>JAOEHI010000210.1:2363-7363 GCA_025447815.1 Percopsis transmontana
GTATTTATACTGCAGTAATACTGTAGACAGTGGTAGTATTACCATATGTAGTGTATACATGTATTTATACTGCAGTAATACTGTAGACAGTGGTAGTATTACCATATGTAGTGTATACATGTATTTATACTGCAGTAGTACTGTAGACAGTGGTAGTATCTCCATATGTAGTGTATACATGTATTTATACTGCAGTAGTACTGTGGACAGTGGTAGTATCTCCATATGTATTGTATACATGGTAGTGTTTATACTGCAGTAGTACTGTAGACGGTGGTAGTATTACCATATGTAGTGTATACATGGTAGTTTTTATACTGCAGTAGTACTGTGGACAGTGGTAGTATTACCATATGTAGTGTATACATGGTAGTCTTTATACTGCAGTAGTACTGTGGACAGTGGTAGTATTACCATATGTAGTGTATACATGGTAGTCTTTATACTGCAGTAGTACTGTGGACAGTGGTAGTATTACCATATGTAGTGTATACATGTTAGTATTTATACTGCAGTAGTACTGTAGACAGTGGTAGTAGTTGGATGGCATTGTTCTTGGATTCAAACTGATGTGATTAGACAAGCACCTCTGCTTGTGTGTGCACATGGGTGCAGTTTGAGGTGTGTGTTGAGGACCATCCGTTGCACCGCTCTGCCCCCCAGTGGCCACAATGGCACACTACAGAACCAAATGAAGGTAAATGAAAGCTGATCTGCAGGTGGAAGGGAGGCGCGTTAGAAGGGGCGGGGGGGGGGGGGGGCATGATGTTGTTGTGAGAAACCCAAAACCACTAGTAGCTGCTTAGAGGTGTTTCAGAGGCTGTCTGTTTATACTTTACCTGTTTCTGTATATTTATGTATTTAAATATCTGCCTTACTGGAGGCTTTGTTCCTCTCGGTCCAGTCAGAGCCCGGACCCGCTCGTCCTGCTGGTGCTTGGTGCATGTTGACACCCTCCCCCCCCGCCCCTCCCTCCTCCTCCCTCCTCCTCCAACGCCCCTCCCTTCCTCGCCTGTCCTCCACGCAGATCCCGGTCGCATGTGTCCTCTGGTTGGTGGTCAGCCACCCGCCACTCACCTGAATGCGGCCAGTCAGTGGGCTGCCTGTCGCTGGGCGGGAGGGGGGGCGGGGCCTGCTCTGGTTACGGGCTGCGTGGCTCCTGGCCCCCAGGACACCAGCTGCTTGCCGGAGCAGGCTGGCTGTCTTCCCTGGCTGGCTGAGAGCGTCGGGGGCAGGGGGAGATGTTCGCGGGGGGGTACGCGGGGGGGCCCCCGGGGGGCCGGATCCCTCCCAGCAGGCGCAAGTCCAGTCACTGTCCCCCCGAAAACATGCAGACCTCCAAGGCGGCGTCGACAACTGCGTCGTCGGGCAGCGGGGCGCGGAACAGCGGCAGCGGCGGCAAGATGCTGTCCATGTCGTACAGCGAGAGCATCCGCAGCGGCATCAGCCGCTACCACTCGGAGCAGGCCATCAACCAGCCGGGGCGGCCCCCCGACCAGCTGGAGGTGCAGAGGCTCCGCGAGCAGAGGGTCGCCGCCCAGGTCAAGAACATGGAGGACTTCCTGAAGATGAACGGCCTGGCCCTGGAGCAGTGCGTGTCCTACCAGACGGGCATGAAGTACAGGTGAGAAGAATACCCTTCCCTCCCTCCCCCAGGTGAGGCAGCAGGCTGCGGCCCCCTGCGGGTGAGGGCTTCACCCCCTGGTTGTCAAACGGGGGCTCCTCTCCCCGCCGTGTGGCCTGCACGGTTGCTAGTTTGCTAGAAGGACAGACGACTTCACCTGGGGTTCACCCCTGGCCCCTTAACCCCTCCCCCCACTCCTGGCCGCGGCTGGGTCCCGGAGGCTTCCCTCTGTCTGGATCCCGAAGCTGAGCGCGTCTCTGGAAGGTTCCCCGCTCCCCGTAACCAGTAGCCCTGGCCTGTGTTAAGCCCCGCCCCTGGGGTAGCCCTCCCCACGCTGGAGGGGGGAGCAGGGTCCTTCATGCACTGTTGCTAATGAGAACGCACGCCACCTGCGCCGCAGCGGGCCTCGTCACATGTGGGCAGCTCCGTCTGCTGTTGTTGTGAGCCGGGAGAGGGGAGAGGGGAGAGGGGAGAGGGGAGACCGGAGCCCCAGGCAGCCGGCTTGGGTGTCATCAGCACCACAAGCCCAGATCCATCCGCCCTGCGTCCGCGGTAGCCACAGTTCAGACACCCGGAGTCGTCTTACACCGGGGAGCTGGTTAGCGCTGCTGTTTCTAGGGCAGCTAGGTGTGTGTGTGTGTGTGTGTGTGTGTGTGTGTGTGTGTGTTGTAGTTAACCAGTGGTGTTGATTTCCCCGAGCAGTGTAAGCTCACCGTTGGTGAGTAACCCGGCAGGATCAGCATGCGGCTCCTCTGTAATTAGCCCCGCAACCTCCGACTCCTGCTCATCATTATTTCAGGTGGTTAGCAGGCCGGCCTGTAATCACCGCTGCTGACGGACTGGTCCGGTCTCCTCGGCATGCACAGGTCCTGCACACGCCTGCCCATTTCCCCTACATCCAACACGTTGACCAGGAGAACGGACTGTTGGCTTAACCGCCCGATATATCCTTATATATCCTTGACATGCACCGTTGTTACCACATAATCAACGCTGTTCGCTTCATCTGTGAGGGGTCACCATGTTTTGGCTCATGGGTATATACCCGTGTATGTGTGTGTGTGTGTGTGTGTGTGTGTGTGTGCGTGGATAGTGCGCACCAGGCAGTAAGCGGTGCACTAAAGCACTCAGACTAATTGAAGCAGCTCTTGGTTTACAGCTCCACTAGATCTTAACCCACTTTACTCTAATAGGAACGGCTGCAGGGCCTGTTAAGTTCCACAGACGCTAGGCTCTCCCAACAGGAAGCCCATCAGTGAATGAGTGGTCCTCCGCTATAGGTCTGGTAAAGGAAGTGATTTTACCCTGCAGGCCAAGTGTTGAATAGCAGCGACCTCAGCTAGCACCCCCCCCCCGTGTGCTCAGAACACGGGGGCAGACAGGAAGGCTGCTTTCCTCCCATCAGAGCACTGGAGAGGACCACTGGAGGAAACTATTGATCACACGGAAATGACCTCCTCTTAGGCCTTCGTGCAGTGTATTCATGTCCAGCCATCTCTTCACCTGCTCCCCGGGGGACACCTGCTCCCTGGTCTAGCTGCTCCACAGACCATTCATATTTGATTAGAATACAGTTATTCTTCTCCGTGCTCCGTGCTGAGAAATGCACTAAAGTTTGATCCAGTGGCGTCTTGCCCATTGAAGCACATTTTTGATATGTGGATTCTTTATATTTGCTTTTGTTTATTACTATTGTTTTCATAATGTATAGTTATGTATAATGATATATTATGAGTCAACAGTATTCTTCTGATTATGTCATAGGTCATAGGTCGTACTTCTAAAAGTCACACGCCCGACCCTTTCCTTATGGTAGCGGTTTCTTCGAAAGCTGGCAACAGCAGGCAAGCACGTACGCACGCACACAGTTCTGACTCTGTTGTGCGTTCGCGCAGGAGCAGATTAGTTAGTTAGTGTCGTGGAAATCTGTATATTTCCCTAGTGAGAAAGTGAATCCTCAAATGAGTTACTGACAAATCGTTGTCTTTTTATTTAACGTTGTCAATGTTTATTTAACAATGAGGAATACGACAGAGAAGTACTTTAAAGAAAGAAAGAAAACAGCTGGACCAGACAACTACCCCCTGCGGCAGTTCTTAACGTCTGGCCCAGAACACATGCATACATCAACACTTCCAACAGCTCCGGTCCTCCAGGTGGGGTGAACCAGTTACTTTCCCTTACAGGGGTGAAACAAAAGATCCCTCTCCAGCCTTGAGCTATGACGCACGATCTGGGAAAGGAACAGTGTCTACCAGTCTAGACTAAACACTAAATGTCAGGCCGATCCACTAGCAATAGTTAAGTATCACTATCATGATAACAAAGCGCCCTTAAAGTAGGAGAAAGGGGAAGACCATTTTCTGCCTCCACAGTTGGCAGAGCATCAATCCCTTTTCAAACGTGTGTAAAAATGCGATGCAGTTAGTTATACACACACACCATTGCATTTGAGAAATATAGGCATAGTTTGCTTTGCTTTGCCAGATAGTTGGCTAGCAGTAGTGCCAGCTAAAGTTAGCTATCCCTCCAATTAGTTGTTGTTTAACCTTCTAGCTAGTCGGGACTTGTGTGATCGTGTGGCGCAGCCCAACCAGACGACAACAATGGCAGTAAATAGCTAATAATTCAGATAAAGATTTGTAATGTGAACCGTAAAGACAGACCGACTGTAGAGTAGAGCAGCAACAGTAGGATCTACTGACACTTTCGGAGCAGTTGCCATTGTGCGCCCCCCGGGATTTCGGCTTTCACGGCGCCCCTTGCCCTTGATCAGTGGTTACCAAGACAGTGTAATTACCCCCGTTGACCACTAGATGGGGCTGGTGTTTCACCTATAGCGCATTGGGTCTGAATCTAAGACGGCAAAATGTGCCACCAGGTAGCAGTACCCTACTTTTCTTTAATAAGTTGAGTGTTAAATGAGGGATAATTCTCTGTATGCACTCTTGTGTAAGCGTGAATAAACGTTATCTCACCTGTCATGATCTTATACTGTCTCATACACCAGGCTTAACGACTGGTCAGATCTGTGATGGCTGTGGCTGTTTGGGGAGCCACATAAGTCCAGGGCTATTGATTAATGGATAGATATTAATTAATAGCTCTGGACTCCACCCGTCAACATGGGAAACGTTGGGACATTGATCTTAATTAGGAGGAACCTTATCCATTAGATTGACTCAGGCTTGACCAGAGGAGGGAGTGGAATTGGAATTTAGTTACATTATTATTATTATTATTATTATTATTATTATTATTATTATACTGTATGTACTGTATATACAGTGTGTGTGTGTGTATTTATTTATATATATATATACATATACATATATATATATATATACAGTGTATGTGTGTGTGTATAGTTAGTTTA
>JAOEHI010000210.1:12363-14013 GCA_025447815.1 Percopsis transmontana
CACAGTGCAACATATTGCATGTTGTTTACACGAAGGCCAGGTGTGTCTGCAAGGGTCTTCAGTGGGTCCAGCTTCTGGGCCGATGGAGCATCTTCAGGTGCGTTAATTGGTCCCCGGTGGGGCCTATTAACGCACCGCAGGACTGGACAGGGACACGCAGGCTCCTACACAATCCTCCACACACGTGAATATCAGGTGATGGACAGCAAATTAGACAAATTACAAAACAATGGGATTTTTTAAAATGGATATACTGGCTCGCGATATGCCCCCCTGATCTTCTTAGGCCCGGGGATGAAGCCCCTGTAAGCCAGTGTGTGTGGTGTGGATTACAGGACTGATACTGGATCTGCAGCCCCCTCTCCTCAGTCTCTTACCCTCTCGCTGCCAAAGGCCTCGCACCATCACATGGCCCTTGGCTCTGTCTGTCTGTCTGTCTGTCTGTCTGTTCTTGTACTTGCTACATAGTGAGGACTGGAACACGTCTTTTACCTACAGAGTGAGGACATTTTGGCCGGTCCTCACAACTTCAAAGGGCTGTTTGACTTGGTTTTATGGGTTAGAGGTTAGGGTTAGGTGGTTAGAGGTTAGGATTACAGTTAGGGTTAGGCATTTAGTTGTGATGGTTAAGGTTGGAGTAAGGGGCTAGGGAATGCATTATGTCAATGAAGATAGATGTACAAACATCTGTCTGTCTGTATGTGTGTGGCTGTGTTGAGGCGTTGCGATGGTTAGCTTGACGTGATAGCATCTCTCTAGCCTCTACACAGGGCTACGTGATATGAACAATGTAAATAAGTATTGTCACAGAGTTTGAGTGAAGCTTTGGTATGTAGCGTTTATTTCCCTCTGCTCTGACGGCCTGGGTGTTCAGCCGGCCAGATCCGTTTATTTAACACTTGTTATTAAATGAGTGATTATAAAGTCACTGTTCCGTCACGCGCCATCAAATCAGGTGGCAGAGTTACACGCACACGCACACGCTCGCGCACACGCAGAGTTAACGGTGCTTAGCTGAACAGCACACAATTCAATCAGCCTCTCCCGTGTGGTGCCGTTGGCGCAGAAGGTCACACGGCTCTGAGAAACGGGGCGTCGGGTCTCTCCGCGGCGTGGGGACCAATGAGCCTCGCGAGGGCGGTCACATGACCTATTCCGCTCACCTGGAGCGAGCGTGCCATCGGCGTGCCGGTCGGACGCCGGGCCGGTCTCGGGTCCGACCACAACCTTTCACTGTGATCAAAACAAGGCGATGCTTCAAGATCTTCCAGGTATACATGAGAGATCATAATTAGTCAATTTATCTTTAAAACGGCTTGTAAAACGGTGTGTAATGTGTCCCGTTGAACCTCAACTCTGTGTCGGGCTGTGTGTTGCCACGGATACAGTTAGTTACGCACTGTATAGTTCACAGCCCCCCCTATTGGTGGGGGCCAGGGGCCACTGGGGCCTGCTCTGCACGCGACGAGTCTGATTGGCTGCTCTCTCTCTCCTGCACTCCTCAGAGCCTCCCTCTCTCGCTCTCTCTGTCTCTGTTCCTCTCTCCCACCACAGTGTGTCTCTCTCTCTCTCTCTCTCGCGCGCGCCCGGGGGGCGCGGGGGCGGGGGGGGGGGGGGGGGGGGGGGGGGGGGGGGGGGGGGGGGGGGGGG
>JAOEHI010000212.1:0-14007 GCA_025447815.1 Percopsis transmontana
CCAGACAACACAGCCCTCAGGTTCATAGGAACACACAAACCTCTCCACCACGATAAGGTGATGGTTCCCCGGAGAGATCTATTTTACAGTCGTTAGTTAAATTTTTTTTGGTACATTTCTCAAATCATCCTTAACATTTGCAAAACAGAATTTCTTGAAATGAAAAAACAGTACCACACAATGGATTTCATGTAAAAGCCTGTAACTTTCTCAAAATCTTTTGTTTATCTCTCAAAAGCAAATATTTAGGTCAATGAACATGTCAGTCCTTGTGTTATTGTTTACAAACAAGATAGTCAAAATGCTTGAGTAAGCCCTGACTGCAGTATGCAGATCAAGGAGTGGAGTTAAACGTTTGACTCCGCCCACTTGCCAAATAGCAACCGGAAGAGGAAGATTGTGTGTCTGAGTCCATAATATTGCGCGCTTTTCTGCCTAGAGGTAAGTTGCCGTTCTCTGTTCATGTAAATTATAAACGAATTTATGGATAAAACTAACAAGTTGATCATTAAACTATTCCTGCAAGTAACGTGCATATAGGCCTCATGTTCATGTCAGTCGTGTGAATAATGTGTGCATTTAGGCTACCCTAGAGTATGTCAGAGAAATAAAGATGGTAACGTTAATCAATAAATCATTCACTTGAATTAGAGTATGATAAGGCATAATAACAGGATTTGAATATCAACATTTAATGCATGGCCTTAGTCTTTGCGTAGTGCATTACATTTTGATATTGGAATTCTGCGTTGTCAATTATCAAAATAAATTTAATGAAATACATTCCTTCATTAATTCTTTGTTTCTATTTGTTACCTACAGCTACTTTGATTGACCTTGTCTTGCCTTGCCTTTGCGCGCGTGTATATGACAGGTGCCCCGCTGCGGTACCCCCCGCTACATGGAGCCCCACATGCTGGGCTGGAGGCCTCTCATGCTCTCCACGGTCAATCCCAGGCTGATTTACTTTCTCTTCCTGAGGCCACCCCTGATGAGGGAAATGTGGTTAAAAAAAATGTTTTTAAAAATACCTGTACATGTCAATTTCAGATGGTAAAATTTATGTTCTAGCTGGGGTTTATGCTGTGTCTTTTATGTCTTTTCTTTTCCACTCTGATATATAGAGACACAATAGTATACTCTGGGATGGTGATACACCAACCATTAATAAATGCACCAACAGTGAACTTTACCACTGTCCCTTCTGCAAATACGTGGGTGCAAAATATATGGTTGACAACCATATAAAAGGCCATTCTTCAAAACACAAAAGGTGCTTATCTTCATATCATATTACACAAATGAATTAGTTAACTCTTACAGAGTTCACAATGATCAAGTGTGGATTAAGTTGTCGGATGGCAACACATTTTCATTGTTGCTATTGTGCAGCAACAATTATAAATCGATTGCAATTTTCAAGACACTTACAAACACACCAAGAGGAGGAGCATGCTGCAGCCCTTGCACAGCACTTTGTGGCCCCTGTGCAGCACCCAGAGGCCCCCACTCATCACCCATTGGCTCCTGCAGAGTGTTCCGAGGCCACTAAAGCATCTAGTGAACAAAATAAATTCAGTTGTCCTCATTGCAAGGTGATTTTAAACAAAAGAAAATTCAAAACACACTGCAGGAGAAAACACACCCACCTCTTTGAGACGGTGTCAAAGGACAGATTTTTGGCCTGTCAGTGTGTCGATGGTAGACATGGTGTCTGCAGTTGAGAAATCTTTTTCTGGTCCTGCAAACCCATACATGTCATAAAGAATACTTGGGTGGCCAACACAGAAGATCATGTGTGAGGTCAACTAGTGTCATCTGAACGCTGACTTTGCTCGAAGGAGCGGCATGTTGCCTTTCGAGTGCCACCACATACAATCATTATTGTATTGCCCACACACTGACAGTCAAACCGTGACACTAACAGGTGAGGCCTTGGAAACAATAAGTTAAAAGTTAGTGGGTTACATAATTTATATGTACATGAGAAACAAAAAGTATTTCTACTAATCTCAAATGACATGCAAGCAATAACCATGATCTTTGGTTGGACTGTGTTTTTAGGAATATCAACATACAGGAAATCATGCCTGAACTGTGGCATGATTTACAGATACCAGGAGTGGGAGGAGGGTGATGTTCATGAATGCACTAGGTACTCACTCAGTCACTTACACACACAGAAAAAATGTGGGGAGAAAAATAAACGGGACTTAAGAACAGTAGATGTGCTTTGCTTCCGCAAAGCACACTAATAATATATATTTATCCTGTGCTTTATTATAAATTATTCATTACAGATCATTACTGTAAAATAAATGACAATTAAAGATGCAACTAAAATTCAAATGGATTGGATAGTCTAGTTCAATTGTCAATAATTTTTACAGTAAGAGATTTAGCAAACCATCTCTGTTACAGAGCGTAGAGAACGTGTTTGCTGCAGACAACTCATTTCCTCTTGGTTCCCACCATCATCAAGGAACCCCATGGATCACCTGCCGGTAATTTGTTTAAAAGTTTTGCTTTATTGAGTGAAGTTTGAGCATTTCATATTCAGCTATTGATGTCTTTTTACAGGACAATGCAGCCTGTCTACAGTGTATTCTTCTCCCAGTGTTCGTACCTGGACATTGGATACTCTGTAAATACCTTTATATTTTTTCCTTAAACAAAATTGCTCATTTCTGATTTTAATGTTTTGCTATAATTAAATGCTTGTCAGCTCTGTTGGCATTTCAGGAACATTCTACAACTCAATGTATCTGGTTATATTTTAATTTCAACATTTAACAGATACTGAGGCCACAGGCTAGGGAGATTTTCTTTCTAGATTCCCTCTATGGCAGCGGTTGGAGAGATGCGAGTGGACCCAGACTATTCAGGTTTTAAGAGCTCCTCACATCATTCTATCTGGACAGTGGTAGTTCTGTTTTAAACCACTTGTCCTTGTTTGTTTGTTTTAATCAATGGTTCCGTTTTTATTTTATCTAAAATATTCCATATTACAATTATTTTGATTCCTTAAACAGATGGAAACACAACTCTTATTTCAGTGGGGAAGTTCTTGTTAAGATCATTATGAAAACTTTTTTTTTGAAGTACCAACCTCTTCCTTATTCAGTTCAAGCTTTGTTCCAAGCATTTCTGCATGCTTTTCAATCAAAGGTTGATTGAAGTCGAGTTACTTTTATTTACTTCTGCTTACTATTTGTACAGACACATTGCTCACAACCTATCTCCTGTCCCCTGGAGGAAGCTTGGTGTGAATGATGTCCAGGTGAGATATTACTTAATAGCATTTGCTAACATTTTCTTGCAAGTCTTTTATTGAAATACCTTATTCACACCTCAGGGCCTAACAAATCAATGCTTCAACAACTGTAGCGTGTTTGTTTTCATGGTAAGACCCATCAGTATGTAGTCGCATTGCCATTATCTGTAAAATGTTTGCTTGCTACATTCAAAACATTAATTTCTATTGAAAAACAAAAGAAAAAGTATCCTGGGGGAATATGCATTACATTAACCATTACCTCTTGACTTACAGTACGCTGTAATGGGAGCCAATTGCAATTTCAGAGAGGTACGCGTAAATTGTGACACATTATGCTTAGTATACAAGGTGTTTTTTTTTTTAAACATTTAAATCATCCTGAATTTCCTTCAAAAAGGAAAAACGTGCTGCAAATTCAGAGATGGTGGTGTCTTGTTCTCCTGCAGAACTTCCCCCTGCCATAAGTTCCCTCACTATCACAAAAAAAAAATTCCTCACTTTCAGACCAATTTGAATGTATGTGGTCATTAAATCACCAAGGCCTGAAGAAGACAGATTGCAGGACAAACTAAAGGTGACAAGAGCAAAGACAGCAACAGGTCATGCAATTAGTCTTGTAATCAACTATTGCTTGCAGACTAAAGCATAATCCCTTCATTTATTTCAGGATTTGGAAGTGGTCCCTAAAAAAAAAAAAAAAAAAAAATTGAGCTATTGAGAATCGGTTTCTGAAGTATCAGGTATTGTTCAAAGCAGTATTATTGTACACACACATTCAATGTTGTAGAGGTGGTTTTGCAGTCATGTCTCCATTTTCATTAAATGAGTATACTTAAAATCAGCTACTTATCTTTTTTACATCTTGCATTGTTATTGTGCCTGTAACAACCACAATCTGTTTCCTTTCTAGAGGAAGCTGAGAACTAGACAGAACTTGGAACCTGTTGTGGGCGTTTATTACACAGAGCACCATGAAAGGTAACAATGTTTTGATCATACCACCAGGAAAGCGAAATACCTTGATACTTGCCATTGCAAAACTTAAGCTTAAGGAATGTACTTTACTAGGCTATAACCTCTTTATTACTAAATTACAGTGCAGTGATTGATCTAACGCTTTACACATTCCCCTTCATTAATGAAAGTCAGGATTCACCTGAGAGCAACTCATCAATTCAGGACACATTTACAAAAAGTCTTAATTGAAATATATAGAAAATATGCTTGACAGATTATGACAACTGGTTCAGCCCATAGACTGTTTAAATAAATGGACAAACCCTCTAACGTCACTCAGTTTCTGAAGAACGGGTTTGAAGCATGCAGGCTCAGGCCATCGCCATCTTGGCAGTGTCAGACTCCCACTAAACTCTTGGCTATGTATACTGAATGGATAAATTGATTGCTTAATATAATTTCAACTGATGAATTTGAGAAAATTCACCCCCCGTACAGTTGTCGTGAACATGGAAACTAGCTATAGAGACCAAAACCGTTTTGTACCAGGCGGTAAAGATGTTTATTTCTTCTGTAAAGTTGGACATTTTAACATGGGGGTCTATGGGGATTGACCCGCTTTTGGAGCCAGCCACAAGTGGCCATTTGAGAAACTGCATGTTTTGCACTTCCTTATTGGCATGTAATGATTTATGCAATTAACTAATGCTTAGGCCTGGATGTTTTGGTTGGTTAAGACAATTCAGAGAACCAGTATAATACATTTATACTGTAATAATGTAGGAAACAGCAGACTATTGTACATAATCATTTGCAATTTGTTCAAAAAAAAAAAAAAATGACATATATATACACATTTGTATATTATTCAGAATATGGTATATTAGGTATGTGGCTAATATTGTTGATTACACCATAGCCTTTCTATTTCTACAGGTTTATAACCTGCTATTTGTGACTAGACAACTGTATGTGGACAATCATTCAGTGTAAATAAAAAACCACAACGAGTTATAACAACGTGTCCTCTCCTGATGCCCCGTTCGGTGGGGAGATTCTTAAAGAACCGAACAACTTTAAAGATGTGCACAAGTGACTAGATTATGTAGATTTTCAAGTCTAATCTGAGAAATGTAGCACAGCGACTGAGAAAAACTAAATTTACCTTGGGTTTTCAATCTCACTTAGGTCCTTTAACTTCCCTCTTTTTGCCATCAATCCAAAATCAGATGAACTGCAACATAATATAGACCGGTAATATTCAACAGAATCACAAAGCCTAAAAACACTCAACCCATAAGTTACATTTTTGTTTATCGTTTAGAATCTCTCAAATATGCAGGGGGGCAGTATAGTTTAGTGGTCTAGGTGTTGGACTCCCAGCTGGTAGGTAATGCTTTGAACCCCAGACTTGGCCTACCTGCAAGCATCCTTGATCAAGATGCCTAACCCCTATCTGCTCCATGTAATTGTAAGTCAGTTTGAATGAAAGAGTCTGCTCAATGACCCTATTGTAATTGAAAAATAATTAGAAACGACACGTCTGCTGGCTGTAAAAGTGCGAATGCAGCCGATGAAATGTTTTTTTTAAATAAAATATAGCCAACAATCGCTTAATCAAAGAGCGGATAACAGGAGGGACAGTGTGATTTTCTATTTAGTGATAGAGAAAAGTTTCACATCATTGTGCTGACAGCACCATCGGGATAATTAGATTCACAAAAGCTTGGGCCATTTGTGTGCAGGGGTTGGGACAATGTCTTGTTGTCTAGACAGTGTAAGCGATACAAATTAGTCACATCTAATAGGCCTAATGTAGGCTATACTATATGTACCCTATTGCAAGTCAAATAGGCCTACACCATTTTAAATGAATGCACTTTTGAATGAGAAATATTGAATCATCGGCAGATTTTAATTTTTTTTAATTTGTTCTTCATTTAAAAATTACCAAATTAAATAAACATGGAATAGCCTACACACACACTAGCAGCACTAACACTCAGTCAAAGGAAATTAAAGTCTTGTTTGCAACACTTCATTCACTCTGTTGCAAATACTTTTCCAGTCCTGATGAAACTCATTTAAAATTTCCACCTGCATCACATAAAGTCTTACCACTAACTTCTATAGTTTTTCAACTGAGGACTTCAGTTACTGATTGAGGAACAAACTATAAATGTCTCAGACAAGAGACTGGTGGACTGAAATGCACGACTCACAAAAGGTAGGTATAAAATATGTAGTTTACAGGTAAATCACAAAAGAATAACACTCACTTGAAGGATCATCAAAACAAACTAAACCTGGTAACATGGACACTTGGCTGGTACGTTGGGACAAGACGAACTGGCACAGGACAAAGGGAGACAAAGACTATTTATACAAGAGGTAGGGGAAAACAGGTGAAACCAATCAGGGGCAGGGTACACAATCACAATGGCGGGAAAAATCACACAAAGGGAGGAAGTCAGGATCTGAAACGAGAGGGAAAGTTGAATACAAAATAAAACAGGAAGTACATAACAAGACTAGACATGAGGGTTTTAACTTAACATATTTAACGAGACATAACAAATTTAAATGCCCACTTTATTACTTCTTCATTCTCCAATTCAAACATCTCCCTATATGAATCACTTCCAAATCCCAATATTGTACAACATGTCTATGTGAAACACATCGAGCTGTGTGAAGTGTGCAACAATAATGATGATTCAATCTAAGGATAAGACTGGAGCTGTGTGAGCATTAAACAAGTCAATGTAGTAGTAGTAGTAGTCTTTAACTAATGACAAATACCCCCTTTTCAATAATTTAAGCACTGTAGTATCTGCAGTTTCCTTAGCTGGCAGGTCTATACCTGATATGGGAAAACCCTAGAAAGGATTGGAGAATAGTATAGAAGGGCTCTCCTCCCTTTTATCATACCATTTATCATAGCTTTTAACCAAAAATATCTCCTTAATTCTGTTTTCACATTGGTGTAAAGGATCAATCTAATTCAATAAGGTGTGCATATTTCAGCCATTAGTTGTTCTTTCAGGGTACTGTTCACCCTCTGACTATACTCTGAGGCGTTTGTGTAACAACGTGAGTGCCCCGCCCCTTCCTCTCTAGCTCGCCGGCATATTAGCCACCGGCCCGTGGCCGTCCACGCACCAAGCGCACCAGTAATCATCGCACCTGGGAGTTTACGCACCTGTCACGCATCTCCTCACTTCCCTATTTAGCTGGGAAGTGGGGAATAAGGAGTTGTCGGTTATTGTTTTGCCTCGCACTGGAGTTACTCGTGCGTATATGCTGTTTTGTTATTAAATCGCTCTCTGGCGCTTTGGACCTACCCGTTTGTGCTTCACGTTCCTCTGCACCTGCACTCACGTTCCGCCCGCACTACAGTTTGGCCCAGTGCTATGAATCTGACGAGTTTCTTATGAAATCCAAATTTGATTGGAAATAAACATGCAGTCATCTTAAATTGTAGCTTGTGTGACTAATATTTACATGTTCTGTCAACAATCAAATATCAAATAGTTGTGTAGGTTATGATACTACCTTTCGAAGTCATTAATTATGAACCCACTTGTGCTGCTCAAGTTGCTACTTTGCTAGCATCTGCCTGCTTACAGGGGGAAAATTCAATCCATGCATACACATATCCACAATCTGTGTATTAAAAACATTTCTTTAGGGTTTACTTTGTATAAGTACTATGTACTATAAATATTGAGTAATGACTCAATCTGTCACAACCACTCCAAGCGTTTGACCGCGCTCTCTCTGCCTGCCTGGTCTCCCACTCGCCGCTGTTTGGTCCTCTTCACAACCCATTGCCCCTAGTCGCCCCTCTGGTATTTTTGCCTGCCAGCCCCTCTACCTGAGCTTTAGAAATTAAAGCACCCCTTTGTCTCCGTGTTTGTCTCATTTACCTGTGACAGCTCGTGTCAGCCAAGTGAGTTTTGTTGAGTAGGCATTCAGAGTCTCAGAGTAATAGACTCTAGAATCTGTGTTTGTGGGCCCCCAGTCAGAAACACTGCAACACTGTAACAAACACTCCAACAATGTACCATGAGCTATTTGTTGGTTTAGCAAGGTAAACATGTAGCTCTTGGCTGCTTCGATACAAATTTAGTTTACAAAAAGTTAAAAAAGTTTATAACCTTTTTATTCAAAACACATCTAACTCCTACATAGCCTTTGTTGCTCCAGAACAGGTCAGTTAATCTGAGGGTTGTCTTTGTTTTTAGTAGTCGGCGTTTGCCCCCTAGCTCTGTTTATAGTACATAGTAAAATGCATATCCTCTGGATTTTGTGGGTGAGCATTTTGATTCATTATCTCTTTTGTCCTTTTAGCCAATAATTCAGTTACACTTTGAGGACCTGTTGTCAATAAGTCTGCTGTGTAATAATATATTGGCGGCTCTGTTCCCTCATAGACAAAATTAATCTCTGTAATGGTGCGAGGGTGACAAGTGCAATTGCAGAGAGAAGACGTGACAACCACTGGCTGATTTCACAAAAATAGTATCTAAAGATTTTTAGACCCCGGGGTATATTGTCCAATTTAATTACTGTCCTACTGGTGCCAGAATCACAGATAATCAACATGACAACCTCCTATATTTAGAGCAACATATGGACAATTTGGTGAAGTCATAAGTGCATAAGAATCACACAGATTAATCACTTCCTGACTACGTTGCTCTGGTGTGATGTGATTCTTTTCGTGTGTTTCTACATCACCTGATTCGCTGTGCGGAAACACCGGGTCCACAGTCATTCAGGCCTGGTTATCCAGTCCACCTCCTCCTCTCTTGTCCCAGTACTTGTTAAGGCAAGTAATAGCCCAATGGTCGCTTTTGCCACACACAAAACAGCTCTCACCTCTTCTTCCATTCCATCTTCCTCTGCGTCGCCCCCTTCCTCTGCCTCGACCTCTCCCCTACCTATTTCTCCTCGGTAATAAATTATATCTTCATCATTGCCATAGGAAAGGAAAACTCTAGTATTAGTATTCTTTTTCTATCATACGTTTTTCAGCATCCACTGCATAGTCTTTTACTGTGTTTAGCTCGGGCCCGGGGGCACACGCGCGAAGCCTCTCGGTCTCACTCACTCACTCACTCACTCACTCACTCACTCACTCACTCACTCACTCACTCACTCACTCACTCACTCACTCACTGCGAGAACCCCCAGCTGTGTTCACTCAATCCTTAAAAGAGAGACAGGTGATTAGTAATTGCCCTCACCTGCCTCTCAGCCCCGTAAACCACACCTCCACACGTTCCCTCCCACCTGCATCAGAGCTAAACCAAGCCCCCACTCCCACACACTGTCTCGTCCAATTCAGCTGTTGAGACAAGTGCAAACTCAGCCGTATCAGATGTTCTTTTATTTTGATTCTTACTTTTTTCTTTACCTTTCTGCCTTTTCTGTGCTTCTCCCAACCATATGAAACACTCCATATCCTTCTCTCTTTTTCTTTTTCGTTTTAAGTCAAAATACCACATACAAAATCTTGTAGTCAGATTTATATTAGCATGTTTTATAATTATAATATTACACTTGGCGGTATGGCTCTGTTCGCGGTGGCCCACAAGAGATAAGACGGGGACCAGCAGCAGCTTCTGGGACATCTCCCAGTTACCCAGACTGGGAGAGCATCTCAAAAATCCCCCAACAGAACATACCAGGCCATCCTCTTTGTCTCTTCCTGCTAATCTAAGAGCCAGCAGAGGATCCAAATGAGCCGAATTAACTGTACAAGTAAGAGCCAAGAGATCTGCGTGAGCAGTCTGAACTTGACGTTACCCATAGCTGATATCCAGTAAGCGTCCAACAAATTGTTTATTTAAAAGGTATTGAGGAGCCCCTTATTAATGATATTGACGGCTGCCTCAAAAAGAACAGAATTGTTTCTGGACCAGCATTTACCCCACGTAATGCAAGCTATGACTATGGGATTCGATCCCAGCTGACGACTGTGCGCGACTACGTGTTCTGCCAGAACTAACGCAGAATGCTGAATTTTTTCAAGAAAAGGCTTTTAACCAACCGCTTTGTCACTGTTTCTCATATGCGTCCATGTTAACTCAATAGTTATATTTAGGCAGAGTCCACACTTTTTTCAAATGTAATTTTCCTGTGGTTTCTTGCATGGATGTACGGTAGTAGGCCACATCCTTGAAGGAACAAGCAGTTTCAACCATTTTAAAGGCTTAGTTCGGGAGATATTGAGGAAATTAATAGAACCCAGTAGGCTTCAGAAGCGCTTGTAGAGTGAAAGAGAGGACACACGTGATTTTTTCATTCACACTACATCAAGACTTACACATAACATAATGCCTTAGTGATACACTTCTCTGTACACAACCTAAGTGTTTTCTTATCTCATCCCCATAGGTCGACATAAACAAAAATAGCCTGAAGTGCATATTTGACATCATTGATGTCATGGGACAACAGTGTTTTTCCCTGTTTTGTGTGTTTTCCTGTGTTTTCTGTCTGTCTTGTCTGTCTTTCCCTGGGAGGAGTTTTAGGGGCGTGGCCAGCGCCAGGTCAGGTTCCCGCACAGCTGCATCGCGTTACGTTATCGGACTCAACTGCATTTATACCTGGGCTGAACGCCTCTGCAGCGCCAGATTATTACCCTCACCTGTATGGTATCTAGGCCAGAGAACTTAGTTTTTGACGTGTTTTTGTTTCCACGCATTCTAACTCGCATTGTCTTTTACAGACCTCGTTTCTGACACACGGCGTGTTTTCCCTTGCCGTGTTCATCTCCTCCGGGCTCTCTTGGACGGCATCTGCAGGCTGGGATTCCCTGATTGCCCGGAACGGGAGACCTGGCACCTACCTGAAGCCGGAACTAGTTACTTCCCAGGCTGGGCCGCCGAAATAGTACTTTTGTTTTGGAATCTCTGAATCTCGTGTGGTGTCTCTGAGTTCTGGGTCAAAACCTAAGCCTAACAATTGAAACTATGAAATGCATGAACCTGAGAAAAGAGATGTCCCACAAATCGATTGGCGCTAGATCAAGAAGGGGTGGCAACACCTCCACCGGTGCCCACTCACCCGCACTACGCCAGGTCCAGCTGTGGTCCAATGGTACCCGGGCGTGATAGGGCCTCAATTTATCACGGTCAACTACCTTGGCTTTCACCCTCGGGCCCTTCTGGATACGGTAAACCAAATCATCCAGGTGGCCCACCACAAAATATGGGCCTTCATAAGCAGGGAGGAATTTCCGCATATTGTTTCTCACTTGCTTGGTGCCCTTTACAAGGTGCCATTCCGCGTCACCAATTTTGAATTGAACTCGGCTAATGTTCTTGTCGTCTTTTGGCTCGCTCCACAGCTCGTCCCAAAGCTTCCCTTGCGATCCCATGGGAAAGGTTTAGCCTTTCTCTGAGCTGCATGACATATAGAGGGGGCGTCTTGGCCTCACTTTCCCCTAGTGGACAACCAGCCACTAGGTCTATAGGCTCTGTGATCTCCCGGCCAAACAGCATCATGTTAGGTGTCAGGCCAGTGGAACTCTGCTTTGTGGCCCTAAACGCCATGACCGCAAACGGAAGCATCAAGTCCCACTCCCCGTGACAGCGCTCAGAAGTAGTGTCCAACATCTTCTGCAGGGTGGCATTAAACCTCTCCACCTGGTGGTCAGATTGTGGTCTGAAAGAGGTGGTGCGGGTCTTTTCAATCCCCAAAACCTCACACATCCCCTGAAAAACTTCAGACTCAAAGTTGGTGCCCTGGTCACTGTGCAGGCTATGCGGGGCCCCATAACAACAGACCCACTCTGAGGCAATTACATCCGCTACTGTTGTTGCCTGCATGTCTGGGTGGGGAAATGCCTCAACCCATTTACTGAAGGAGTCCTGTACCACTAAAATGTAGCGGCTGCAACGCTCTGTCTTGTTGAGAGGACCCATCAGATCCACTGCAACCCTCTCCATTGGTGCCCCCACACGCATGATACTCATAGGGGCCTTCTTAAGCCTGTTTCTTTGGACGGGCTTAAACTGCACAGCGGATGCATGTCAGAGTCACATCCTCTTGCATGTTGTACCAGTAGTACCTGACTCTTAATCGGTTAAGAGTTTGCTCGACCCCCAGGTGACCCCCAACCGGGCCATATTGCAGGAGGAGCTGGGCAGTAGGATTTGTGGGTAGAATTCAGTCTCATCTGTATAGAATTTCCTAATTTAAACCCCGTCTTTAAGATACAGTCTCTTCCACTGCACCCAGTAGGCCTTTGTGGCTGGGCTGCAGGTGACACCTAGGCCCAAGATGGATGCTCCTCCGCCTTTTCCATCCATTTATGCACAGGTGCCACGTCCTGGTCAGTCTTCTGAGCCACCTTTAACTGGTCCCCTGTTCAACCCTGAAATGGCTTCAAGCCATTAGCGACCCTACCGATGGCTATATGTGCGGGATGGGGTTCTACTCCCTCCTGGCTAGTGATGCCAACTACCCCCACTGGACCAATGTCGGCAGAGGCGGATGCCTCCACTACCCCTACTGGTCCCCTAGTGACCCTCTGGCTCCCTCCGTCTAGTCAGCCACCTCAAAGAACTATGGTCAGTTCGTACTGTAAAATGTCTACCCAACAGGTACTGCCTAAAATGGGTGGTAAATTCTACAACTGCCAAGAGTTCCCTTCTGGTGGTGCAGTAATTTTGCTCTCCCAAGGATAATCTTCTACTCCCATAAGCTAGGACCCTCTCATGCCCTCCCTGCATCTGTGCTAGAACGGCCCCAAGTCCATAGTCACTGGCATCAGTGTTGAGTATGAGGTCACCACTGTCTAAGGGATAACCCAAAATTGGTGTGGTACTGAGCAGTCTTTTTAGCTCTTTCGAAGGTTTTCTGACACTCGTCAGACCAATTGAACTGGGTGTATTTCTGTGTGAGCATGTGGAGGGGTTTGGCAACAGTTACAAAGTCCTTCACGAATCGGCAGTTTGAGGCCTGGCGAATGAACTGGCGAACCTCCGGAACATTCTGTGGAGTGGGCCACTCCTGGACTTTGTGAACCTCGATCCCTTAAGCGGACACGATGTGCCCCAGGTAGATAACCTGCTCCCGGAAAAGGTAACACTTTGATGGCTTAAGCTTTAGGTTAGCCCCTTGCAGCCGGTCAAATACCTGGCCCAGACCCTCCAACATCTGGCGTGCATCACGGCCTAGAATGATAATAACGAGCCCTGGGGGTTAACTCTACCTGCCAGTACCCTGAGGCTAGGTCCAAAGTGCTAAAGTTCTTGGCGGAGGAAAGTGTGTCCAGGCTGTCTTGGATGCGCGGCAGAGGGTAAGCATCCTTAACAGTTTGTTTATTCAAGGGCCGATAGTCCATGCAGAGTCGGGGTGTCTGTTCCTTTCTCCTGGCCATCACAATTGTTGAGGACCAGCTGCTGTTGCTAGGCCGGGCAATTCCAGCCTCCAGGCTCTGCTGTACCTGCTGGTCGGCTGCTGCCTGCTTGTCTGTGACCATCCGGCGTGGTGTTTGCTTTACAGGAGACCCTGGATGGAGTCATGTTGCACTAAGCTAGTGCGCCCCAGGTCTGTGGGCCCTGTAGAGAAAACATCTGCATTTGACTGGAGCAGCTGGGCCAGTCCATGGCGCTCCTCATCTGATAGGCCAACGGAGCTCTTGGTGTACAGGGTCTGTAGATGGGCGGGCACAGGGGTGGAGCTGTCATATGCGGGGTAGCAGTAACAATTGCTGGCTATGCCACGATCACTTTGGCGGGGCAAAGCAGTCCCAC
>JAOEHI010000213.1:0-14007 GCA_025447815.1 Percopsis transmontana
GAGAGAGAGAGAGAGAGAGAGAGAGAGAGAGAGAGAGAGAGAGAGAGAGAGAGAGAGAGAGAGAGAGAGACTCTTTAGGAATTTGTCTTGAAGACACTTGTAGCCAGGCCTGTTTACAGTTAATAGCAGCTTGTGTTCAATCTTGTGTTAATTCTGGTGATAAGGAAGGAAAAATAACACATATTTAATAGGGGTTTATGATATATATGCTCTATCTTTTAGATTTCTATAATTAGTTTTCATATTAGATCCGGCAATGAGCATTCATAACTGTTGTTAGATTAAGCCTTTATACCTAAAGGGAAACTGGGTCAGTCGGGTTTCTGTATTTTCATAACTCTACTGTTAACACAGAATAGTCTACAGGCAACATGATACAGTAGTTAATTACTAACACTGTTCGAAACCAGTAAACATATCTTGCTTAATTATATTGTAGAAAGCCTTAAGGCCCTTACTGTCAGCTGCTCCACATCATTGTGTAAACACTGGACGCATATAGAATCAAAACGAGATTTGGTCTAAATAATAGGGAACATCAGCCTATCACGAATGATAGGCTGTATGCTGTATGCTGCCACACTAAAAATCATACAATAGAATACCTGGCTAAATATATCATATGCAAGGGGCGTTGCTTTGATGGATTACTCTATAGCTATACTGCTCTCAAATGCAGAAGACATTACTTACTTCTAACTGTGATAAAAGCGAGGTAGATCCAGAAAGGCGCCTTCCTTGCTACAATAAAAAATACATATTTTTACAAAAATAAAATTGTACAAAATGTTATGCTATAGAGCTCTCTCCTTTACGAGATAAAGTCAGTTGAAATGGCGGCCTCAGCAGACCTAATAGCCTACATGATTCGGATTTCGTTGTCAACTGTGTAAAGCCGCGCCCATGGACCACACGCAGACCTCTCATTGGCTGCTTGTTGCTCTCGTTACGCCCTCGTGAGGTTTTTTGACAATCTTATTTGTAGAAGATAAATTGACAGGCTTCTATTTAATTACAGCTATGTTGCTGATGAAACCATTCATGGACGAGAGCTCAAGTTCAACACATTATCATCTTTTATTTTAAAAGTGAATTTAACATATTGGCTTTTTGGAAACTACTTTTTGGAAAACACACTGGCAACATAAAACATTCATCGCAATATTGCAGGTTAATGATCCTTTATCCTTTTAAATCCCAGAACCACACAATATCATCATATCATAATTCATAATACTAAACCCTATGTTTCTACGTCCCTTAAATTCACAATGACAACACAGAGAGCTCCATATACACAAATAATTGTCAAGTGCCCACTGAAGAATATTTACATCGAGAACGGGGCAAAAGAAAAATACCAAACACTAAATAAACTTTAATAATTAGGTTATCATAAACTGATACACTCTTGCTTTGGGGGTGCCAAACAAAGCGCAGAGAATGGGCTATAAAGTTCCTCTCTTTACGCATGATTCAGAATGTCCGCAAGTTTGTTGATGTACTCAATTGTGTATTTGAGGGTTTGTATTTTGGTCAGGGGTTGTCCTTTTTTGCTATAATCCGGTGGTAGGTAGTCGCGGAGCTGGTGCAAAGCTTCAGCAAGACTCCTCATCCGCATCTTCTCCCTCTCACTCGCCTTCATGCGTCTTTTTGTTGACATCTTTGGTTTGGTCTGCCTCTGCGATGCGCACTGGTTCGAACGTCGTCCCGCAAATCCAAGAGGGAAATTCTGGATGTCCTGATGCCCGCTGGAACTCGACGGCATCTCAGGCGAAGAGCACATCGAGTCGAAGGAAGACTCCGGCGAGTTAGAATGTAGTGAATCATGTTCATCTCCAAACGCACCCTCTTGACTTTGGATGGCCCATGCGGAGAGTATGTTGGTTATTTCCATGTCAGAGTCCATGCCAGAAGAAGTGTAGCTACGAGGTTCGTGCAGCACAGACGATAATGGCAAATTCTGAGGAACCGATTTGCCTGCTGTTTTATATGAAAGCAGATCTCCGGGGGTTTATGAGTTCACAGCTGAGGCGAAAGGTTCAAAGAAATGTTAAGTGCCAAAATGCGACCTTCCCCAAGGACGTCGTTAGTTGTCACTTGGGTGTGAATAAGGTCAAATAGACGGATAATGTGTAATAGAAAGAAAAATAATTAGATTCACTTTTGTGCGAAGCGATCCTTTAAGACAATTGTCGGTTTGATGTGATTTGTGTAATGGAGGAAAACAAGGATTGTTTTACACCTGGGTGTTTCACAAGTCTTTGTTAAGTCAGGCGTGCGTCTGTCCTGGGTCTGGAAAGTAAATAAGAAACGGCTTTGTCGGGCCCAGAAACATAGAATAGGCTACATAGGAAACAAATAAAATAAAACAACCACAATAGACTGTCAAGACATAGACGCAACCCACGAATGTGATCAGACGCAGAGCATAAACACCATCTTGTTGAAGCAATGCAATCGATGTCATTACGCAAGTCATAGGATGCAGCTGTCACAGAGTTCCTGCTAGACACACTAACCTGTCAAGCCTTTCATGTCTGAAGAGGTGTGCAACGCGTCACTAATGATCAAGGAGCCAACACTGGTTAGTTGTAAAGCCGGTTAATATGGGCCGAAAGACAACAAGCCTATTCCCCACATCTGTAATTCGTCGTCTCCATTAGCTCAGCAAAGCCCATTGTAATATTATCATGTTGTGAATTTAAAAACGCACCTGGTACATAGGAGCTGACTTTTCTTTTTTAAACAAACTGATGGACAGGCATAAAGAAACAAACCCGGAGAAAACAAGTAGAGCTGCCCACCACTCCTCCTTTAACTTTATTTTTGAATACACGATAAATAACATGCACAAACAAATGTATAAAGTTTGTCTAAAACCTTGGGGCACATTCAACAGTACACTGGGAATCAAACAATCAACTGTTGATCTGGCAAACTAAACCTAATGACCCAGGCTAGATATGTTCCTAAAGCTTGTGTTAAACGCATAGAAATGTATGATTACAGTACAATTATCTGATATTAATTCTCTCAGTCATGATGTCTTTTGTGTCTCTTTACAAAGATAAAAAAAAACATAGTTTAGTACCTATAGTACATTAGAAGAACAATACATTTACAATGCATACAAATGTGAAACTTTTTATGGAGGACAAAAGGTTCCCATCAAAATCATTATTCATTATTTGAGGAACTTTAGCCTTAGCCTTTCAGCTAATGGCAGTGGGCTTTCACTACAAATCACGGATTCGTCTGAAACACTTGCAGGTGAAGCTGGAGTCACAATAAACCCATCTCCATCTATGCTGGCCAGCAGAGCATCTTGGCACTTTGTGGATGCAGGTCTGCCCTCTAACTGAACATCCATACGCTTACTTTGAATCGTAGGCCCTAATAATTTAATAGGGGCTGTTGCTTTGGTTGAAGTGGGTTTCAGTCTCAAGTCTTTTTGGGAATTGCGCACTAGCTTGTATTGGAGCTTGGTTTTACTGTTCTTTTGAGTTCTGAGCGGCCGGTTCTCTACATCGCTTTCGTCACTTGATGAACACACAGCAGCGCACACACTCTTTTTGGTGACCGGAAGCGCCTTCTTATCCTCGTCATCTGGACATGGGTCAGAGTGGCTTCTTGTTGGTGGGACAGATGAAGAAATGGCTGTCTTGACAAATTTATATTTCTTAGGGTTTTGGTTACCATTGCCACCATCATCTGCCTTGCTTTGAGCTTGGGATAAGGACACTGAATGTGAAATATGATGGGCTTGGTCTACTGTTCTGATTGTGCTTTCACCAGTACAAGGTTCTTTATTATTGACCACATGTTGCTTCGCTAATGGCTTGGAGCCACTGCAATCTCCATTGGGAATGTGTCCACTTGGCTTGGGGTTATGCTTGTGAGAGCTGTGGGATGTCGTCTTCAGTGGAAGGGCCTGGTAGTGAATCTTTTTTTTGACCTCATCATTGTGGGCCTCTGCCCGGTCCAAAGACTTGACAGTGTTTCTCATGAGAACCCTGTCCCTAAGAGAACAATCTGTGTAACCCAAGTCTGAGACAGACGCCATTACTTGAACATCTGTTTGGGACTTCTGCTCAGGCTCTGTGGTCCGACAGGACGTCGCCGGTGGAGTCAGAGAAGAGGTGAAGGACAAAGTGTCCCATTCAATGTCACTCAGGTGCAACGCGTCAATAACGGCAGAGACGGAGGGAGAGGGGGCCATCTCTGTAAGTTTCTCGCAGGACGTAGGAGTCAAGGGAGACACCGTTCCTTTGACCTGAGATGCAGGGATATCTCTCAGACCACAGGGGTCTTCTCTAGAAGTCACATGTTTTATATTGGGCAGGGGAGAAACAAGATCCACTATTTTCGGTTTATCCGCATTGGGAGTAATAGATGGCAGCGTCTGTGTTTGTGCGTTAGCGTTATCTGAAGCGGAGCTCTGAAGGGTCATCTGGGCCAGGAGGTCAGAAACGCCATCGCAGAGGTCGGAGGGCTTCTCTTTCTTACTCTTCGGTTTCTTCTCTGAAAAAGAAAATCACTGCTCAATGCTTTAGTTCAAGCAAAACACATTTAGATATACTGTATGTACATCTACAGCTACTATGGGCATCATGCAATTCATTATCTCTCAGCCATGTTGACTTTTTAAGTCCAAGCTGCTATTTATTTTCCCTTTCTTAAACGTTATCATCAAAATTATCTTTACAGCATTGAGGGCCAGGTCTGTTCAAAACACAACCTGTTTTAAATCAATGGCTAGGCCTGAGAGATGCATCAAAGACTTGGGTGTGAACTAGCAGAGCTGACAAACTCTGCATTTTCAGGTGTCAGAGTGGCTGTAAGTGACAGCCTTGAAAAACATCCCGAAGCTATTGCCGCCTTTGATCAGTACAACGCTTTTCGGGAGTATGTAGGAAGTCTTTGAGTTTCTCAAACCTGGGTGGTGTATGTGTGTGTGTGTGTGTGTGTGTGTGTGTGTGTGTGGGGGGTCTCGTGGCTGCTGTGAAGAACTCACTACAGTACGTTTACACTCACTGTTATTTCAAATTATTTCCTGAAAGATACCTACCACAGGAGTAATACTTGGAATAATAATGATAAATTCCAAAATATGTTATAGTCTTACTCTTGGTCCTGTTTTCCTCAGCGAGAGCTTTGTCTCTCAGGTGCAGCTCCACTAACTCTGGATATGCCAGCCGGAAGAGTGCCTCTTCCTCAACTGTTCTGACCTCAGCCTGGTTCTCTGTTGGCTTATCCTCAGGGAACACATAATGCTCTGCAGGGGAGATCAACATCAGTGCACCAAGTCTTTTTACAGCTAGATTATAGGATAGCAGAAATGTCAAATAAAAGAAAAAACACGTTGTTGTTGAGGTTGGCATCTGAAATGTGGATTAAGACTTTCTCAGGCCAGCCAGCCTAGGTTGTTAGTGAGACACACTATGTTATGACAGTTTTCCCAGCCACAGGAGGAAGCTGGTTTAGCACCTAGGAGCTGTTGTGACTTATCTGTCACCTCTGAACCCCACCTCACAGCCAGTCACTAACAGACGACACGGTGACGAGCGCCCTTGCTCCCCAACCTCTGCACTCGTGTCAGGGGACCTAAGACACATGGTTTTTATCTGATATATCCATTAACTTGAAATTTGACAGCATGAAAGAGGATGATGATACAGCATTGGGTTTCAACGTGGGGGTTGTAGACTGTTTTTTTTGGAGGGGGGCATGAGATGATTTTAAAATAATCATCGTTAATATTTTTTTAAATTGGAATTGTATTATGTACAAAATGCTTTCCAATATGTAAATGTTCTATACTGTATGTATATTTTATCTTCTTCACTAGTGTTTGCCTGTGTGACAAAGTAAACAAGTGGTTCATAGGCCACTTCCTTTTGGGGAACATTGGTCAAAGAATGTTAAGATCAGACGCTCATAATTTGAAAATTGTGTCAAAAGATTAAACTGACCTGGTGTGTTCCAGATGACTTCGAAACAGGCTACTGCATTCCTCACTCTTGGTTTAAATATTCTGTTATTGATAAGAAAATGTCCCAGAACACAGATTCAATGACACAATGTCTCACAAGAGGCCGGTCTATCTTTAGAAAATGATTCATTAATGCTGTACTACCGGAGAGGCTTAATTTGCGAAGGCGTCTCTCTTCTGTATTTCTGATTCATCATTTCTGCGTATGTCATCAAGACTAAAACCTTTTCGCTGGTGTAGTGCTTGGGCCACTCCATTTTGTTGTAGGCAAAGTTCTAGGAAACACAACACGTTTCTATACCACTCCAATTCTATTAACCAAATAAATAATGGCTAATTACATTTCAGCAAACATGTTACCTGCATTAATAACATATTTGGCTTCCTCCACTTGAATGATTCACGTTTATCCTTGGAGATCAGAAATTCATTGATAATCTGCAACATGCGATAGGCAAATTTAAAATCTGTTAATCACACACATTATATAGCAGCTGTTGAAAAGTAGTCAAAAAAGAATCACTGTACCTCTGTAAAAGGGAATTGTTCACTTGTCAATGTTTTTCTAAAGGAAAACCAAGAAGTTCACTTACACAATACACAACAAAATGCAGTTAACCAGTATCAAATATTGAAGATGGTTAGCTGGTTGTTTGATCCATTTTTGTGTTAAAGACTATATATATATATAAATCAATACATGGTTTTGTATTGGCTGGTGTATTTCTTTATGAGAAGGGAGACTTTTCTCAGAAACAGTGACTTGCCTCTTGATGCTAGCCTCGAGAGAGGAAGCCTGGCGTTTCAGCTCATAGCGGTGCCAATCACACAGACACTGGTAGTCAAAATCCTGAGGTTCACAGAAATGTCTGCTGTCACACAGCACACAGCCACCACGCTCATGGGCCTTGGCTGACCCTAAGAATGGGAGGAAATCAGAAAGAATAAATATCTGATACAACTAGAAATAAATAGGCAAAGCTAGTATTTACTCATTTAAGAATGATTAATTAATTAATTGATTTTCCAATCCAATACCCAAATGCTCCCTGGGTAGGATTTTCACTGCTGTGTAAACATGACATAAGGCATTACCTCATCCATATAATCTGTGAGTCTTAAAGTTGCAGCAAGTAACATTTTGAGCTATCAATTGAGTGTGCTCTGTGAGAATATCTGCTCTGGTTTATAGCCCCATCCTCCGTTAAAAGTCAATTTTGATTTTTTTAGAGACCATGCTCTAAAGAATTCTGACCAATCAGGGCCTCTTTTCCCCAATTGGTTCGGTGAATCTATCTGGTCTGTCAATCACATGAAGCGTGCACACAACAGGTTTGTCAATGGCGATAATAAGGGCTCCAGAGGTAGGAAGCAGAGAAGGAGGGGTGGGTTTTTGGGTTGATGCGATTAAGGGCTATATACTGTACATACATTTGACTTGACTTGCGTTCATAATTTCTTTATTAGAAAAAATATCCTAGTTGAATAGTACAGGATCTTTTGACAGATAATGTAATACAGTAATCATCATAGCACACTAGTTTTCAGGGTGCAATGATGGCAGGAAAACAAATAAACACACAAAGTGGCATTTTTGGTGAATTGTTGAGTGAAAGGATTGTGATATTTTATTTTTGGTCATATCGCCCAGGCCTACCACCCTCTCTCTCCCCTGTGCTTTACACCTCTTATCAGGACACAAGAGAGGTCAGTGTTCACACCAGAGCACCACTCACCAGGATGGCGACAAACATGGCAGTGTGGAACCTTCTTTAGCATTCCCTCAGGCATGTCTGCTTCCTTCTCCTTCCACTGATGGAACCTGGAAGAGTGAGAAAGAGGTCATATTTAGGCTTACGGCGTAGATATGAATAAACCATATGGATTCATATTTTCATAAATTAGAATTAAAAAATAAAAGTTTTTATAGCTTATAGTATAATTCCTACTTTTGTATTAGTGTTTGTCCATTCAAAGTCTGGATCAGCCTGAGGGCTTGCTCTTTACCAACCCCTGGTATACCCTTATAGAGATATGGGAAGACACTGTCAATATTACATGTTTGTGACTATAATGTGATTATGACATCTTCACTATGCTTACCTTGGGAATGTAATCACAGCCAAGAAGAACTGCCAGACCAATTAGATTCTCTCTGGACAACTGTAGCTCACTTTGCACACGGGATGTCCTATAACAGTCCACCTGAGGGTCCTAAATGAAATAAATGAATGAGATATACCGGCAATACACCCCATATCTCACAATGTTTTGCAACGGGTAGGGTTGATGTATGTACACAAAAGGTTCACTAGAATTTCTAAAAACCATAAACCAGGACAAAACTACAACTACACAACTAATATACATTCTTCAAATTAAATGATCAGAATATGTAATATATAAATAAAGGTAATGCAATTAATTACAATGAAGTTTGCCTTTTGAATGAATTAAAGAATATTTCAACTGCTTCATACCTATCTAGTGCTCCCTTAATATCTAAGAAGGGTACTATGTATTAAATATAAGCAATTATCCTATACAAGGTACTTTAGTTTTACCTTAGTATTCATGTTGAAATTCCTGTAGACAGTCTGGGCTCCATACAAGAAAGCATCACCGTCATTGGTGATGCAGCCATCCACCAGACCCTGGGAGTCCAGGTAAGCACACATGGCCTCTGCCTCCCCAGCCGCCATCACCCAGGGCACACCAAGGTAGTCCAACATCTCTGCACACTATAGACAAGAGAAAGGGTAAGGGGGAATTAAGAAACAACTACACAATCTTCGGCCATGTTCATTTCACGTCCACAGATGTCAACAAACCAACCTCTCTAAGTATGGCGTTAAAGCGCCCTCTGCTGGTGTTCTTGCTTGTAGTTATCTTTGGGGCAGCTTTTTTGATTCCTCTAAATCTTATTTCGGTCCTTTTGTTCATAGTTTCTGCTTTTAGTTTTGGGGCCTCTCCTTCCATCACAAAAACAAGCTTCACCCCCATTAATGTGAGGGATGACACTCTGAAAAATAAATTCCTGAAATACACAAAGAAGCTGTCAAAACGTGGAGGATAGGTCGTTGTTACTAATAATTAGACATAATGGTTCTCGGTGAAATGATCATTTACACAATATGCCTAATACCTCAAGTGGGGTTTTGTCACTTTTCCCATCATTCCTTGGACATGCTGGGCCTCGCATACCCACAAGCTGAGGTCCACTGCCAGCGTCTTTCCAGTCAAACTGTACAACGGCACCGATTCACAAACCGGACCAAGGATAGACCACAAATCGTGCACACCCATTCTTCCCGTGTTACATTAACTTGAAAGCGAAACACACGATTAGATACCTATAAGCAAAACAATGGGCTAGCTGGCCCTGGCTAACAATTTAGCCTATTTTTTAAAATTGGCGCCGTTCGGACGTATTCTAAATCTGTAAACTATCTAGACTCCACTCCACTCCTCTCCACTACAGGGCCGTTTATCGCTATCAATAAAAGTAATGTGCAACGGTGGCATCATGTAAATATACTAAACAAGTGGTCTTATAAAACAAACCCTGCACTTACTGAATTATCCAAATAAACTGTCGTCAATTGTGACTGGTAACGTTAGGCTCGTCAGCAGGATTAGTTTTTTTTTAGAATTGGTACTACGCCCAATAGCTTAACAAATCGTCATAATTGTGCGCCGCAAAGTACTTGTTGCTAGGATACGACTTCGGTGTACGGTGATATTTTCAGGCTGTCAGCGTGTCAGCCACATCAATATAAAATATATTAAAGAATTATCTATGGTCAAACATGGCAAACACAGAAGCCGATTCCTCTAAAGTACACCTACAAATTGTTGGCATTTTTAAAGAATATCCTTTTCATATCGCCAAGAGCATTGCTGAGGTTAGTTTATTCTTGCTTGTCATAATGTACGTTAGCCTTATTTATTTAATTCAAGCTTTTGTTTTAAACGTAATATTGTTTATGGTTTAAACATATTTTCCTTGTTTACTCTCTTATAGGGGCTAAAACAGAAGTATCCACTTTCATTTTTGGACCCAACAATTCAACCATTATTTGAATGTGACTGGAATGTGTATATGTGCAATAAGAAAATGGTAAGTCATGTGACTATATTGATTGCAAATGCAACTGACCAAATACACATGTTTATAATAAAAAAAGATAAGATAACACTCAAGCTGTCATGTGCAGGTGACATTATGCAGGTGTACAGTACGTGTTAAACTGCATGTGGTAATCTGTCATTTGTAATAGTCATTTGTAATGATGCAATGAAAGGCTGAATCAGTCCATCCATCTATCAACTCTGATTCAAGGAACTACGTGGTAAGGTGTCCTACTACTCAAGCAAACTCATGTGCTTTCAAAATGGTCAGTTCCTCGGTAATGAGAAGGACCTTGCTAGTTGGGCTGCCAAAGAATGGGACTTTGTTTTCAACCGTCCAAAAGCACTTTATCTGGCCCTCACTGAAGACTATTGCTCCAAACACCTCAGTAAAACAGGGGCAAGTAAAATACAGAGTCATAAAACATTTTCAATTCCATATTTGACCACTACATTTTTACAATTCTTTTAGTTTATGTTTTTACATTTCCATCGATCTGACAGTGTCATCTCTTTTCTTTCATAATAGCATCAATTTGCCTTTATGGACGTTGAGATTCTGGGAGAAGTCGGAAGATTATTGTTTGAGGTGAGACCTTACTGAAAGCATTAAAGGGACACTCGATTGTTGTGATAGCGCATACAGAACCCCAAATTTCTGGCCCAGATCACTGTTGATCACAACTGACCACAAAAGTGTGGGTGGCTGTATGAGGAGGGGTAGAGAACAGTGTAAGCCTATGAGAGCTATAGGGGGAGGACTAGAGAGAAATGCAAGCCCCTAACTACTCTAGTGTGGGGTGGGGGGGCATGCACTCTTAGCATTTTAAACCAAAACAACATAGTTTTCCTACTTTTCCTCCTTGATATAGAATTACAGACCACTTAAAGAATCCTAAATAGAACTCTTTGGGAGAAGTCCGTAACGCCAAATATGGTGGTTGTATGCACATATCCTGCCCCTCCCCCCAAAGAGCAAATTGTTTTATAACGGCTGAACCGGGAAACCTATTAAGCCAATCGTGTAGTTGCACTAACCTTGTGCATGCGTAGTAGAAGTATAACCTGTGGGGAAAAAAAGCTTTTTAAGCCTAATTTTGGGGGAAAGTCACACAACTTTTTAAGCATTTTTTATCTGATTTGACTGATGATTCTATGCAGTTTTTATGTCCCGGTGACCATTGAAAGTGCAGTTATGGCTCTCTCCCCATTCATTTAGGTACGGGCCTGGTCTAGCCCAAACAGCCCATGGGCATTACCAAGATGGCTGCCAAGTGGCCAGTCTTTTCTATAATGTCTCTGGTTTAACCAACCCATTGCCACTAGTAATTTGATGACAGCATTTTGCCTTTCCACAGCTCTTCTCAGATGTGTGTCCAAAGACATGTAAGAACTTCTTGGCACTGTGCACAGGGGAACTAGGTCTGTCAGAGAGTGGCCTCATGCTATCTTACAAGGGCTCTTTGTTCCATCGCATTGTGCCCAATGGATGGATACAGGGCGGAGGTAGGGCTAATGATATGACATCATATTAACAGTCTTAATTTAAATATATTTGGATGTATTACATGCCATAGGATATGCAAACCTGTCTTTTAATGCTATATTTCAATATTCCAGATATTTCACCAGCAAGAAGAGGCAATGGAGGGGAGTCAATCTATGGGCCAACATTTGCAGGTGTATTATCAACAAACAGAGTTCTAATGTAATACCCTCCTGTAAATAGATGTACATGCACTTTCAAGAAACGTATAGTATTTGTTTAAATGTCATTGTATGCCCTGTCGGCTTTTAGACGAGTGCTTTGCAGTGTCCCACAGCAAGCGGGGCATTCTCGGAATGGCCAATAAAGGACGCAATAGTAATGGGTCCCAATTCTACATCACATTACAGCCTGCTCTGTGGATGGACAAGAAATATGTTGCCTTTGGGTTTGTGCCATTGATATTTATAAATAGCTTTTCTCTCAGCTAATTTAAATATAAAATGTACCATACAGCTCTACAGTTTATGAAAATGTAGTTAAAAGAATACACTTTTTTTATAATGTAAACTATGTTTTTTTCCCTTTCTAGTCAAGTGGTTGAAGGCACAGATGTTCTGAGGCGACTAGAAGAAATCTCAACCTTAAATGAAAGACCTAAGCATGACTGTACAATTGTAAATTGTGGAAAAGACTTCAACACCTTGTAGTATTTTGAGAAATGTACATCAAAACGTTACAGGGGAGTCATTTATAGACACATGCATGGAATCCAACATTTTACTAATTGGCACTTGCATGCTTCAGGGCTATGTAAATATTTTAATATTGTATCTGAGATTAATGTGTTTCATCAATTTACCATCATTAACCTGCTTCCCCTAAAATGTTAAAAAATAAATAAATTAAAAATTAAAATTAAAAAATAGTAGTAGTAACATTTTTTAGCTTAAGGGAATAAAATAATGTTGTATGCAACTGCTTGGGTTTTCTAAAACACCCGCAAGATGTCTCTATGGGGCAGCATACGTCTAATCTATGGTCGTGTAACCATATATTAACCCAAACCTTTTTTGGTCTATGTGCTGATATATTGGACCACTAGAAGAGAGAAGGGACAGAACGACGTACATGGGAATGACATAGCTCTATTTTGTCTTTGGGACAGCTTTATCGCTACAACAATATCTATGATTTGATCACCCCTCCCAGGAAAAGGTGCCACATGACCTGTCAAGTAGGAAGTGACAAGCTAGCCAGTAACAGTGGCGCACGACGAGGAAACCAAATCTCAGAAATCCCACTCGACGTTTCGTAGTATATACGTTTAAGGGTACGAGAAGCAGGGCAATAATTAGGCTACAATCATGTATTTCAAACGTGTGTTTTTCGCATTAGTCCTGGGGTTGGTCGTTGCAGCAGCAGCAGCAACGAATGCAGGTAAGTTTGCGACCCATCAAAACGCAGCACTTAGAGCTGTCCTATTGCTAGCTAGCGACAGCTATCATTTCTTCCTTAGCTTTCTCTAGACGTCCTTGGTGTTGTGATGAAATTGTTTCTCTCGACAAATTGGTCTTTTATTTTTTAGACCAGTCGTTATGAAAGGCAATTTGAGTAAAAATAACCGTATTGTAGGCAAAGTGACTTTAAAAATAAAAATAAAAATCTCAACAGTAATTGATAAACTATGATGATCTATTGGACAAAGTTCGGATGAGGTCAATAGAAAAAGGCACTAAAACAAACGTTTCCATTAGACCACTACTTAAATGCTAATATAGACATACAGGCGGGGTTGGAACAGTCCACATTGTATAAAAATGAAGCTTTTCGGCAGGGGGAACAATTTCGACATGGCACCTGTTCTAAAATCTAATACAATCGAAATATCTGTTCTTTCTTGGTCGTTACACCAGCGGTGTAATGTGAGGGCTGTCATTCATCCTGCCTCTGATTTAGTACAATGCCATTATTGACAACGTCTACCTAATTTCTACGTTGGCCACTGGCAGTAAAGTTGCCAAAGCCAGCTAATATCTTAGCTTGCTACAAAGCTAACGCTGATAATACAAGTATATCTGTCTTTATCCTGACATGAAAACGTGTTGTCAGATCCGTATGGACAGAACACCTAAAAAAAAACACACCTGTAAAACTATATTTAATGTTAAGCATATTAAAACACAACATCTGTTTTATACACCTAATTTGGTGGCATCATTCAGAAAATGATGATTATTTTTGCCTTGTCCTATGGCCTTTACAATATCTGAGATATATATATATATATATATATGTGTGTGTATATGTGTGTGTGTGTGTGTGTGTATATATGTGTGTATATATATATATATGTGTGTGTGTGTGTGTGTGGGTATGTGTATGTGTATATATA
>JAOEHI010000215.1:408-14004 GCA_025447815.1 Percopsis transmontana
CCCCCGCCCCGCCGCGCCCCGCCGGGGGGGGGGGGGGGGGGGCCCCCCCAGAGAGACACAGCCCAGAGGCGCTGCGGTCAGTGGATCTCAAGTCGTTTTTCTTTTATAAACACATTTTTTCAATATAACAATGGAAGAGAAAACAAATATAGGACTGATCATATATAAAAAGGAGGATTAAATCTAAATGATTGCTTCAGACATGCAAAAAATACTCAATAATATAAATAAATAAATATATATATATACTGTATAGGTACCCTTTAATGGCTCCAGGACAAAAAAAAAAGTCAATGTCTTCATTTTCTATTAATAGGCCTTTATAAAAGTTGAAAATATAAATAGGCTACTATTATTCTTAGTTATGTACCCCTTGTAGTACCTTCAAGTACCCCTAGGGGTACGCATACCCCCATGAGAACACTGCTCTAGATCGACCAACAGAGCGCTGCCCTGTGAATGAATAGTGGCATAAATACAGGTTTAATGTCTATTTGTACAATGGTAGCACTCGCTAGCCTAGCAGGTTTTATGTCCATGTGGACAATGCTAGCAATCGCTAACCAAGCTAAGTTCATGCCATGGAACTAAAATTAGTTGATAACCAGTGATGGGTTATCAACTTTTGTAACGCGTTACAAAAGTCACGTAATTACAGTAATGTTTTCCTTTTTGCTGTAACGCAGTTACTAATAAAATATCGGTAATATTATACCCGCTGGTCTTAGTAATGCTTACAACGCATTCTAACCTGACATTTAGTGGCATTTGTTTTCGGCACAGAGAAAAAAAGTCTGCGAGTGTCATTTCCTGTTTCTGTATTCGGTGGTTGAGATGACTGCAGACGGATACATTTGCAACATGGACATTATTTTCATGAGTTATTGCGCTGCGTTGAAGCGACCTAACCCTCCACGGTTCAAGGCCAGATCCAGAGACGGTAGGCTAGGGACATCTGTTTCCTCTCAGTGCCGACAGCAATATGCCCGAGCAACTGACAGATAACAACATGTCAGGAATTAATGTTTAGTCTTGCTGCACGTAATATCATTACATTATATCAGCGGTGGAAAGTAACTATACCATAGGTATACCGATTCAATTGTAAGGTGCTTTTAATTGAGTATTTTCATTTAATCCTAATTACTAGGCTACTTCTAGTCCACCACAATTCAGAGATAGTAATATTGTAATATAATTAATTACTCTCAAATGACAGTAACTAGTAATCAATAATGTATAAAATTTTGTCGCCAAACTGTCATGTTATGGACGAAACCCTTTAGAGCAACGGGCAATCCTCAGTGGGCTTAAAACACTGGCTTGATTATTCACAATTAGAAGCAGTTGCAAGTTATGATTACCTCAATGTAAAAACAAAGCTATTCTGGGATTTTGTCGTTGTTCCCAAACACAATTAAGATTATTAAAGTTATGTGTGTATCTACTTTATATGATGGTTGTTTCATGCCTACACAAAGATGAAGGCAGTGAAAACACAGGACAGATACTGTAAGTTGTTCAAAAAATATTTATTATTCCAAACACAAAGGCTCTGTACACAGTTATATAGAACATTTACATTTATTTTTACAGGATACATCTTCAACATGATGGCATTGCTTTTTGATGAGGTAGTGCCCAACCCCCAGCCCTACTTGGAGGAGTTGCAGAAGGTTCCGGTCCCTGATAATCTGGCATCACAATATGAGCATCCTGCCCTTGACGAAGCCATTGCTGCCTACGTATCACGGTTCAAACAAGGGGAGGTCTGAATCCAACGTACTGGACTGCAGCATCAGGGAACTCACTACAGATACGCTGGACCACACAGGACGGAATGATAACACAAACCTTCCTTCCCAAATAGCCCCAAAACCAGCTGACAAAGGTTCTATATGCTAGGTGCCTGCAACGCCTGCAAATAACAAGAGGACATTATCTTTGTAAATATGTTAATTTGAGAGTGCATCAAAATAAAAAGTTTGTTCAAAATGTTGTTCCAGCTTTGTATATGTAATATTAGCATGGTATACATTATATTATGCTTATTTAATCTGAGACTTACTCCTCATAACCCCTGACTCGAAGGGGGCCATAGTCTGCTCTGTATATTACATCTTATAGGGGAAATAATTGTTCCCATTCTTCTTGCTACCTGTACAGTCAGATATTGGTTTAATGACAATCAGCTTGTAGTAGATCTAAAAAGTAGGCTAGCCTTATCACCCAAAACACCATTTTTGTCTATATTTGTGTTTCCCTGCAGCACACGTTTTCTATTTCTGTGGGCATTGTGGTACAATTCACGCAGGTGCACCTGACAAAGAAAAGGGTAGCTTGTTTGACATCCAAAACTTGTACGCAAAATAGGCTAATACATTGGTATAAATTCGGCTACTTATGTAAGTAATAATGTATTGTCCGATGGTAATTATTGGAAAATAACAATACATTATCCCACTTATTGTACAGCTACTTGCCAAAACGAGAAAAGAAACCTCATAATGGCTCTTTAAAAATGATTTTGCTACTGTTTCGTGGCTTCCGCTAAATTAATAGTTCGCCACACAGATTAGTTTTCCTGCAGGCTTTCTATACCACCCTTTAATGGATTGGTAGACCTTCAGACACTCCACAAATGTAATGAAATACGTGTGGGAGGGCCCCTTTTAAGTATCCGTTTAGCACACCGTACCATCGGATGTTCTGAAGCGATCTTGGCAAGCAAAATAGTAATGGAGAGGGACTATTTAATAGAACCTCCTTCATTCAATGGGCCAATGAGGTTGGTGTAGGTGTGTCAGCTGGGTGTTGATCAGTCAGCTGACTGACAGCAGTGGACAGACTACCACAATCACAGTGTCATTTGAGAACATTTGGATGTGGCATGAGCTGTACTTGAAGTCAGAAGTGTAAAGGGTGTACAAGACAGGGGAAAGCACAGTCCCCTGTGGTGTGCCAGTGCTACTGATCAGAGTCTCTGAGGAGCAGTCCCTCAGCCTGTTTGGGTGGATCTTGCAAACACAACATGACAGGAAACACAGAAAACATGAACCAGGATCATGGCAAGATTGTTGTGTAGTGTGATTTGAGGATTTTGAAAAGTCCTGTAATGGGCACCAGTCTCATGGCTTGTTCTGAATTGATGGACACCAACATCTGTGAACATATGGAGGCCATCAATATGTTCCTGCCTCCTCCTCTTCTCTAAAGTCAAGCTTTACACCCGTTATAGCACTGCACACTGATGGTAAAAATTTAACCACAGACAACTAAGACCAGTCCGGTTTAATGGTGATAAGTCAGGAAACAGGCTTTATTAATACAATGTGCACACAAGGGAGAGAAAAAAAACAACAAAACTATGCAACTAGGTGGATCGAGCTCTGTCATCCGGCGTGACCATTTGGTTTTTGCGGCTTCACAATAGACAAGAGGTGGCTTTCTCAAAGCCGGCTATTGTATTCTCTTCACGTAAGGGCTACTTACGAAAAATACTTGGTCCAGTTCTCCACAGTCCCCCAGTAAGCCTACTAAAAAAATAGCGCTTACCTCTACTCTGCCAATCAGGTGACAAAACTATGTTTACAGCAGCTGAAAAACTTGTCTCACTGAAAACTCAGCAACTCCGAATTGTATATAATGTATTATAATCTCGGTGGGACCTCCAAATCTGATGGTAAAAATGTAACCACATACAACTAAGACCACTCCGGTTGGTGGTACAACTAACTTCTGAATAGGTCTTTGAATGATGGATGGCTTGCTGAGGCGTTTTCCTAACCTTGACTTTCCATTCTGTATTGTAGGTCCATCATCATCCTTATGTACTTTATGAATCCTGGCAAGTTTCCATTCATCGCGAGGGAGCTCGTCTTCCTTGACAATAACAATATCATCAACTTGTAGCATGCCATCGTTTCCCAAGAGCGATTCTAATAAGGTATTCTTTCCTCCACCTGTTCCAGAACTGCTCAGACAGATACTGCACTAGTCTCCACCCTTTTTTGGCATACAGGTCTTCTTTAACGAAGTTACCTGGCGGGGGCAGCGGAACAAAGGATTTCATGGTGAGCAGATGATTTGGCGTTAGTGGCTCCTTACTTGTGGGGTCACTGATACTATCAACAGTATGAGGGTGGTTGTTTACAATGGACATGGCTTCGTAGAAGAAGGTCCTTAAAGAAGTATCATCCAATCCTCCAGCGCTCTGAGCAAGGACTGAGCCTCCTCACTCCAGCATGACTTGAGCCTGGCGCATTCATACAGAAGTCACACTGCTTATCTGCCAGGTATCTTTCTTTACTCATTTCCTTGAGGACTCTTTCTATTTCATTTCTTGCTCCAATAAAGTTGGATCCCTGATTGATCTGATATGTATAACGGCTCCACATATTGCTATGAATCACCGTAAGATCATTGATGAATGCATCGGTGTCTTCCAACATCTCTTCGTGCACTGCTCTGGAGCATAGACATGTGAAAAAAGGACCATATCCTTTGTTTTCCTTGCAGTCTTGTTTGGTATGGAAGGGACCAAAACAGTCCATTCCGCAGTACGTGAATGGTGGGGACGGGTCAATGCGGTCGCTGGGTAAAACTGCCATCAGTTGTTCCTCTGGTGGCGAACGGGCTCTCCTACAGGGGATACACTTCCTTATGTACAGGGCTGCTGCCTTACTCCCACCAATAATCCAGTAACCATTGGCCTTAAGTTCATTCAGGGTTTGTCCACTGCCTTGGTGTTGTGTTTTCTCATGATGGTGTGCAAGGATGAGGTGTGTGACAACACAATTTTTTGAAAAGATTATTGGGTGTCTCAAATCAAAATGTGCAGATGCTCTCCTAAGTCCTCCTCCCACTTTCATTATATCACCACGGAGGAATGGGTCAATCTGATACAGTTGATGGTTACAAGGCAGCTTTACAGAGTATGTGCAACTCCTCTTCAAAGGCATCTTTCTGTGCATGCTTGATGAGAGTGAGAGTGGGCCTCCTTCTTTCCTCAACATTTAAGGATTCTGTCTTGTTAATCCTCATTACTAACTGCTGAATCCGAGAAATGACGTTCACCGCTGTGGTCCATATTGAGAACCTCGCCAGTCTCTCTTAAAAAATCAAAAAACTTGCAGCAACCGTTTTCAGAACTTGGGTTGCCTTGACCTCAGGGTCTCCCACCAGACCCTTGGTTTGTCTGGTGGGAAGTTTGAAGTTCCTTGGTTTGTAACTACTTCTGTGAGCCAGTTTGACTTGATTAACTCTGCTACCTTGAGGTCCCTTGGGGCGTGATCAGCAGGGTTCTGTTCTGTTTCGACGTAGAACCACTATCCTGGGTCTGGGGTCTCCCGAATTCTCTGGACATGGTTTGCAGCGAAGACATGGAACCTTCTTGCTTCGTTATTAATATAACCAAGGACCACTTGTGAATCCGTCCATAAATACTCTCTGTCAATCTTGAGATTCTTTGCCCATAATCAAGGTGCAGTGCACCTTATCTTCTCCACCAATCTGATATATGAGCACTAACCATAGCCTTGACTGCTAGCATCGGAAAAGTTTCCCACATTTTCTGGTGGGAAGCATCTTGGGATCTGAATCTTCCAGGTTTCTTAAATTCGCCCAGTTCTCCCACCGTGGTTTCAACTCTTTGGGTAGTGGTTCATCCGAACCAATGCCTTTCTTTCTTGTAGCACCCTCTTTCCTGGAAGGATGAATGGTGCCAAGAGTCCTAAGGGATCATACACCGAAGCCACAATTGAGAGGATTCCATGTTGTGTAGCCTCCACTTCCATCTTACTCCTATCAGCATGTTAAGTAACACTGATAGACTTCAAAACCTCTCGACTGTTGGATATGAATTTATGAATTGTTTTTTCACCAGCTTAATTGCACCATCGACCGATTCTAGGCTTATGAGGCCATCGTCTACATAGCAGTGCTTTAAGATGAAGCTAGCTACTGAAGGGTACTTTCTCTCATTTTGGCTGGCAAGCTGCTTCATGCCATAACTGGCACAGCCTGGAGATGAAGATGCACCAAAAAGGTGGAACTTCATACGATATTCCCTGGGCTCTGACTGTATCTCCATTTCCCCACCACAGGAATCGTAGATCATCTCTTATTTTCCTTGCTGACATGGAACCTGTGGAAAACTTTTTCACATCACACATGACAGCATTGGGATGTTTATGGAATCGACATAGGACTCCAGTCAGCCCATATGCAAGATCAGGTCACGTTAACAAATGGTCGTTCAAGGCAGTGCCTTCAATGAATCTCGCATAATCATCCTTGAATTTAGGATCTCTGTCCATTTTCTTTCTAAGCAGTTTCAAGCGGACTAAGGCAAGCTTCTTATTGTCATCTCAACGTGACCACACTCATTCTGATGGACTCTTTCTTTTAAAACTGAATATTTTCTTGAGATATGCTCTTTTCTCCTGGTCTGGTGTCTGCAAAATTAGACTCAAGGGCTTTAATAACAGCCGCTGGCGTCACAGGTGGAAGCTTACTAACAGATGTGCGAAGACAGTCACATCCTTGCAGATCACATACTGTGGTGAGCTCCCTACGATGATCCAAGTCTTTATAACGTAAGTCACCTCCACTGATGACCTCTTGTGGTGCCATGGCTGTGGAGCAGTCATAGCCAATCAGAAGTTCCACCCCACAATCCATTAGCGCAGGCTTTTCGTGGGCTATGACTACAAGGTGTTTCCACTTATTAGCTGTCTCACAGGTGGGAATGTTCAAGTGGAATGAATTCCCTTATGTAGGCAGGTTAATGAGGCTATCTGTAGAGAACCCTCTGACTCTATGTCAGGATCGGACAGGGGAACTCAGATGCAGACAACGAGGTAATAGAATAAAACCAACGTCTATTCGACGTTAGTTGAAGGGAAACAGCAATAGAATAGTCCGGGGCCAGGCAAGGGTAGTAACTGGGTAGGCACACCGGGGCAACAATATATTAGGGGCAAGGCGGCAGGACTCCCAGAACCGGGCAGACAGTCAGCGAAGCGAAGTCACAGATGAGGAATAGGCAGCGGGGGGGAGCTGGGAGTCAGTCCAGGGAACAAGGGGAAGAAACAGACGGGGTGGCGGGGCTTGAGGGAAAAAACAAGGAGACACAGGGTTACTAGTAAGCGGGGAAAATACGGGGAGGAATAATCAAAACAATTGTCAAAAATGCTTGAAAGGACGAACTGGTAAGGTTGGTCAACAATCTGGCGATTAGTCTCCCAGAGAAGCAGGCTTAAATAGTGCCAGTCTTGATAAGGGAATAGACGGCACCTGACGTTCATCGCACACCAGGGAGCAGCACCTGAAATGATCGCCCCACGCATGCACCCACATACACACACAGAGATAGAGAGAGAGCTAGCCTGACTCAGTAAGAGTCGTGACACTCTAAGCCCAATAACTGACTCCCTTCCCATCACAGTGGAAAGTTTTTGTTTTACTAGTTCCATTACTGCCTGCAACTTTACACATGCTTCCTGGTCTATAAATGAGTGACTACTCTGAGTGTCCAATAAGGCATATACCAGGGTTTCTGAATCAGGGTTTTCAGAAGAAGAGATCCATACTGGAACGATCATTGACATGCTCCCACTTTCACCTCTATTCAGAGAATGATAATGATGATGGGTTTTCTTCAACTTGCTGGGCACCTTGCAAACAAGTCTTGTCTGCCAAGGGACGGTCTTCATGCAAAGCAGTTTGATGGTGCCTCTTGCATATCCCACACATGGCCTTGTACTTACAGTCTTTGGAGTTGTGTCCTTTTCTCAGGCGTGCAAAACATAGCTTATTGTCCTGAATGAACTTTCATTTTTCCTCCACAGACCTTACCATTAGCTTTTTACACTTATGTATGGAGTAGTTTTCTCCACAACACATACACTTGAATGGGTTTACGTTATGAGCTGGCATGCTCCCTTTGTTTGGTTTATTGGAATCTTTCAACTTGATCTCAACAGTGTCATAGGATTTGGCTGTGGTATTTGATGTGTCTGAGGTCTTCACATTAGATGCAAAAGGTTTTGGATGCTTTATTTCTCCACCTCCTCCCTTCAGAGCTACTTCAAAAGCCACGCCTCCAAAACACGTGAATGCGCGTTGAGTTCAGCTGGAGGACAAGTCAGTCTACCATAGTGTGACAAGCGGATTACGCTCATATATCAGCGTAATCATGTCAGAATCACAGGTAAGAAAATACCTAACTTTATGAAAATATAGTTAGGTGGCTGTTAGTACTCACTGTCAATCTAGCATGTTTTTGGAGCATTGAGTTATATTAAGTAACGAAATGACAGATAGCTGAAGTAAGTTACATTAGATTAGGCAAAGCTAAAAACAGCTTGCCATAATACACATTTTTCCGTTTAATACACATTTTTGACGAATGTCAAATTTTGTATTGGACTCATAAGATGTACGTTTTTTGCATGTTAGAGCTTCTACGATGAGAGCTTTGTTGGCAACAAAGGTCCTTCTATCGACCCTCGCTGAATTGGGCATTACCAACTCGGCGCTCTCCTGGTTTGAGTCTTATCTGACAGATCGCTCCTATCGAGTCCTCTGGAATGGAAACCTGTCCAAACCCTGCCTGCTCAGCTCAACCTTGAAAAGACAGAGCTAGTCTACCTTCCGGCAAAGAACTGCCCCCAAATGGACATCTCCATAACCCTTGAGAACACCTCGGTGTCCTCCAGTCCAACTGCAAAGAGCCTCGGAGTTGTCTTGTACAGTCAATTGTCCTGCGCAGCCAACACTGCCGCAACAACCCGAACCTGCAGATTTGCCATCTACAACATCAGAAGGATAAGGCATTTCCTCACAAATGAAGCGGCGCAGCTCCTAGTCCAAGCTTTAGTAATCTAACGTCTAGACTACTGATACTCTCTACTCTCCGGGTTAGCGGTCTCTGCTACCAGACCCCTACAACAAATCCAAAATGCAGCAGCCCGTCTTGTATTTAACCAACCAAAGTTCTCTCACGTAACCCCCCTCTTCCGAGACCTTCACTGGCTCCCCGTCTCAGCCCGCATCCGATTCAAGATATTAGTGTTGGCCTACAAGGCAGCAAAAGGAACCGCCCCGCTCTACCTCCAAGCAATGGTTAGATTCCAAGCCCCAGCCAGAGCACTAAGATCTACCACCTCAGCTGGCACCTCCGTCGCTGCGCGGCTGGGGCATTGGTCGCGCGTAAGAGTCGTGCGGCTGTACCAGGGAATGAGCGGCAGCAGCTGGGCCCCTCTGGTGGCCGAATCGGGAACAGGTGGCAGCGGTGGCTGGGACCTGCGAACGCCCGAACCAGGGACGAGCGGCGGCTGGGACCCTCTGGTGGACGGGCCATGGATGTGGACTCTCCAACAACTGGACCAGACGTTGGCCCTAGCGGCGATAGCAGGCTGGCGGCAGCTCCGGGGACGGACTGTGGAGGCTTGGGCTCTCCAGCGGCTGGACCAGGCATTAGCCCTAGCGGCAAGAGCAAGCTGGCGGCAGCTCCGGGGCTGGACTGCGGCGGGGTGAGCTCCTCTGTGGCTGGACCTGGCGTTGGCTCCAGCGGCGTGAGCAAGCTGGCAGCAGCTCCACGGCTGGACTGCGGCGGGGTGAGCTCTTCGGCGGCTGGACCTGGCGTTGGCTCCAGCGGCGTGAGCAGGCAGAAGGCAGCTCCAGGGTCCGGCTGCGGTGGCGTCAGCTCTCCAGCGGCTGAGCGCAACGTGGGCTCCAGCGACGAGAGAGGGCTGGCAGCGGCTCTGTCGGCGGCTCTGACGACAGGCTGCGGCGGTGTGGACTCTCCGGCAGCTGTGTCGGGGCATTGGCTACAGCAGCACGGACAGACAAGCAACGGCTCCGGCGTGCTGGAAGGTGGGGCTCGCTCCTTTTCCCCCCCGCCTTTTCATACCTCACTGTCTCACTACTTTTTCCTCTCTTTTCTTTCCCTCTCTTTCTCTTTCTTCTCTCTCCTGCCTCTCTTCTCTCTATCTCTCTACTCTTTCTCTCTCCTGCCTCTCTTCTCTCTCCTTATCTTCTCTTTCCCTCTCTTCCAGGAACCCCTCCAAGTTGTCCCGGGAGCCGTCGAAAGGAGTGGGGGGCTGTCCCACGTCCCCCTCCGTAGGACAGACTCAGTGAAGCGTCTCCCCCGTTCCCCTTCGTACTGCCCTTGCGACCGGAAGCAGATACCTCCCCCACCAAACGGACTCCCGCAAAATGGTGCCAGGAAACGGTGTATGGGAAAATCGTAGTTTAATAATAAAAAAGTACAGGGCGTCTATGCCAAAAACAATGACCACCGAGTGCTGTTGGGGAAACTAAATAGTAACTAAAGTTAACATTAACCTGTGGGGCTAATCTTCCACAGGTGCGGTGAGGAAGGGAAGCACAGAGCGCGCACGGGCCTGTGTGCACTGATCGTGACACCTTGCTCCACCGTTAACTGTTCCCTTGTCCCCAGTTCAAGAATAAATACTTTTTTCTGCAGTTCGAGTTCTGCGTTTGGGTCCACCTAGTCTCTGATTGTCACGATCCCGTCTGTTTCCATGTTCCCCTAGTGTGTCTGCCTGTTTTCCTGTGTTCTCCCCGACCCCGCCCTTGCTCAGCCCTGTTTCCATATTTGGTCCTTCCCCTCGATGTCCCTTCACCGCCCTCACCTGTGTTTCGTTCTCCCTTGTGTATTTAGTCTCTGTTCTCCCCGGTCTCAGTGTGGGTTCGTTTGTCGTCGTACCTTGTTGTCCTTGTCAGTCATTATCGTTGTACCTTGTCATTGTCATTTTCCATGTCATTGTCGTTCCTTGCCTTGCCTTGCCTTTCCTTGCCCTGCTTGTGCTCGTAAGTTTTGTTTTTATGGACCTTTTCTGTTTTTGGAATACCCAAGCCATTGGCTTTGTATTTTAGTTTGGACTTTTCCTGTTTTCTGTTTACCCCTTTGTGGGTGAGTTTTTTTGTTGGATTAAAACCCCTGCTCACCACTGCCTGCCTCCCGATCTCTGTCTGCCTCTGTCGGCCTCTCCCCTGTAGTTGTGTTGGCTAGAGATAGCTCCGCTAGTCTCTCTCCTGTGACAGCTAGCACTTGCTCCGCTTGTCTCTCTCCTGTGACAGCTAGCACTTGCACCGCTAGCCTCTCTCCTGTGACGACTAGCTCCAGCTCCGCTAGCTTTTCCCCAGTGCCTGTGACGACTAGCACTAGCTCTTCTAGCCTCTCTCGAGTGCCTGTGACGGCTAGTCCTAGCTCCGCTAGCTTCTCTCGAGTGCCTACTAGCTCCAGACGCATTAGTCTCCTGGCGCCAGCTCCGGTGTCCCAGAGGTCCCCATTCTGGGGGTCACAGCTAGCCCGCCGAGGTGGGCGCCACCCAGCGCCAGGCCGTTCCCTTCAGCATGGCCTCACCTACACCTCGGAGGTTCCCAGCCTGGCCCCTAGGCCTCCCACGCTGGCTCCCAGCCTGGCCCCTAGGCCTCCCACGCTGGCTCACCGTCGGACCCTGAAGGCTCCCACGCCAGCTCCCCGTTGGACCCTTAGGGCTCCCACGCCGGCTCCTCGCCTGGCCCTTAGGGCTCCCACGCCGGCTCCTCGCCTAGCCCCTAGGGCTCCCACGCCGGCTCTTCGCCTGGCCCCTAGGGCTTCCACGCTAGCTCTCAACCTGGCCATTAGTGATTCCCGGCCTGTGCCGCCAGTGCCGCCGCTCCCCAGTTCGGCCCCGGGTGTTTCCCCGCCTTGGTTGCTGCTCCCTGTTCCAGACCCAGCCTGGTCCTTGGCAGCAATTACCATCAAGACTTTCATCAAGACTTTCATCCAGACTCCGGAGGGGTTCCGTCTCCGCCGCTGGCCTCTGGCCCGACCCCCGGAGAAGACCCGCCTCCGGCCTCCGGCCCGACCCCTGGAGAGGTTCCGCCTCCGGCCTCCTTCCCGACCCCCGGAGGGGTTCCGTCTCCGCTTCTGGCCTCTGGCCCGACCCCCGGAGAAGGCCCGCCTCCGGCCCGACCTCAGGAGAGGTCCCTCCGGCCTCCTGCCCGACCTCCGGAGGCCTTCCGTCTCTGCCGCTGGCCTCCGGCCAGGCCCCCGTAGAGGTCCCGCCTCCGGCCCCCAGCCCGTCCTCCAGAGAGGTCCAGCCATCTCCAGCCTCCTGCCCGACCCCCGGAGGGGCCTTTTCAGTGCTTCCCCTGTGTTCTCCTGCGGCCCCGCCCTTGCTCCGCCCTGTTTCCATATTTGGTCCTTCCCCTCGTTGTCCCTTCACCGCCCTCACCTGTGTCTCGTTCTCCCTTGTGTATTTAGTCTCTGTTCTCCCGTCTAGTGTGGGTTCGTTTGTCGTCGTACCTTGTTGTCCTTGTCAGTCATTATCGTTGTACCTTGTCATTTTTCCATGTCATTGTCTTGCCTTGCCTTGCCTTGCGCTGCTCGTGCTCCTGCTTGAAAGTTTTGTTTTTATGGACCTTTTCTGTTTTTGAAATACCCAAGCCATTGGCTTTGTACTTTTCCTGTTTTCTGTTTACCCTGTTGTGGGTGAGTTTTTTTGTTGGATTAAAACCCCTGCTCACCACTGCCTGCCTCCCGATCTCTGTCTGCCTTTGGGTCACCATTATACACTAGCCGTGACACTGATTGTCACAGACAAAAGGTTTCTAATCAAAGGAACACACATTCCATCACACCTCTCCCTCACCCTGTCTCATGTTTAACCGAAGTGTAAGACATATAGAAACAGAGATAGAAAATGTAAGTTAGATTAAACTATCAATTATTATGACTCTAAATCCTTCAAGAGTTTCACTTTGTTTCACAAGAGTTTCAACATTTCACTTTCAGTAACTTGCATGAATCGTATAAATGATTTATTACTACATCTGTCTTTGATGAAAAAGGCACACATTTTCCATGATTGTGTCGTGACTTTTACAGAACCATTTTAGATTCTAATAACGATTTATACAGTTGACATGGTAAAGTTCTAAATGTGTTATATTTAATGTGGCATAAATGTCAACACATTTTAAGTCTTTTCCATATAGCTTTTAAAATAGCTGGTACTTCTTCAGGCCACCGTATAACAAAACTCACCTATTCCCCTGATGACTTAAATCTTCAATAGCTCCTGAGTTGTTGTGGCTGGAACACCAGACAGAACCACATGTTGATGGGGATCATAAGGTCTTCTGGTTCTCCTTCTAGGCATCCCCCCACTAGCAGACAGCCGTCGGAGGAGGATAGCATTCTGGAGGGCTGTGGTGTAACTGTAGTCCTTCTCTAACTTCCCTTCCTGGACTTTTTGTTGTACACCTTGCCATACCTGGCAATACAGAAAGGAGTATCAGCCTATTGAAAAGTTTGTAATACCTTACATTGCTGTCTGATACAGTAGTTAGCATTTATACATGCAATACAATCAAGACAAATCAGCACAAACTATACTTTTTTTGGTAACCCAAAATAAATTGTATTTCTCCTACTGTCTTTTTCAGCACTTATATATAGCACAGCACATATATATATATATATTTATATTGAGTAATTGTGATAGGTGGTGCGTGATGAGCGAGAGTAAGCGCGAGCCAGCGAAACACACACAAGCGGAGTTACGGGGGAAACGCTAT
>JAOEHI010000216.1:0-14004 GCA_025447815.1 Percopsis transmontana
ATTTGGTTTTTGGGTGTTTTTTTTGGTTTTGCGGTCCACACAATTCTTCCGGGGGTGTAACTTTTGTCCCCCCCCCCCCCCCCCCCTCCCTCCCTCACAGATCCTGGAGCCGCGGTTCAGCTCGGACACGCTGGCCATGCTACTGAACATCCCGCCCCAGAAGACATTGCTTCGCCGCCACCTGGCCACCAACTTCAGCAGCCTGGTTGGAGCCCAGGCCCAGCAGGAGAAGAGGGAGTTCACAGAGGCCGCCAACTTCAGCCCTCTCACCACCACCGCTAAAGTCCGGGTGAGACGTATAGGCCTACACATGGACAGCACACATGCATAGACAACACACACACACTCTGGACAGGTTCTCAGAGTACCTACTACAAAGAGACCCCTAGGTAACACTTTATAACACAATAACAATAATTCATTTTGAAGTGTTTTGTACATATTAGCTTTAGTGTTATATTGTACTGTAGTATTGTGCCTTACCAAGCGAGCTAACCGTTTGGAAAGATACAATATTACATTTGGTGCAGCAAAGCACCCATTCCACTAGTCATGACTAGTCAGTATTTTAATGTGTACTCACGCACAGCTTCTCTTCCTCCATCTTTAAAAGCAGGTGGAAACACACACAGTCACATTTATTCACCCACCTTCATCGTTCCTATCTCTGAACCCACACCCACACACGCACCTTAATCTGTGTGGATGTGTTGCGTGCGAGAGCGCTAAGCCCCAGCTCCTCGTGGCCCACTAAGCTGTGGAGAGCAGGGTAGAGCTGAGACAGCCCAGCGCCACACATAAGCCCCAGCAAGCAGCCCTCTGTATTCTGCGGAAGTTATTATAAACCACCCGAACACAGACTTCTCCCTGTGCTGGGATCTAGAATGGAGCTTCTCCAGTTATTTCATTAGCAGCGAATATGAATGCTGTGCGGAAAAACCCCATGTTTCTTTATTTATTTTTGTGTTGGGGTCAGTGGGACAATGACAGCTAGTGATATTCAGGTGGCCTAAATTGACAATACACTGGCAGTGTGTGTGTGTGTGTGTGTGTGTGTGTGTGTGTGTGTGTGTGTGTGTGTACGTGTGTACGTGTGTATTTGCTGTAGGACAGTGGTCCTCAAAGTAGGGTTGAGGGTTTGATGCTTTTAGTGGGGATTTAGAATTAATTCATTAACTATTATTTTCAATCTAGATTCGTATTTTTATATATTTTATAATCAATTTAATTTAATAAATTGTTCATAGCTTGCAACCCCACAGGCTATAAACTAGTTGAGTCAAGGTCAGGGGTCAAAAGGTTTCAAAAGTATACTTGGTACAGTCTGTCTTAAGTGCTGCGTAGATGACTAGATGTTATTTTCACCAGATGTAATTAATCCTGCCTTCCTTCTTCTTCTTTTCCGTAGCCAAAGAAGATGGTGTTCTCTAACTTGACCCACCTGAGGAAGAGGCGTCCGGAAGACTCCACAGACTACATCTGTCCTATGGACTCCTCCCTGCCTCCGTCAGGCCAGCCTGTGGTGAACGGGTCGCACTTCAGAGGGCTCAGCCCCATCCTGGATCAAGACGCCAACCGCGCCAGGGACCAGGTGGGCCTTGACGACAGCTGATTTGATCCATCTCCATGACAACCATGACAACCATGGCAGCACCGTGACAACACAGTTGTCACGCTTCCCATCAGCCAACCAGCTAGCCCTGCTACTTCTCCCCTTTCTTGCTTGCAGCCCATAATACCTCAGCCCATCCCCCTCCTTTAAAGCCCTGCCCTCTGGCGTCTAAGATTTAGTATAATTACATGATTTCAAGTATTTTAAAAGCTCCTATTTTGGCCAGGTTATTTCTATATGTAGTGTAAATGTGTAAATCTTCTATTAAGAGGAACTACTTTTACGACAAACGTGATTGGAGAAAGTATACACGCACATCCATGTACAGTATAGTGTCTATGTTTGCACATCCACCTCCATGTGGGCTCAACCTTGCCCCTTATGGCCAAAATTATGCAGAAGGCTACAATTTAAACATTAGCTTGTCAGGCTTTTTTAGAGAAATAGCTGCTTATCATGAAGGGTTTAAAGACATTTAATATGAATCAGCCACACCTAAGTATTTTAAATGTTGGAAAATAAAGTATTTATGTGTCTTAAACCCAAACCAGCAGACCGATTACCCCTCAAATTTGTGCAACTATTAGTTAATAACAAAAGGAAAGAAACTCCCTGAACTGAAACTTAACTTTCTGTAGTCCATATGTGGATTAAGCCAACATTGTAAAACGTCTGTGTACCAGCAGCACATCATTTTGTACATTTACTTTTGCAGGAGCAACCATTTACTGTAAAACAACAATTTTTTTTTAGTGAGTTTGAGTGAAGATCCGGTTTTGTCAGATGGTTGATAAGATGAATTTGTGCAATATTTGCATAATCTTACAGAGGGATATAATTTAATATTTATGTTAATGGGATTAGTCACTAAGAGCAGATCATTTAATAACATGTTGTGTTCTAACATGAGGATTTTTTACTGTTATTTTCATATTTAACAGTTACAATATTTTTATAGTAAATAACATACTGCTTCAGTGAAAGAAGCATGCTTGTCATTATGGAAATGTAAACATACTTAACATACAAATCATTTAATAAAAAATATAAGTGTGTAAAGCTGTTTCGTTTTTTTAAGATGGCGGAGAAGAGTAAATACCTAAAAATATCTATAAATCAATTGGTAACCTATAATATTGGATTAAATATAATACATATTGAGTGTAGATTTCATTATAAGCGATTTGTAATTTGCCCCTGAAGTAGTATGTTCTAGTATATATATTTTTTATGTTTTTGTGGTACAGTGCATTTACAGTACATGGTTCTTTAAAGAATGTCAAAATCAAGCGACCATAAAAATTGACAGTGCTGTTCCCAGCATGCCTCAGTAACTTCAGTGAACCACTAACCGGCTGTCATTATCACCCTCACCATCGCCATGGTCGCCATTCCTGTCTCTAACTCCAGCCGGCCCAGCTTTGGTACTGTTGACCCGTTTGAGCCAAGATGGCGGCTGGTCATCATCACAGCAACCCTTTGAGCTGCATGTTGGAATATGATATCATTTTAACACATGCCTGGCTCAGGTACATTTCTAATACTTTTGTAGAATTGTATTTACTTACATGTATGCAAATTTACATTATTTGCGTAGCTTTCTAACCCATTATTAAGAATGCTTTATACATGCAATTTAGATGTCTGTGTGTGTGTTTGTGTGCGTGTTGCAGATGGTGATCAGAGAGGGTACCATTCTGCAAATAGAAGCTCTATCTAAAGGCATCAATAACCTCACAGTAAGTGTCTACCTACCAGCCTTCTTAAGGTTTAACTTGATAACTAACGACTGATCATAAGTTGTGCCAAATGTCAATTTAGGATCAACAAGAAAACACAAATTAGGGTAAACTGCAGAAGATCTGTGTTTGAAATCCTTATAGTACAACTATGCTTTGCAATCAGTCAGTAAACAACATGCCTTAACATACAGTATGTATTTGTTTGCTATTAAACTAATAGCCCTGCTTTGAGCTGAAGCTGCTTTCGCTCTGACTATGGAGTCTTAATTGTGAAACCAGCATTAATAATGCTGCTTGGATCTTTGACAACCTTTCAGGAGTGTAAAACAACAGCCATTTGAAATAAATGCCAGTATTTTCACTATTGGTTGAACTAGCTCATGACACTTATTAGTCCATAACAATACATAAAACAATACTGTTGTTCTGAGGATTTTGTCCAAAAGAATGATAATGTAAAAAGGCACAAAACTGATTCTAAGTCAGTAGCAAAAGCTGTCTACACCATACTCCTTGCAAGCTGTCTAACCCATTGCCACCCATCAATGCTTTGATTCCAGTACCTTCTGAGCCGAGAGGAGATGAAGCGGTCTCATACGGCGCTTGTTTGAGGGAACAGACACGATGCTGTTGGCTCACTAATGCTGTCAATCAACCCCAGTGGCCAATATGAACTAGTCTTAAACCTTGACCTCGAGCACAACAAAACACCCTCTAGTGTGTAGTCATTCCCTGGTCCTTCAAGCTACAAGCCACTGATACCTCCATTAATATTTACTTGATTGACTCTACAATCATACTGTATAAGAAGAAGTATAAGAAGAGTTTAGATATGACAATAATAGAAGTAAAGTTAGGATGATGTTGATGATAATAGGACATAATGGTATCATATGTGTGTCATCTACAATTATCAATACTAGAACGAAGAAGCCATTTGGGGCGTTTTATTAGAATGCTTTTTTGTTTTTCCACCTTTCTTCTATGCAATTTACTCACTAAGATTTATTGGTCATGTATACATTATGCCATTCTTAAACAATGCAATTACAATACATTTTTGAGAATTTTGTGTGTATGTGTGTTTTATTATCTGTTGCAAGTATGCAAAAAGCTAGGCCTGAATTTTGTGGTTGAAATGTATTTTTATTTAACATTATTGAACTGTTTTTTTTTTTTAACCTCCTCACGCCTTTGAAAGCACTATATGTCTCCAATAATGTTTCCCTAGATCACATGGGCTTTTGTACAAATACATAATGCCAGAAACTAAACTTTAATTTGTGTTTTTTTAAATATTAGTTTGGTTAGGTATAATTACCTGCTGGTTTCTCAGAAAACACTTATAAGGGTTAGTTCCCCACCCTATTGTGTAAACATCTACATACGCCTTTGGTCATTAGTACAATCCTTGTATAGATGCTTTTACTCACCGTCAACTGGTAAGATGAGTTTTTATTGACTTACTTAAATTTCGATGAGTTTTTCGTTGCACAGCAGAGCTAGTACCCGTGGTAGTTCACTCTTAAAGCTGTCCACACAGGAACATCAGTGTATAATGCTACGTGTGCTGTACACTTCGATGGTGTAACCACTACACTTCACACTGCTACACACGTTTTAGCAGGCCAGAGGAGAGGGGAGGAGGGCAGGTAGTGGACTAGGCAGCATTACAGAGGCCCCCAGTCCCAGACAAATCCTGGTGAGTTATCTATCGTTTTTATAGTCTATATTCCATATATACTATATGCAAGTAAATATCAGTTACCTTTGTGTTGATAAAGAAAAGCAAGCAATTAATCTATATTGCATACAATATATACTGTAGATACAGTGGTATATTCCATATGTGTTCGTTCCATATAAGAGAATTACTGGTGTAGGAATTTGTTTTGTGACTTCAGAATGCAATTAGTTAGAATAGTGTAAATGCTACTTACTACACATAATGTATTTTATGAGTGTGGTAATCTAATATATTATATTCATGATTGTAATATAAATACAATTTCTAATATGAATAATTACCATTAGCAGTATTGTATACAAAATATATTGAACATAAAACAACTAGCCGAAAAACTAAAAACTCTCATGTCACTCTAGTGTATTAGGGAGACCACCCTCTGAATTTTTTCTCCCCCTCATCACTCACACATCATGGGTGTGAACGAGAGCAAGTCCTCTCCCACCCCACCCTCCAACTTCATCACCCAGTTCAACACCTTGCGCCGCTCCAACCCGGCCTCCAGCGCCAACGGGCCGTCCACACATCCAAGCATCTTCTCCACGCTGTGGAGGCCCAACATCTCCAACCCCAACGACTTCATCCCTCTCTTCACCGACTGCATCTCCACAGCCGCCTCACGGACCCAGGAGTATCTGGCCTTCAAAGACCCCGAAGACAAGTTCCACCCCAGCCCAGAGGTCCTCACCCAGGTTAGAAGCAGATACACTCTCAGAACTGGAAATACTGCTCTTTTTTTTTCAAATGAAGGTATAAACGGCAGTTTAGTCATGTAGCACAGTCGTGAAAAAAAGTCATGAGAGCTTGAGATGATTTCAACCTGTTTTTTTTTTTTTAAATTAACGTAAGTACAGAACTTACACTAATTATTTAGTGGGAGGTAGGAGTTATGCAGGATACTTGAAGGTAGGCCTGTGTTGGGGATGGAACTCATGACCTTTTGAACAGGAATTTATGTCCTAGACTACCAGGCTATCCAGCACATTACAATAACGCTAAAATATACATTTTGTGCACTAATACACAATACAAATTGTGGTAGTCCCATTGTGAGTCAGCACAATGCTTTGTGAAATACAGACCTTACTAACATCGTACAAAGATTAGTGTGACTGTTATGTCTTGGCCTCATAGCATTTCAGAAATCCTTTATCTATGCAGGTCTTCCTGATGACTTACATCAATCAGAGCTTGAACCTCAACTTGACAGATAGCATCAACTGCACCGCCATGACGCAAGAGCAACGCATTCTACTGGGGGCATACTGGGTGTGGAACATGCTGGAGAAACCGACCAAGAACCCTCGTATTCAGATCGCGGTGCAGGTGTTGCACCTGGATGACAAAGAGGGCACCGCAGAGGAGAGCTTCCCCACGGAGGTGTGCACCGAGGCCATGCAGATGGCGCAGAAAGTGTCCGGCCACCGCACCACGTGCGAGAGGATGGTGGACTTCTGCGCTTCCATTGGCAAAGACTGCTATGCGCTCTTTCTGTTCTTCGGGAAGAAAAGCGACAAACAGAACATCTATGGGGTCCTCAGCAACAACTTCCAGGCTGCCGTCGGAAAGTGCGACAAGATTGACAGGAATTTAATTGAGAACTTCTTTAAAGGAACGAGGTATCTCCACACACCAACTGGGATGCTGCAGGCCATTATCACCAAGAAGGAAGAAGAACCTCTCACACTCCTCATTAAGTTTAGCTGATCCACATCAGCTGTGCTCTATTTCATCACAAATAGTGGATGACACAAAAAAATATAGCCTAATAGTAAACAATTACAAAACTATTTCGAAAAAAACCCCCCACATTATAACAATTACAGATAGACCTACTCTCTGTATTCAGTCCAATGTATGGTTCCTCAATCTGGTTCAGGTTTTTCCTGGTTAAAACAAATACTCTGGCATACTGTCCAATAAGGGGTGCAGAGGAACTCTTCAGAACCTCAAACTTCAACATAATGAAACTCATTTATCACACAGGGGAGGAGCCATATCCAGTAAATATCAACACTGCTTTCCAAATTGTAAGGATTGTTACATAGCCTACAATTACTACGGAAACCCTTACATACAAATGTTTAGCCATCTTATCTAACACTGCTTCATTTGAGGCAAACTGATAAATTGGTAAATAAATGCTATTAAATATAATTTTGTTCAGAACATTCTGATACAGTCTAGCATAAACCAATGTTTTACTTGTTTTAAACCAACAGTAAAAAATTTATCCAATTACATCAGATAATAACATGACAGCAGCAGCCAAGTCAAATGTTTGTTCATCCTAGTAAAGTGTGCTGCCCGAGGATGATTCCCACACGTATTTGAATAATGTCCTCCAATAGATTCTTATTTTCTCATCCCATGTCTATTCTGAAGACAGTGGCTGCATTGAAATGACAAGTGTAACTCAAACCTATGTAATATTTTCCTATGCAATGACAAATGTTTTTGTCCCTTTGTAAATCCATACTGAACTATTGAAAAATCTAGTCCATGTCCCCATAGGCTCACATAATAATTGAAACATATTAATTAATAGATTACATACTTACATCTTGAGTTTATAACCAATTTAATTATAATTAAATATTTCTTGTGATGTCTAAAATGGTTACTAAAACTGCTAAAGTTAGGCTAGCCTACTACTAGTACTTGGAATGGGGAAAACTGTAAAGTACAATACTGTATATTGACACTTCTGCATAGCATGTTTCTTGGTTAAATAAATCTATGGGGGGTTATTTTCACTTACTGTAATACTGTAAGTTCTATTCAATAAAGTCTTTATTTCTTAATGTGTGTCCAATGTAGGCCTATATTGTTTTAGGAGAGACGCTACTGTAGCTTTTACCTTATAAACATGACGTTTAATGAAATGTAAGTGCTTCAGTATGCAAGATATAATCAATGTATTTTGACACTGAATTAAATTTTAAATGTTTTTCTCACTCCATCCAGCTTTTTAAAACTGTGGACAGACGTGTCACAGCCCATTACATGAGCAAAGGTTTAACTGGGTTAGCTTGGTTATGGATAATATCTTTGCATTGTCATTCACTGGAACCATGTACAATTCATAGCGTACCTAAACATTTTTATTGGTTAAAAAAAACAAAACACATTATCAGCTAGCCAGAACCGTGCACACATTCACTAGTTACGTCTGTGTAAGAGCACATGCTGATAGATGTCAATTATAAGGCTGCATTACCAAAAAGTGTTCCTAAAACTAGCAAAAAATGTAAAGCCTGAAAAGTGGCATAGCTAAAATTGCATTTTCTAATACAAAGTGGAATATCTATCTATCTATAGCTATCTATCCACTTGGTATTAAAAAATACAATTTTGGTAATGCCGCTATGAACCAGTAAATTCTGGTGGATGCATAACAATACACTCACACATGTTGCCATTTTCAACTCAACTTTACAGAGGCTTTAAAATACAGCATTGCCACAAAAACAAAAACATACTCACAATTGCAGTGAGCCACAGCTGTCTTACACTCAAGTTAACGCAGGCCGAGGTAGAATTGTTGAGTCATCTGATACAATTCAGTTTCGTAGCTCAATCAAAGAGGAAATTCTCTGCGAAAACTGCATGTTACCATACATACACCCACACATATATCCGCACCGCATATAGTTACAGTTTCTAACTGGTGCACCAGTTAGGTTAGGTTTAGAGAGAATTGTAACAGTCACTTTTGAGCATTGAAAAAGTACAGTACAGTTTCTTCAGCGCTGATTTCACAGGATTTTACGCGCAATGATAAAAGCATTGTCATCTTAAAAACATGCGTCACAGTTCATCCTTCCCCATCCAGGTTCCACCTGGTTTCCCCTCTCGCCCACACGTGCAAGCAGCGGTGTGGTCAGAAGGCTGAGAGACCAGCTCCATGTCTGGATGCCTGGTGGCTTCACCGGTCTGCCGCGTCGCGTACATCTCAAACACCCGGTAATAGTAGCAGTAGAGCCTGTGGGGCTGCAGGAGCTCTCTGGCCAGCGCCTGGCCCGCTTTAGCTATCTCCCGGGCCTCGGCGTCGTGGCTTTGGGCCCACTTGATCTGCTGGATGAGGTCGGAAAGGCTTCTTTTCACAGGAACGTAATGGACGCCCTCGGTCAGCTGGGAGTAGAAGTGCTCATAGTAGGGAGAGCTCTGCTTCAAAACAAGGCTGTTTCCCAGCATCAGGTAGGGAAACCTATAGGCGGCCACTGTTCCATCCACGTTCACTTGGTACTTGTACTGAAAGGTGTGAGACAAAAGCATTGCTAAAGTTATTTTAGTTATATTAAATTGATGTTTTGAAACAGCTGAACGCATCTGTAGGGGGAGAGGTAGTGAAGCGTGCAGACTTGGGAGCACTGGACACTAATTGAGCAGTGACCCTTATTTACACCAGTTGAAAGCAATGTCCACCCACACAGCTGTTGTAAGTTAAGCTCTCACACTGACAAGTGGCTGTCAACAAAAAAATGAACTATTCATAAAGATGGTGTCAGACAGCCATACTAAGCCCAACCGTCTGCCTGCTTACAGGCATGGCAACAAACATTGCAAGGTGTATAGTGGGAACAAAACAACAGAACAGCTTAGCTATTGTGTTGTCATTTAGCAGAAGCATATAATGAATTTGCATTATAACCCCGCCATGCAACACACCAGTGAAACAATGTGACTGAAAACATTTTGTATTCTACCCATTTTTCCCGCTAGTTTTCTGTCTCTATTGAATATTGTTCTGGATGGTTACTAATCTAAAGTCTCGGCAGTTCTAGTAATGTACAGGTGCTAGTCATATAATTAGAATTGTGTAATGAATGAATATAATATCCAAGTTTCACTTTTTGAATGGAATTACTGAAATAACAACTTTTTGATGATATTGTAATTATATGACCAGCACCTGTATGTGATCTTTTAGCATTACGTTAGCGTTGTTATTTCTGCAAACAGCAGTCATTTAAGAATATGTACTACCAGTAGAGAAGGCCATTGACACCAAGACACCGGCCTAGAAGTATGTTTTTGAGAAACAATGGAAGCCAGTAATGGATGAAAATACTGTACTGATCTGGTTCCGAAAAATTATTATTTTAACCCCACAAACATACATGTATGCTTTTGGGGTTAATTAGGATTAAACAATTGACAATAATCCCAATTTTGTGTCACCTTAAAGAAGTCAAAGAATCCAACAAGTGATGCGCGTCCTATGGCTTTCTCCCTGTCCCTGAAAAAGAACCACCCTGTGATGCCTGCATCCAGAAGATCTGGGTGTTTCTTGGAGAGAGAGACCAGGTGAAGGCGTTCTTCGCGACTGTCACGACCTCGGAAAAAGGCCTGCTCCGTTTTATTCGCCCAGGGAGGCCCTAAAGAAGGACATACATATAAATGCCAGCTAGATAACAATGAGTGAAGACTCAAATAAAAATCCATTTAAATCCATCCGTTTAATGGCCACACGTTAGAACACATCTGCATTCATTACCTGCATTTCCTTGAACAGACAGCAAGTCATTGGTCACGCCTCTCATGGCCTCCAAGGTAGAATGAGTGATGTCATACGTCGGGAGGACAATATCTCTGGTGTCTGTGGAGCCACACCAGGACATGATAGGAACTGGTCCAGGGCTGGCATCTGCCCTCTGCGTCTCCACTGGCCAGTCGCCAACATTGATGTAAAACTCGACGTCAGGCAACTTCACCTTGAAAACCGAACAAGAGTTTTCAAGTTGTTGGACATTAGGACACGGGAAATGTCCCACAAACACAACAGTAAAAACAGAAAAAGGAATAAATGGAAAATTATACTAGGAAAGATTGACACTCATGACACCTTCCAACAATATCAGAGTCTGGCTCTACCCTCGCAGGGCTGATTGGAGAATTATTTTCTGACCCCTCCCCCCTCCACTCTATCCAAAACAGATACAATCTAACAGACAGAACGCAACAGAGGTTACAAGAAAGTTAATATGGAGCCATTTGGATAGAACTCCACAACCCTATCTTTACACACCTAGAGTCACATATGGGCATTGAGAAGTGTGGTGAGTGAGTGTTAAAAACATATATGGTTGGAAGATTTATATCCATAAAACCAAGACGAGTATGTGTGCATGTGTGCATGTGCGGCTTGGTTTGGGCTTCAACGCCAGACCCGTTTACCTTCCTGGTCAGAGACAGCAGCATCTCATCAGAGAACATCTTGAAGTCCGTGTATTGTCCCAGCGTGCGGCGGTACACCTGGTTAGCGATGACAGCGTAGTGAATGAGACCCCCTCTGTTGGCAAACCTGCGCGGAACCTCCCGACGCAGGTGCTGCAGGTCCACCGTGCTGAACGGCCCGAAGTCCTCCGAGACCTGAGGTTCCTCGGCAGGGCATCGCATGACGCGCTCCCAGGCGGAGGCGTCCGGCTCAGGGCAGTCACAGTACTCGTGGTACACTGGACCTGGGGATTAGAACAAGAGGAGTAAGAAGAAGTGAAAATTAAAGCAAGACGAGACGTCTTACTTATTTACTTCTTCTTTTACAATTTCGTAACTTAGCAAACGCTTTTACAATTGAGTTTATACAAAGTATGAAGGGATAGGAAAGTACAGTAGGGATTTCATGTGGGAGTCGACTTCCCTAACACATCTTTTGCACTATTTTTTATTTACAGTGAGTACAATTACATGTATTAAGGAGCAGGTAATGGTTAGGCCTTAACCATGTGTGCCCATGCTGGAGATCAAACCCAGGAGCTTTTGTTTGCTGGTAATCGAACACCCAGACCACTAGAGTCTTGTGCTACTGCTACTTCTTTACCAACTAAACACAAAGCCATCTTCAATAACTAATTTACCAGTCTATGGTTGAAGGTTTAGGCCAACAGACGTTTAATCAGTTTGTTAGACAGGTGCAGCATATTGTACCTTGGAGGATATACGGTGACTTGGCCACAGCAGTATCTCGGTGGAATACTTCAACCTTCAGCCCACTCAACGAAGTGCCATACAGGCGATACCTGACCAGAAATGATCCATCCCCTCTGTCGAGAGGTGGAGGAGAATGGATGCGGACATGCTCCTTCGGGGTCAGCAGGGATATCTTCACTTTAAAGGTGTCTTTACCTAGATGGGGGGGTGGAGTTACTTTGTTTTGTAAAAGTACTTGATCAGTTAGTCTTGAAGCTTTACAACAAATTAAGTAACATATTGAGCAAGTTAATATTAGTGATGTTGAAAGATCCTTGTTTCAGATGATGAGCGTCAATATAAACTATAGGCTAAGACTTCCAGAGGTGGCTTAATCTGCAAAGCAATATAATTCAAACAGTTCACAAGCTGAAAGGAAGCCACAGTCTTAATATAAATACTATGAATAAGATTCAAGTCTACCACTAATATTGAGCTTTTGGTGATGGAATGTCGATTATAAAAAATACTACATTATGTCATAACTCCAACCAACTTAATAAACCTTAGTGTACTTTATTGATTATACAGCCAATGTGGGTAACCATAAATTATTTCGGCCTGAGGAAATCTTTTGATGCAAAAAAAAGAAAAGGACATTTTTAACAACTTTACCTGGTGAAACGGTCAGGTTGTCTCCTATGGAATCTACAGCCTGAATGAAAAAATATCGTACTGGTAATGTTGCATCGGGTTCAAGACCAGCACCCCAGATAAGAGATTTTTCTGGACTGATTTCTGCAGATTCACAAAATAGATTTCTGCAAGAGAATACGATCAAAACTATAAAGCTATAAAATGTTGCGCTACTGATCAATTTGGATACGGCAACGTTACGTTTATTAAACATATTTCTGCTAACGTTGATTATAAATCTGCACTTTTCTTCCCTACAAACTTTGCAAATTGTGAAAACACGCAGACACGCCCATTGCCCGATGACAATACGGAAATGGAGAAACCCTCAAGAGTTCCTGATTGGATAGATGAAAAAGCGTATGCAAGCGGGGTTTCCACATTAGTCTCAAGAAGGAGATATTAAAGACGGATTGTTTTATAGAATAAATTACCAACTTTGTGTTAGAATTTTTCTTATCACGTTACCATGCCTTTGTTTGTATTCATCCATAAATTAATTTTTATAAATTAAACAGGGGGCAGGATGGTCTAGTGATCATGGTGTTGTGGGTTCATGCCCCGGAGTTGGCCTCCTTCCTTCCTTCCTTCCTTCCTTCCTTGAGCAAGATACCAAACCCCTACCTGCTCCTTGATATTGTAATATTACTCATTGTAAGTCGCTTTGGATAAAAATGTCTGCTAAATGAACGTGACTGTAAAAGTACATTATCTATAAAAAAATTTAAAAAAAACTTGCCATGACCCTAATGAATGTGATTGGAATTTCCAGCTGTGGGATTCTTCTTCTTCTTCTTTAAAAACAACAAACACACTTTCGACATTATTTAATGTGTGGTTTGTAGAGACAACAGCTATATTTAAATTGTAATTTGTATTAGGTCAAAACGTAAAACCTTAGAAACTACCATCTGGTTCTGTGTTTATTTGGCATTACTAACAAAAACAGAGGGTGCGTCACAAGTCCTTTGAACATATACATTCTTTACAAACTACGCTTGTGGAACAGGGAACAGCCCTAGTATGCAAATATGTTGTCTTTTGCGTATCCCAGCTTCTCCAGGTTTGGCAGACAGGCGTACTGGATCATTGGTGGAGGACCACAGAGGACAATGAGGACATCACCGGATGCAGCAGGAAGGTGCTCCTTGATCATGTCACAGTCCACAAACCCTGAACTGTAGCTCCAATCTGGAGTAAAATAGAAAGCAAGAATGGAGACATACACTCACCTAAAGGATTATTAGGAACACCATACTAATACTGTGTTTGACCCCCTTTCGCCTTCAGAACTG
>JAOEHI010000217.1:0-14003 GCA_025447815.1 Percopsis transmontana
TAAATAATATAACTGCAAATCCCTAAGAAGGTAACATCTACTTTATGAATGTTAGAGCAAAGAGCAAAGATTGACCCGTCTGTACAGTATATCAGCAGGATGTGAATTAGGGAAGAAGTATGTGTTCATTAAATGCCCAGGGGGAAGTCATGTTCATTCCAACATCAGAACCAGGGGCTGAGATGATTATACCAATTTACCCCCCACCCAAAGGAAGACATTTAATTACTCTGTTTATGTCAGACTATTTTCCTCTCTGAAAACCTCTGTCACTGTAAGTGTGCCACAAAGTACACGCCAGCAACTGTTGTTACTAAGGGCCCCCTGGACATCTGTCTCTCTAAACCAGAAGAAATATCTATTTGTATGATGTATACAAAAAGATATTAACAGCTTCACACTTGACTTATAATGCGGTATATCCAATTGATTTTAGTAAGCATTTAGGCCTATAATTTATCATGAATGTGTTTGTCATTTTGTCAGCATTGTAGATGGCTTTGTACGCTGGCCAGATCTTGTGGATGAAGCTGGATTTGTGATTTGTTTGTGGAACATGCCTATGTATATTAATAGACGAGGAGCTTCAAAGCTAGTGCAGTCATGTTTTGACTTGAAACGGCGATGCCAACCTTTTGGGAGGGTTATAATCTGTGGATTACATTGTCGCACATTAAAATCAAAAGGGTCATCTATTTACAGAATATCACTTCTGAAATTTTAAAACTACAGTACAGGCCAACCATGTATGGCACCTGAACGTTTTTTGTTGACATATTCACTTGGTAAACATTTTCTCAACTGTAATGAATCAGTCTAAATTTTAAAATCGCATATGCTATGCTAATACATTTTGGTTAATGTTTTATGAAGAATTAACTTTTTTTTTTACAACCTACAAAAATACTTTCATTCAATCAATGCTTATCTGGAATTGGAATTAGACTACAGTTGGTGGTACACTTCCATGGTCCTTGGTTGAAACCAGTGTTATAAAAACATTATTTTTTTATGCCCCTGCATTCCCCTGCCGCACCTTAGTGCTAAATGGCTGTCACTCACTCCTCTTCCACTTCTACTCTTCCCCCTACAGAGAGCTGAAATCATTCTCTACTCCTCTCCCTATAGTCATGCCCTTTTGTGGATACTTGTGTTTCCAACACTGAGCTGGGGAGTATATTTAGGGGTTCTGTGGGTGCGTTAACACAATCGAGGAGTGTTTTAAGGTAACGGTCATGTGATTTTCCTGGTAAACATGTTGGAAATTGTAATGTGTTCCTTATAAAAGCCATAGGCCATAGCAGCTGGCCATGTAGTACAGATCACCTATTTATTGCTTACCTGATCGATTTCTCCTCCTTTGAACCCAACAGTCTCAGTGTCAGAAGCTTTTTTTAAACTGAAAATTGTTCCGGGTAAATGATAACTTTATAATAATTCAACAGCTCCCTCTGCTGGCCGGATATCAAGAATCGATTGTATATTTTCGTATTTATGCATTTCTGCTGTCAGAGGAGTCGGTGAAGTATTTAGTATTCGATTAATGTCTTCATATTTAAGGTCCTTTAAGGGACATTTGAACACGCAAATTTGTGAGTTAAACTGCAAACTGATCACGCAATCTGTAGGCTTATCTACCATACCTACAGAAAGGCGTCTTAACATATTAATTACATATATTACATTACATGTTTAAAGCACTTTAGGAACCCTTAGAAAGTTCTGAGAAAAAAAATCATACCAACAGGCTACTGTTTAGAGTGCAGGAAAAATGGTGTCACTAGTCTAGGCTTACCTATACCGCCTCGGTTTAAGGGTTCTAATCAGCAGAAATATTTGCACTGTCTAAAATGCTTGTCCAGTCTGGTAGAACCAATCACGTTTTCACATTAAATTAAAATCTGGAAATTAAAACTTCTAAATCTCTCTCGCCTGTTATTAATATATGGTAGTACTCTTAAATCACCACTAGATAGAAGTAGAGACCCACGTTTTTTACATGATAGACAACGCAGATTCCTATTTTTGTGCTTCAAGTCCCACATTGATAGACATCGAGTTCAGCAGTTGTTGATGTTACAGTAGTTGTTACAAATGTCAGCAGATACGGAGCTATTCAAGTTGACTGGAAACCATTAACTTTGGTATTCTGAACAACAGCCTACTTGAGGGACTGCGTGTTACCTACAGTGGGCTACCACCAGATGCTGGTTTATTCGTTAAGAATATATCCCATATAACTGTTAACCAAGAGAAAATGAAATTGAAAGGTGTATTCTTCAATTACATTTCTATTACTTAAAATAAAAATAAAAACCTAAAATAAAATATAGGTTGTTCCTGTTGATTTTAAATTTAGTTTTTAAAGAGTCTCTTAGCTGTTAATTAAATGGCCTTTTTTAATTGCACCAAAGTGGCAAGAGTGTGAGATAAATGGAGGAATATATTGGGTTGGCATTGGTAAGTAAGATAGATTAGAATATAGGAAACAAAGGGGAGAGGGGGATGTGCCTCTACAGTAGCCTACTTAAATGTATGTACATTTACTTGTACTCTATATACCTTTTGTATTCAAATATTTGAGTCAATAATACTTCTGTTCACATTACTTTACTGTCATACCTTTTCTAAAAGCAGTTTGAGTTTGTGGTTTCACTCAAAATTCTGAACTGTATTTATCTCATTACTAAATATGGCATTGTGTTGATGCATTGCCAAATAGCGGACAGATGCCTTATTCAATAGCCCAGCATTTGGCAGAGGTTCCTTTTAAATTATACTGAGTTAGGTAGTAGAAGGTGCAGGTCAGATAGTGGTTTTAAATACTTCATGACAGAGTATTTCATTAGTTCAATTTCTCTATATCATGCTGATGTTCTATAATATACCTGCACAATATGTGATCTAATGGGTCAGGGGGGCAGGATAGTCTAGTGGTCTGGGTGTTGGACTCCCAGCCAGAAGGCTGTGGGTTCAAGCCCCAGAGGTGGCCTACCTGCAATCATCCTTGAGCAAGATGCCTAACCCCTGTCTGCTCCATGTAATAGCACCATGTGATTGTTGACAAATGTACTAATTGTAAGTCGCTTTGGATAAAAGTGTCTGCTGTAAATTAATATAATTATCCTTTTTCTGTCCTCAGAAAGCTGACTGAGCAACCCAGTGGTTGTTTACTCAGTTTACCAGGATGCTGATGCTTTGCTGGACATGGTAAACTAAAATTCTGGTGTATGGTCCAGCTGCCTTTCCCTGCTGTAGCTACATCCACAGTCGTGGTCTTCAAAATTACAGCACAAGGACTCAAACTCGCAAGCCCAAGGTCACGTCCTCGCCTTCTCAAACGATCACTATAGGTTCAACAGAGGCCCGTTCTGGTCAATTCTACTTCTACGTTACTGTATCTCTCCGCTGGCTCGAGCTAAAAGAGAGATGACCTGTTCCTCATGTGAAACGAAGATGTGTGATGTACACAGCCGTTTTTTGAAAATGTGTGAATGTGCTTTGCTATTTGTATGCTCACTGGGTTGGTTAAATATAGACAAGACAGACAAGTTTGAGACAAGCCTTTTGAGAAACCTTTGAGACAAGTGTGGGCCCACAGAACCCACTCCAGCTGTGTATGTTTGAAACACAACTGCGCCTAAAAGTGCACAGGGCTGTAAAGGGAGGGCTAAGGAACTGTGTGTGTAAGATAATCAGTACCAAGGTAGCCTGGTATAACCAGACCCATTCACTCGTGAGAGCTAAGAACAGGAGGGCGTAGCCAGGGTAATACTAAGGTGGTGAGGTGCATTCAAGCCAAAACAGTAATATTTTTGCAATGCTAATGGTTTAAACCACAAGGGCAAATAAGGACACAAACCGAGGCGTGGACGCACCTCCAGACAGGCAAAGAACTTTCTCTCTCCCCCTAGCTGCCGGAGAGGCATCTCTCACCTGTAGTTTCCCTCCGGGCTCTGTTTAACGATTCGTATCGGGAATTGTCTTGTTGGTTGGTGCTAGTGTTACAAAAACATTGTTGTTCTTTTGGTGATTTCAGACCAACAATACATGCTCCTCCCTCACCTCTCTACTACTCCCTTGTCAGCACTATAGGCTCACACCATTCTGTACACCTCCTCCTATCGACGCCCACGTTTTTGTGGACGGTTATGTTTTAAAACACAAACATGAGCTGGGGAAAAAGTGTGGGGTTCTGCGCTCTATAGGTTGCGCTAAAACACAATGAAAGCATGTATCTTTAAATGTCCTAAATTGTGAGGGGGATGTAAGCTACTATTGACACTAATTCAAATCTACAGCGAGGAGCAGGAGAGGTGAGGAGAGGAGAGATACAAACATGCTCTTTTCTGAAGTAAACTTGATGACAAATTATCCCTCTACCCATGTGGGGACTGAAACACGCAAGCAGATGTATCTTTGAGTTCATCCGTAGGATTATGATATGCAAGATTAGCGACAAACCCTGGTGTTTACTTGTGTCCCCCGCAGCTCCGCCGGAGAAACCGATTTATGATAATAATCCCCGGCTGGAAAACACACCACATCTGCTGGAGGAGAGGAGAGGAGGAGAGAGGAGAGGAGGAGAGCAGCGCGCCGCATGTCAGCAGATGCTGACCCTGCAGAATCACTTCTCCAGGTAGAACTTCAGCAACGCCCGTGATGTAGCCTACTGCACCAGACGCTGATTGTGGTTCAGTAAAATACAGACGTGGTTCGCATAGCCCACTGTATATAGGCCTACTGTCTGTATTTACTGAGCCATTATTTCCTGTTGATCACCTTTAAGCATTTTCCACAACATTATGGAGCAAATGTATCATTTAGTTGGAAAAAAGTTTAAGACTTAAGAAAACTTGAAAGTTTTTACATGTAGATTCAATTGATTCCACTTAATACTATCTGGGAAAGATTATATTTAACTGAACTATGTGAAGTATGTAGGATATTTTTCTAGGCCTATTACTATGGTGAGTTAAGATTGTGGGATTGATTGAATGTTTTAATATTATTTATTTAAAAAAAAAGGGTGGACCCTTTTCACAGATGTGGCATAGCAAGGTAAACACAGCTGTAGCTAACACAATTCATTTTAATTTGTGCAAATGAGCACGAATTGACAGTTAGTCAATGCGTGCTCATCATTAAGATATTATCTTAATGCCTGCTAATCCTAAATCAAACACACCCATTATTAATTATATTAGCTGGAGCTGTGTTTACCCTGCTAAGACACATCTGTAAATATGTTCCATTAGAAAAAGGTGTAAAAAAACACTCTAGTCCATCACAGCATGCTTACTGTATTTGCTTCCAATAGTGTAAATAGGAGGTGTGTTTGCATCTGCCCTATTTCAGCTTTATATTCATATATATATTTATATATTTTTGTTTATAGTTTTCCAACTGTTAAGCATATCTTGGTAGGCAGGATACTATGGGATGCAATTAACTTCCCATTAAAGTAACATTCTACTCTGTTATTTATCACAGACTGAGGTCATTTCCATAGTATTTAAAACCTTTCCAGCTAAATTGAGTCAGGGTCAACTAGAGAGAATAAATAGAACTCAATAGTGTATAGGCAGAACTAAATAGGCCCATGGAGCCCATAGCTGTTTGGTTTCGAACTGATCCCTTGCCACATGCTCACTATAGGTGCCGCCAAAAGGGCAGAAGCTAGAAAGTGACCGGGAGAGCAATTGAACATATCTCATAACAATAACAATAGCAATGCCGTAACCTAAAAATGACTGCATATATACGGCCTACATCACAGCCCTGCTACCTAACGAAAAGATAGGCTTATTGGAGTCTTCCTCGCTGGTGATGTGAAGTGTCAGCCTTCAGCAGTGAGGGGCTGTGTGATGATGATGATTATTGTGTCTTCGTCTCAGCACATCATAATACAGACAAATGTCCAGCCAACTGTCCACACACACACACACACACACACACATACACACACACACACACATCCCTTCAGCATACAGTATGTTCAGTGAGCTGTGAGATTAGGAGCAATGATTTGTGTCTGAAAGTGAAACCCTGGCGTGGTTATTTGACATGCCGGCTGATATTTAGAGGGGGTTGAGAATGAGCTCTTGTTTTATTTCACTTATCATTCAATGCACTTGCTGGGGGGAAAGGACAGAAAGACGTGTGATAATCTAGATATAATACCTTCGAATTATAAAAAGACTAATAAAGTCCACACATCATTGTAATGCAATGCTAACAATTCCCATCCTTGTGACATAGTATATATTACAGCACACACTAGATTACAAACGTCCATGTTCCCTCCAAAATCATAGAGATCATCAATTGTTGCTTACTCATTTACTTGCAAATGTGAACTGATTAACTTCAGGCCATGGCCTGTTGGGAATAGACCCCACTAGACTATCCTGCATACATGCGGATACTCTCAACGAGAAAAACAAATGGAAAGTGAGATTCACAGTAAAGTTTTCAACAAACGATATAACACATCATCCCTTACACAAACACAAAGTTTCTGTAATGGATGTTTAAAACTGTATATGGAGAAGCTTTGCATTTTACCAAGAGTAAATAATGAAGCGATGCTGCATGCCAATTAAAAGCTTTTTGAAGTTGAGTTAATGAGCTGGGGGCCAATTCGCTGGCTGTCAGGACTCAGAAAGCTCGCAACAGCAACACAAACAGTTTAATATACAGATGTGCTCTCACCCAAGGCAGGCTAATTATGAAAACCACACATCTGATCAAATACCGATTTTCTCATGATGCCTTCAACTGCTCAGATTTCTCCCCATTCTGGACAAGTAAACCTGTGTTGACATTTATGGAGAGGATTTTGGCCTCCAGGGGTGGTTAATGGAAGTTGGGTTGAATCTCTCAGAATTATTATCATATTATCATATTTTATTCATATTAGCGCTTTTCACAACAGGAGGAACTACTACTAACTTTTTAAATGCTGGTTTCCACGTAAACAAGTCTGGAGAATCCCATGTTTTAATATTAAACTGCTTTGCTCTTCGAACAAATTTGCCAATTCTTACATTATTATTTGAATGTTGCCATTCTCTGGTTGAGCATGTTCCCTGACACTATGGCTGCAGTAAAAAAAATCTGTTCTACGTCCTTTCCTAACCACTTTTCCTTGACCTTGATGGAAAATGTCATGAGGAAAGATGTGAAGAAAATTTCATAAAAACGTAGGAAATGACAAGAGCATTTGACTGCACTTACACTGCACAGGCTACGTATTAATGCGACGGTGGATGTTATTGACGTGGTTCTGCTGCAGTGAAACTACAATATTCCGAAGATGGACTACTAAAAGCGCGTAGATACTTAGATAGATACGCCCCGTGCGTTCTTATCATGTTGTTTCATGTAGGCCATATAAACGTGGACAACCTGGTAAAAAATATTACTTCATTTCACAAGGCCGGTTCTAGAAACCAGGCAGAGATTAGTTAGGCAACTAAACTCCATTCTTTTACAGTAGTTTTTGTAACAATAGTCACAGCGCTAATCTCCGCCCCCTTTCCCAGAGTTCCTTGAGTTCAGTGTGTGATTTGTGTTGCAATTAAATTCCATATTTAATGTTGGTCTACATTTCAGTGTGTTGGGGTACAGTAAGTGTGTTATTGTTTTTACAGTAATTGTGGTATTGTTAGGACACCATTACCCGCTGTGGGAGTGTGGGCGTGGTTTAGCCCTGTATGTGTGTGGGAGGGAATGTTTGGAGGTGTTGTTCATAGGGCTGAGAGACAGGTGCGGGCAATCATTAATCAGCTGTCTCTCTTTTAAGCAGTGAGTGAGCACAGCAAGGAGAGGAGGCCAGTAGACGTGGAAACTGGCTAAAGAGCAGGCAGCGTCACATCCTGCAGAAATGAGATAATGTACCAGGCAGTGTATAAGTCCTGTGTGATGTCTATGTACCAGGCAGTGTATAAGTCCTATGTGATGTCTATGTACCAGGCAGTGTAAGTCCTGTGTGGTTCCTGTCCTGGGAAATAAAGCCGTGCAGAGCACGGATAAACCACGAATAGGGGGTGGACAGTTGTGTGTGTGTGCCATATCCGCCTAACAGGATGTCATTTTTTTTCTATCTTTGTTGACATTATCAGTATACTACACGTTGCTCGCCACAATACTTTTGAAACACATTATTGTTGGTAAAGTTTGAATACTTTAAATGTTTTGTTTAAATAGGATTCTAACTGCGAATTAAGCCTACTACTATTTTTTATAGGGTGGGCAAAGATTGTCTAGGGTGGGCAATGCCCACTCCTGCCCCTTCCCTGTCGCCAGTCCTGCTTTATTACCAAGGTTGGAATTTAAATAAAAAACGGAATATAGGCTACTGTACCAGTCACAAAAGGGAAACGAAATGGTTGTCACGTTGAGAACGGCTGCTCACACTCACCCTCCTTAAATTTATGCAAGATAGGCCATAACATGGACAATGCTCATTGAGCAACGGTAACTTAGGTTACATGCCGCAAGGAATTGTGGGACGGCATTATCTTCTTTCCTTTCGTAAAGGAAAGCCCAGTGTACCCTATGCTAAAGGAGATAAGAAAGGAAGCATTGAAGCACCATCCCTTAGCATTTAGAGAATTTGACCAGCTCTTATCATGGCTGCCACTTAGATACTTCTGGGTCATTTCACTCAGTTAAGAAGGTTCCTAAGAAAAAAAAGACTATTCGACCGCAGCCTACGATTCAGTAACCGTGGGTCAAATGCCATTGTATTATTTAAAAAGAAAATGCATTCACACGAATCTGAACAGCAGGCTGTTGTTCTGATTTCCTGAGAAGTTGACTTTTAACAAACTTGTTTTAAACTTCCCTTCAATTGGCCGATTCCCTGTTTGGGTTCTTTTGTTCACACACACATACACACGCACACGCACGCAGGCACGCACGCACGCATGCACGCACGCACACACAATGAAACAGGTTAGACAGCCCCAACATCTGTACAGTATGAAAAAGAACACGGATTTCCTGATGAACGCTATCAGTTGAAGTGGTTATTGCATTGGAAGACAAGTACCCTGAAGAAAAATTAATTTCCACATTCGCTTTCATATTTTGTCCCCTGATATGAAATTGTATAATACTTCATTTCAGAACATTCCTACAGAATAGCAGAGGCGAGGCCAGGGATTCTTAGAGGGCAAAAGCTAAATGAAAATGATAAGAATTTATTTTTATGGACACTCTCCATTGTTAACTTTTACTCATTCCTCATTGCAGTTTTCATTTAATAGACTGTAACACTGCCATGATTTGACCTTGTTTTTAAGCAGTATCAAAAAATTGTTAAACACTTGGCAGGAATGCACAGGAATACATATTAGACATTCAAACTTTTAGCGTCAATATGTTTATAAATACACCGAGAGCAAATCTATTGGCATAACATTGTTCATCTCACCGAAAAGAGTAAGCTACGTGGCTTATATGTGAATTGAAATTCACATACTGTATAAAAGGAAATATTCTACCTGTCTAAAGGCATATGTGCATATGGTTGCAGTTTTAAATCAGTTGTACAGGTAAGTAACACATTTGTTATGTGCACAAGGCCATTCCTCGCTCTTTGGCGATACAGGGGTATGTAGTCTATCTATTGTCATTATTAAATGGGCTACTATAATCTTCAGCATATTTTAAGTATCTTTTATCATAATCTGCCAAGTGCCCCCCCAATAAAATGACTGGACCAAGTTGCCCCCCCAGTAGAAAAGTTCTGGCTACGCCCCTGGCAGTAGCCCTATGCATCCTGCTATCGACCATCTCTGATCCTTACCCCGTAAATAATAGTGCTTGTCTACAAGTACAGAGCTTTAGTAGCCAGTAAACCCTGAACGCATTGCTATGCTGTAACTAAACCATAATGAAAGCCCCGGAGAGAGGAAAGGCCTTCCCCCAGTTGGCCTGTGCTTGGAATTAGCTCAGCCTGTCATTGAGGCAGTGAAAGGGGTCACGTCTCTGCCAGGAAAGTAGGCCATCCGTTCACACATTGTTGTGCGCTTTGAGTGGAGGTAATGCTTTGATGAGAGTAGCCTTCGGCAAAATGTCACAGAGGCAGCAGAATGTCCCTCTGGTTTGACAGCGGGGGTCCTTTTGTCTTTAGTGGAGAAGGAGACATACTTTAGTTATCATAGAAGAACAAAGTCTACATGTGGTCACAGACGACCACGTGACTAAGACTAAATAATCGAGTCTTGTTAGCCAAGATACTGCACTCAGTATGGGAAGGAAACATTGTAAAAATAAATATGGTAATTCACTGGGATTTATAAATTCAGTAAAAAAAGTAAAGAAAAACTATTTGACGATTAGTCAATGATTGACAGAGCTTGACGAATCACACTCAGCTATGTAAATTCTTAGTCAGTGACACCCCTGTTTGTATTAATTGCGAAATAATACTTTTAGAAAGTGTTACCCACACATTGTTTACCCACACATTTATATATATGAAGGCTTACAACAGTGTGTAGATTAATTTAAGGTAAGCTGTTGCACAGGGTACGAAAACTAAAATGACAGAAATCTATACATTTTTCCACTAAAAACTGATTTATTTTTACGTCATTTAAATGTCTGTGTGTGTGTGTGTGTGCGTGTGCAGACTCTGGAACAGGGAGTGCTCCTATGACTTGTACTTGCATGACTCACTTGCTTTGTGCCCAGAGTGTTCAGGACACTAAAAACCGACTAATGTGAACATTAGGACCCTGCCCTCAGTCGTGGTCCTCGTACTGAACACAGAATTACTGCACAGCTCTTGCTTTAGACAGGAAAAATGCATCTTGCATCAATCCAGGGGGCAGGCAGGGTGGTCTGGTGGTCTAGGTGTTGGACTCCCAGCCGGAAGGTCGTGGGTTGGAGCCCCGGAGTTGGCCTACCTGTAAGCATCCTTGAGCAAGATGCCCTAACCCCTATCTGCTCCATGTAATAGCACCATGTGATTATAAGTCGCTTTGGATAAAAGCGTCTGCTAAATGACCTCATTGTAATTCTGCATGGATTGGTAAAATTGAACAGGGACACTCACTACTGCTGCAGGATGTGAACTCTGATTGCCAGATTATTACAGCATACTGTAATCATTGTCCCTCTTAAGCAATGGTTCTCCACATTTTTCAGACATCATAAGGTGCATAAGGGATGGTGTGAATAAGATATATTAATAGCTGATGGAGTTTCAAACCAAAACTGTTTTTTTAACTGGTTTAAACCAAAGGGGTAATACATTAGCTTTAAAAAATAAAGCTTATTTCTTGAAATCAAACTGTGTCCTCCCTAAACGTACCCCTCTAGGGGGTGTCTGGACCCCTCTTCCAACACCTCTGATGTACTCTCTATTCTCTGGCAATGCAGCATTATTAGCTGAGGCTTGGAACCTGTGTCCAGCCATGAAAACCAACGAGGAACAATCCGAGCTAAAAGAAAAAAACAATACCGCCTTAATGTGAAGGATCTACATTCCATCCACAATGAACATCCATTAGAGACAGAGCAGAGACCGATGTCTAGCAGTGTCATCTCCCTGGCACTTCAGGAATGAGCTTGAGGGATGAGTGAATGAGGGAGTCACTTCCCCTCCCAGGCCGGAGTCATGAGATTCAGACTCTCGGTAGACTCAGAGGCCTCGGTAGGGGAAGATCTGGTCAGAGGGTGGGAGGGAGGTCCCAGATTTACACGACGGTCCACAGAGGCCCAAATGCCCACTCTTCTCCCAGTTGATGCGGACAATGCCTCCCTAGTCTGGAACGCAGATCATTCAGTACCGTGTCAATAGCCTCACTTAGAAGGGACAACGTCCGGGAAAGTCGATAGAAAAAGCAGAAATGGGGTGAGTGATGACTAAGGGGAGACAGGAAGTTGAATAGGGTCTGATTTTCCGTTGGCGTGGCGGTGTGGGTTCTCTTGGTGACGCGTACAGTAACTAAGTTGTACGTGATGAATTCTAAACAGCCAATGGTTGCGCTGATACGCTCAAGAGTGCTTGTGCTTTGGTTGACTACTGCTGTCGCACTTAGACACCATGAAGCCTACCAGAACTGGCTTTCAGGAATGTGCAGTAGGCTATTACCTCATTCAGCCATCAATAGCCATTTATTTAAACAAAGTTTGTGATTGTAGCTTTGCCTCTGTAACTGTGATGAAATGTATGGTAGTTATGTCAACCATGATGTAATGTCGCTATGTAAATCAATCAATAGATAGTAGACAGGTATGCAATGCCTTCTTGCATCTGATTGGTTGAAATCTCACGAGGTGTTCAGGTGGTACTTTCACATTTTTCCTCTGTCTCACTCAATTATCCAAAGTTGCCTGTAGCACCCCTACAGAACACTTTCGTCCCAAATGACTTGTGTCCCCGTAACATTTAGGGTGTTAGGCAGTAATCTTTTCATGTCAGTGTAAATCGCATCTGACATTTAGCATTTTAGACAGCGTAATGTGCGTTTTGATTAAGTCCGATGAATTTACATTTCTTTCCCTCTCTGGTTGTTGTATTCTGGGTCAGTGGGATTGAGTTTGGGCATGTCTGTCAGTGTGGCCCGTCACAGCTAACAGATGAGAGCTAATGGCTGAGCAACACTCATTAAGCAAGGAGTTGGTTAACATGAAAATGACAGGGTAAAATGTCACTGAACTCCACATTATGGAATCCCCTCACTGTCTAACAGGCATACACAACACTTGTGGAAGGCACTTGAACAGAGATTGAAGATCTTTCTACATAATGGCACATTTATCATTGGTTAGATTTGGGCAGGTCAGAATAGTATACAAAACAACAGACCAAGAACAAGGTTACTTGTTTATAAAGATATATTACACATTCCTTTAATACATTTCTTTATGAATAAAAACTTTAACGAACTTGTGGTGGCTCTGTTTTTAAAACTACTTTGAGTAGCATAACAGAGATTTATACCTTATAGGCTGTGGCACCTCACCCTGGCAGGTGGGGGAAATTAACACGGTGGACAGAGTTTGGAAAAAGAACAACAGTTTATTCACTAATCGTGGGGGTGTAGGGGAGAGGGGCATAAATCAACATTAAGTCTTCCCAAATTGTGGCCGGGGTGAGACAAGGCAAGAAAGACGGGTATCAAAACAACAGTCCATTCATCCACAGTCCTGAAGTATTTTTGTTGGTTGTATTTATAAAAAAAAATATATATACAGGTCTAATGATTTTCTCCACAATAACTTGCCGCTCACTTGCCCACTCTAGCACACATCTTTTCCCTCTCTCTTGTTTGGTGATGCTCCAGTCTTTTTAAGGGTCTGGCTGATTGTCCAGGAGGATTAATAGCTCCCCTGCCACACTGCCCCTAGTGGCTTGGAGTCCCCCTGCCAGGGTGGGGCTCCACAAAGCTTGCCAATAAATGTAATTAAAAGGTTTATTGGTTTGTTTTTTTCCTTGTACTTTACAAGGATTGGTGGCACCTGGAATGAAACCTCTGACAAGCTAATACTGACAAAATAGCTTTTTTAACATGCATTGACCCTGTATAGTATATTCTATATAGATTTTCAATCAATTCGTTCATTACCAAGTTCATTACCATGTCCACTAGACTGGCTCACTATTCATAACTTTTCTTTCTAGTATACACTGCCACATTGCCAAATACTATTAATTAAGATAACACAGCAACATAAGCATGAGTTTCACACAAATTGGCTTTCAGTGTTAGTAGCTAAATGATCTGGTCTGGCACAAATACTGATACTATCATACTAACAAAATACGTGCACATTAATTTACTACTGTTTTTACTCTGTTTAAAAGCAGCATGGAGGAGACAATGCAAACACTGTTACAGGGCCAAGACTCTCTGGATGGCCCCAGTGTTGAGGACACACTGGATCTCATGAAGGCTTATAAGGTACCCCACACACACACACACACACACACACACACACACACACACACACACACACACACACACACACACACACACACA
>JAOEHI010000218.1:0-14002 GCA_025447815.1 Percopsis transmontana
CTCTCTCTCTCTCTCTCTCTCTCTCTCTCTCTCTCTCTCTCTCTCTCTCTCTCTCTCTCTCTCTCTCTCTCTGTATGGAAGCATGGCAGAAGAGCCTACTCTCTTCTGACTTGTCCAGACTTCAGCATGGCGACGAAGTCCTTGACGGCCTGGTCCTGTAGGTAGGAGCTCACGTCACTGGTGTATGTCCCCTCCGCATGGCGCTTGGCTGCGGCGCTGAGAACCAATAGCCACGCTTGGTTAGAGGAGTAAATCATTACACCGTGAACCCAAGAAAAGGTTGTATTTAAAGCGTATTAAAACTGGTGTAAACGGTCTAGCCTCCCCCAATAATGTTAGGTAGCCTGGTCTACACCCACTTTGAGTTCAGACTTCAGAGTATTTGAAAATCACTTACTATATGTTATTTTGACATAATGTAACTTTATTACCACGGCTGCACATTTCAAAACATTTCTGTCCACTTTTTACTACTTTTCATTTTTGTTTGCCAAAACACAAAGCCAGTGATAGCTGTCAAAGTCTGTTCAGCTTAGACAAGAGGCCAGGGTCAAGATTAGCAATTTCTGTCCCATATTCGCCTTCCAGAATGACTATCCAGAATCAGTACTTGTGTAAAGAACACAGGTGACTTGTAATTCGCCTAAGCGTCGTAATCTAATGGCACAATTGAAATTTAGGCTTGCGAGTACATTTCTACACACGTACCTGCTTCTCCTGTTGTTCATGAGCCAGCGAACAAAGTCCTGAGCCCTCTTTTCCTCCAGGTATTTGCTGAAGTCGTTGGAGAATGTTCCTTCCGAGTGTCTCTTCACGTTTGACAGATCTCTCATCTCATCCACCCATGTGTTTTCTGCCTCTAAACTACAGCAGGAGAAGCACAGATTATCAGTGAACATAGACGCTAGACACACTCACTTTAAAACGGGCTACTACTAAAAAATAAAATAAATAATAATAAAAATAACTTCAGTTACACACAAAGCCTAATACTCTTTTACACCAGCATCAATACATTTGAAATAAGCTTTATTGAGGCACTAAATGTAACACGTTTCAGTCACCCCTTTCTGAGAGCTTATACAGTTAATTCATATTTACATATTAATGTGACTCACTAATAGTTTCTCATGTTTGATATTTTCCAGATCATTATCAGACTCTCTGGGCGCTCATGGCGAGTTTAAATCACATTTTCTTTATTTTTTCCACCAAAAAACAACGATTAATCATGAATTTAAAAAACACGTGTTATTCCTTGACATTTCAACGTTTTGTAGTTTGTCCTCAGGGTTGCATCATACCTTGAGCCGCCATCTGCCTCGAGCAGAGGAACTTGCCAGCTAGCTTGGACGATAACCAGCAGAAGGAAGATACCCGCCATGGAGTTCATTGTCAGACCTATACCTAGTAGAGAATCATGCACAGTGACACACACACACACACGCACACAGACACAGACAAACTTCATATCAATAAGTTAACCTGAAAGATACCTGGAAGAATATTAAGTTTTGCACATTTAGAAGGAAATAAATCCTTACCTTGTTTCTAAGCAGATGAGAGCAAAGTTCTGAGGCAGATAATTCCTGGGCTTGGATTCTTGTAGTGCTTGTACCTAGCTGTCCTGCGCATCTTCTTGGTTTTATACAGGGTGGAAGGAAGGTATCTCTGTCCTATTAGTGTCGACCCATTAGACTTACCAGTCTACTTTGGCCAACAGGTGAACGTTTACACAGAAGACCGTTGTTGTTCATGCGTGACGCCAGATGTCACTTAGGTGTCGAGATTAAACCACCACCCGGCCTTATTCTGATCAAATCAAAGATAAAAGATGGGAAGCATTGATGTTTTTTTTCTGTCAGCGGAAGTAATCCTGCTTTTACAATCTACACTGACCAATTAAGAAATGAGTAGGCTATTTGTGAAACGCTACCACAGCACAGCAATTACACATTTTTAAAACAAGCAATAAATGTCTCAATATATAATTTACTCACTAGCTTTTTTTAAGGCCAAAGGCAGAATAAATATGCGATACATAAAGAAATTCATCATTTTATTTATTTATTATTTAATTATTATACATAGTGGTGTTGTGCATAATTTACATTAAGACATCCGATAAACAAGTGGTTACAGAATGTATTTATACACACATAAAACTTTACTTCAGTAAGACATTCACTTTAAATATCTTACTGTTAAACTTTAAATTAAATATTTGTGGTCTCTACCACCTTGCAAGATTTCAGTACGAATGTCGATATTGTACAGTACATTATCTGGGTCAGATATTTGTGCGTGCATTGTGTGCGTGTGTTTAGATTGCACATTTTATTATCTTATCTGAGTCCATTTTGATCTTCTTCATTTAGAGAAGCTTTTATATGTGAAGTCATACATATATTTGAACAAAAAAGTAGAATTAGATCATTTATTTATTGTCCTACAATTTACAAGGAGTTTTTGTTGCCACAGTCTGTACAAAACCTCACATTATATACACACATCACCACATGAAGCACATCCATGCATCCATGTTTATGCACACATACAAAGCATCTTTACACGTGACATTTACCGGGGTGTTTGGTTTAGTGATGCTATGGCAGAGGGGACCAAACTCCTGCCCTATGTACCATTTGATGGGAGCAGTGGGAACGGGTTGAGGGGGTTCCTGCGGTCACGTGCAATGGCCCGTGCTCTACGTGCGAGGGCTTGACTGTTAGAGGCCTGAGAGGTTGGGGGGGTGGGAAGGCCGATGGTTTGGGAGGCATTGTGTGTGTGTGTGACGCATATCAGCTTGTTTTTACACGTGGCAGTTAACATGTTGAAGAAAGAGGGGTTAAATCAGTCACTCTTTAACTCAGAGGTTGTTCTCAGTGATCCAGTGATTTCAGCGAGGCCTCAAGCGAAGCACCGCTGAAGGAAGTGGCTCATGTGTGTGTAGACGTGGTGATAGGCAGAGCCGCCCAGACCATGATCTTTGTCTGTATACCACTGGAGAGAAGACACAAAGACTTATTTACTCACAGCTCTGGAAACATTAAGAGAACACTGCACATGTATAATAATTTAATATAAATCTAACAAAAAAACAAAAACAAATATATATATATATACTTTATAGCAACTATTAAATTTAAATATATTATATTTAAAAATATGTGCAGAGCTGTATATGGCCCTGTACCAACCTTTTCTATTTTGTGTTTTTGACTAGCCAGATGTATTATTCAAAGTGTATGCAATATCATTGTGTGATTTTAGTAATATTAGTATTATTTAAACCACAGGCTACAAGCAGGGAATATGTAGTGTGGACATGCATCATTTCTGAGCACAATTAGTTTTTTTGTCTCTAGTCCACCTTCCTTCCGCCGACTTTCAGCAAAGTCTGCATCGACATTATGCTCAGAGGCAAATCCGAGGCACGCGACTGGATAACACACCGCGTGCATTGTCTTTGTGTTAAGGAATGGTGTAAGTTCTGCCATCACCCTTGTGGCCGAAATGACACAGCGCACTACCACCTTATATATTTAAATACTATGAAGATAACACTTGCCATTGCCTCAAAGTCGACTTCTTCATCAACTAGCGCTTTTGAAATCTGTGCCGCTTGCTGAAAGTGAACGTTGTCTGGAAAGACAAAACAAACACATGCTCACATTAACACAACACACACGGCACGTAATCGGATTATTGGTTATTGGTAGCTACCCTATTGAGAGCCCTATAGAGAGCCCTATAGAGAGCCCTATAGAGAGCCCTATAGAGAGCCCTATAGAGAGCGAGACCCTGCACTCTGTTTTACAGGCTAGCTTGATCTTTTTGTTTCACACTTGACCTCTCTCAAAGAGGAATGAGGTTTTTTTTCTGGCATTGCTTGGTTGTTAATTGCTCATGTGTAATGCTCATGGTTTTCCCAACAGTGGAACAGGTATATTGGCTTGAAGATAAATGCCATTGAGGACTTGGAATATAAAACCGATGTTGAAACAAATTTCGAGGATTTAGCGTTGTCTGGATAAGACAAAAGAAAAAAAGTAGTTGTTCATGTAATGGCCCGAATCAGGAATATTATTATTTGATATATATATTTTAATATTCATAATATTGTACATATCTCACCATCAGCGGTTCCGTGAACCAGGAGGTATTGTACTGAATGGAAATTGTTCGCCCTGCCCGTAACTGTAGAGTTCTACAAAATATGGATAAAACAGGGTTATTTCTTCAAAACCATAGCCTGGTCAGGCCATCCTGACCTTGCAAACTCACAAATGGTTTAACTCAAATGGTTACATCAGTCTAGGAACCCTCAATAGAGAACCTTGTGTGGTGTTTCGATTGGTTGAAGGTGGTCCAATTGCCTGTTAATAACTTCGATTGATACCTATTGGCACTGCCTCATTTAAAATACAATTTTGAATGGACCGTAAAAACTGTGGAGCTGGCAAGATCAGGATGGTCTCACCTCTGATCTGATCTGACAATTGACTCCACATACAGCACATAAAACCAACCACAGGTGACAACTCGGCTGATATCGGCAAGGGATGGTGCACTTACCACGTAGAAAGGTAAATTTTCTAAAGGTTGATCCATGTAGCGCTCTGTATAGATGGAATCTGGAATTTCAACAAGATCACTTCAAATCCTGTATTTCTTTATGTGACATTTGAATGAGAACGGATCATAATGTGGACTTACCATAATATTCCCACTTAGACACCGGGGCTACAGCCATGCCACATTTGAACACTCCTTCGCCACTTCCAAGTGCCATCGAGGACACATAGCCACCATAGGACTGGAGAGGAAAGGGACCGACTTATGTTTTGTTGTCTTATGAAATGCGTTTCAGTTGTGCAGGATGTGCAATGCAAAACCTACCCAACCCCAAATTGCAATTCTGTCCTTGTCAATGAAGCCCATTTTGGTGAATTCCCTGAGGGGGAGGCAGGAAATTAAAAGGATGTCCAGTGAACTAAAGATAACACAGTCCTCCTCAGTGACTCAGTCTTTCTGCCAAAGTCAAATAGCAATGGCATCTCTGCTTCGTCCGCATGACGTTTGACTGAGTTTCTACGCAGGCCAAAACCAGCACAGACCGGTCACATCTCACCCCCCTTAGGCACGATGTTTGCTTGAATAAACGGGAGATGCACTGGCTTGTCTGACTGACGGCCTTTTCCTTACCTGACGGCTGTTATCTGATCTTCCACCTCATAGGTTCCTAGACGTCGGTAGATTGCGTGCATTAAGGCGTCGCCTCGGTAACCACTTCCCCTTCCATCAACACTGGCAACGATTATTTTCTCAGTGCTGGCAAGGTAGGTGGACCAGCCCACAGAGTAGCGGAAATCGGCCTTCTGGCTGCAAGGTCCGCCGTACCTAGGAGGGTGGCAAGAGGTCAGCCGTTTACAGCCCGTAAACGGCTACCCTCTGTCAAACAGTCTCTCTTTCTGTGTGACTTAGGCGGTGCTATTATTAGATTGTCTTACACGTCTATTAGCAAGGGGTACTTTTTGGACTTGTCAAAGCCTGGAGGTAACACCATCTGGTACAGGAGATCTGTTGAAAACGGGACAATAAATTGTAAAAATAAAAAACATATATATACTGTGTGTAAATATGTATATACTGTATACTATATATATATATATATATAGTGTATATATATATACTGTATATACATTATATACAAATATTTCTGCATATTTATGTAAATATAATATATATATATATCTTAAATTGTATTAATATTTATTATATGTAAATATTTAAAAATATATGCAGTGGTCTCTTAATTTTTTCCATGTATATATATCTATATCTATATATAGATATAGATATATATAGATATAGATAGATATATCCTGCTCTAAGTGAAATAGAAATTATGTTATTTACCGTATCCGTTAAGTGGAATCCTGTCTCTGCGGATGGTGGGCATTTGAATCTCACTTAAGTGGGTGTTTAAGACGCTGTTATTCTCCAAAACCTTCAACTCTAAGATGAAGGAAATTCAGAAAGCTGGTCAATAGATAAAATTAATTATTGATGAGGTTTATGAAAAAATAAAATACCACTACTAATGACAGCAATACAAATACTACTAATAATAATAACAATTAGTTGTCCTGTATGTAATATAACAATACATACAGTATTTAATTTTTTTTTTAAATGTATTTATTTGAAATCATTTTTAATCTTGTGCATACATTTCGAAAGGTGGTGATGTGTGTGTGTGTATATACACACCTGTATTTATGCTATTAAAAACTGTTAATAGTTAATGCAACCCCATCTCAAAAATTACCTGTTCCCATCTTGGTATCCCTGAGAGAGTGATATGGAATTCCAGGACCTTGGGATAAAAACCTTGTTAGCACGTGGACATGAGATGTGTCTGCGGTAGCGGGAGCTTATTTCACCTGAGGCGCCATCTGAGTAGATGGAAAGAAAGGAAGCAAGGAAGCAAACAAGGGTGTACAGTGTGTGCTAAATGGGGTGTGGTAACGGCACTGACCGGAGCAGCTCATACGGTAGTAGGAAGCACTCTGGCTGAAGTAGGCCGAGTTATATTGACAGTTCTCTTCCTCTAGTTTACAGGTGAGACATTCAGGGCCCTGTGTAGTCCACCTACACACACACACACACACACACACACACACACAAATACATGGAAACGCAGAAATACACGCAAACACAAGACAATACGTGGAAACACGGAAACAGAAATAGATGGTAACATGGAAACACCCACAGAAATACACGCAAACATACAGAAACACACACACACACACACACACACACACAGAGAGAGAGAGAAATACATGGAAACACAGAAACAGAAATAGATGGAAACACCCGCAGAAATACACACAAACATATAGAAACACACACACACACACACAAACAGAAATGCACGCAAACATACAGAAACACACACACACGCAAGTAAAAAAAAAAGTAATGTAATATTCACACACATCATTTGTTAAACTAAAATATAAATATAAATGCAATTTCTTAAAATACCCTACTTGTAAACATTCCTTCCACCTGGCCTGTCACCATCTTGATTACTAGAATAATATCTGTGGAAAATAAAATTGTAATTAATTAATGAAAATTCCCTGATTTTGAAAGTGTTTGCATTCAGGTACTGTATGTACTGTATATGGGGATGTGTTTAACTTGAACTAAGCTTATAATGGACATTTATTTATTTATTTTTTCAGTCTGTGGTAAATGTGGAGGCCCACCACAGGCCCAGCACAAAGGGGTCTGTGCGGGCCCAAGGTCACACACGGGCCCTATCTACAGTCTGGCAGTGCTCTCCGATAGGCTCTGTGTCCTCTCCTCCAGTCGTCTGTTGATGATATGAAGGGTATCGTGACCTGTGTTTTGTCTTTGATACTGTGTGCCCACGCATCCTGGTGTGGATGTGGAATGTGATATGAACCGCTCAGTTCATCTCCCAGTCCTCTTGGTTCAGACCAAACATGACCACAGCGTAAATGTGAACCCATCTTACATCGTGCCGTCGTCGGTAACTTTCAGAATGTCAATGACCTCCCATGTTCCCGAGGTGATGGCTGTCGCACGGCCCTGCATGTACAAGTCAAAGTTCACCCAGAGTCCAGATTTTAACAAATTAAATCATAAAAATATAGCAACTATCGTGTCGACATTTCTCATAGATTACTTGCTTTCAATTCTCAGCTACTACGTGCAAAAATGTTTTAAATTGTATTTTCTTTAATGTTGGAGTCTCCATCTCACATGAGTGCGCATGGTTTAAAAGATATTTACAAAATATATAATACATATTGATGTTTATGTATCAGGACTTGTTGGGTCTAAAGATCACTTAGTGGAGCTTCACCATCTACGGTCAAGTTAGTATTCTGTGGATAAAATTCTTACTCCAACCACATGATGGATGTGTTTGTAGCCTTTGTCGTCGCTCATCACAAGATAAAAACTGCTATTGTCCGTCGCGAAAACCGGTTCAGGGGGTGAAAACTGGGAAGGAAATGTAAATCAGCAGGGGGAAATCCATCACATGTACAGTATAACCCACAATATATTTTTCAGAAGATCAGACTTACCCGCCCAATCCAACCGGTTTTACTTTCCAGTTCAAAATTCTGTAACAACATTATTTGTATTAATTTACTGTTAGATTATTTGTGTTTTCCGTGGTCACTTAGCCAGGATGGCTAGTTAGACGGATGGATTAACTGATGCGTTGTACAGTACCTCTCCAGCATCCCAAGCACTTCCATTAAAGTTGTAGATCTGCAGAATCAGGTGGTTCTGCTTCCTCTTCAGCCATTGGACAGCGATGCACTCGTCTGTTACCCAGGTAACTGTAGCCAAGTAGTGTTCACTGAGGGGAATAAAAAGCTCTAATCGTTAGGCAAAAAAAAGTTGCCAGCCTTTCATTTAAAGTTGAGCAAAAAGGCTGTGTTTATCTTTATTAGTAGTACTTTAAGCCCCCTCCTTTGCCAAGATAACAGCACTATGACTTCTTTTCAATACAGTACAATACATTTTTTGTGTTACATACAATTAAATAAGTGGACTAAATTAAACTCATTTTCCACAGCATTTCAACAGTAATAGGGACGTCTTTTACCCAGAGGCAAATGAGGAAGGAACGCTAACTGGGGTAATTGTTGTGTTGGCAGCATCCACCACAAATAATTTCACGCCGGGGTTATGGGTGCCTGGCTGCACGACAAAACAAACACAACATGCCTTTAAAAACATTTGTAGCTCCACAGCTCATTCACACACTAAAACCGACCAATTACATGCTATCACAAGATGTAGTTTACAAGGTGTAGTTTACTTTTAAAAGGCCTGCCTCTGCTAAGGTGTCTCAATCATAGACAACAATTACTGTAGTAGACTATTAGACTATCCAAACACAGACGTCTACCAATGGTAGAAAGCTGAAGGTTGCAACAGCTGTGGCCAGAGGTCATAGGTCGTGAATGGACCAGTAGTGCTGCCTGTTACCCCAGCACCGCACAAGTGTAGCGCTCTGTCTCGACGTCCTACCTTGGGATACGGGATGACCACCGTATGTGGGTACTGGCCCTCACCATACCAGGAGTACTCTGTCATGTGGACGTTTGTGTCGTTGAACTCGGCGTAGGCGAGGCGCATTCCTCCGGGTGACCACCACAAACCTTGGTTAGACGAAAACATTTCCTCTGGAAGGGGGGGGAAGGATGAGCGTTAAGACAACCTGTAGGTGGACGTCTGCTCTGACGCGGTACAATGTATGAATGTGTGTAATTTCGGCCACAGCGGGGGCGGATTCGAGGTCAAATGGGTCCTTGTTTTGTGGTTTGTTTACACTATTATCCAGAGGTCTCACATTTTTCATCTTAGCATAATGTGTCAGTTGTTGTTGCCGAGCCAACACATGGAATCCATTTCCAAGTGACTAGGTGGAATAAGGGAATGAGTCACCTTCATACACCCAATCTGGGATGCCATTCAAAATCTGGTTTTCTTTTCCGTTGAACGTGACTTGCTCTGGTGGCGAAGTAGCGCTGGTTTTTACATACACGTTATTGGCGTAAACAAAGGCCTAGAAACAAGGTGTAGAGAATAAACATAATTAGAGTTAGGCGATATCCAGTGTTATTCAATGAATTGATACAAAGTTGGTCTGAACTCCCTTAGAAACGTGTTAACAGTTTCTGACATTATGGCCTGGAATTCCAGCGGTGAACCATCAACTAATAGTGTTTATCATTGCTCTTCTGGTTACAATTGTGTTATGGCGTGTTCAGACAGTCCTTGTCAGGCCATAAAGTTGGAAATTTCTGAGATTTCCACCAGGAAGTTGCAACTAAAAGGCTGGTAAATGCCATAAATATCATATTGTTGTGCCATTCAAGTCACTGTTCTTACTGTTAACACGGTGAACACGATCACCAGAATGCACCAAAACAAAGAGGAAAACTTGGATAATGATCCAAGAATGTCCAAGAATGTTTTGTGTGCCGGCGATGACAGCCAACTGCCCTGGTCCACCTCAAAGGACCAACATATTCTTCACAAGTGCAAAGGACCAACGCATTGACTTTCAGAGGTCATGAGGACAGACCAAATGCACCGTTACCCTCCAGTCACAATCCTGGATGTTGGACTCCTGAAGCTCCGCCCACTTTTCAAATGTTGCCGTGCTTTCAGGGCCTGGCGTTGCCCTGGTCAATGCCTTTCTTAAGGATGCTTACAGGTAGGCTGGGCCCATCGGGGACTGAACCCATGACCATTCGGTTGGCAGTCCATCACTAGAAGCTTGCCTTTCTATACAGCTACACCTAGCTCTCTTTGTGCCTGTCACACACCACAACTGCACCAGTCAGTCAGTCAGTCAGTGATACCAGCCAGGCGTGTGTGTCCCTTTAATGATTCATGTTACCGTGACCCGATCATGGAATATGTACGCGAATGGAGAGATAGTGTTGCTATACCAAAGGGCGGGTCACAAATGGGGCAGGGTAGTCTAGTGGTCTGGGTGTTGGTTTCGAGCCCCAGAGTTGGCCTCCCTGTAAGCACCCTTGATGCCTAACCCCTACATGCTCCGTGTAATAGCACCATGTAATTGTAAGTTGTGGATAAAAGCGTCTGCTGAATGACCTAATTGAATATTGTTACGTATTGTACATTCTATATAATCAGCTTTTGTGTGTGTCTGTTCTTACCAGTTTGTTCCCCACAGGTGCCCATTGGAAGTACTGGACCAAGTGTGGAATGTCATTCTTAAGAAAGGCCCTGTAATGGATTTAAAAAGTAAGCCATTATTCATTAGCTTACTCATCATAAAGATGGCTTATTCAGCAGATTTCATTAGACTGACCCACGTTTTATGTAAGTAAAACCTACGTTTTATGTAAGTCAAATATTTCAAATTGGATTAATTGATGAAAATTTGATTTATGTGCATTAGATGTTTTCTGGCATGTGCTGCCCAGTGGGAATTAAAAAGATATTTATCCATGTTAATATGATGTACACAAAATGCAATGAGCATTAAAGGTCCCCTATCATGAAATTTAGGGGACCTTTTTCTGGTGCAAAATAATTAATGAAAATGTTGTACATACGCATTTGCTTGGTCATAAAGCCAATATGACGCTGTGAAAGAATGCCTCCATATCTGATGGAACAAACAGAAATGAAATAATAAATTAAGGGTTGAAGGGTAGTCACTTTAATTCTCTTCAATGACGTAAGTAAAAGCATACCTTAGAATAGTTACTCATGAAGGCAACATACTTCTGGTCAGCAGACAATTTGTAATCGTCAGCAACAACCATTTGCTATGTCAAAATAAAAACACAGCTGTTATGGTTCCCCTCTGCTGACTCCCTAAAACCCTTCCTTCTGCTTTTGCATGCATTTACATTCTCTCACAGAGCTAGGCCTACTGTGCACATAACTATGACGGCACACAAAAATACATCCATTTAAACACAGTGAATTTGGAATAACTTACAAATGTTGAGCTGCTCAATAATTTTGAGGAGTTTCCCGTTTTCACATTGTGAAGAAAAATGTCGCCGCTCTGGGTCTTGTGGAGATACTCAGAATCTATAGGGGAGATGGAGCGGGCATTTGATAAGGTTGGGCAGCTGAAATCCCAGCTAAAAGGTCATGGGTTCAAACCCTAGTACTTCTTTCATATGGGCACAACTGTAAGCATCTTTGAGCAAGACACCCAACCTGTTAAGTAGCTTTGGATAAAAGTGTCCCTAAATTATGTAATTGTAACAAAATCTGGGGACAGGATAGTCTAGTGGTCTAGGTGTTGGACTCCCAGCTGGAAGGTTGTGGGTTTGAGCCCCAGAGTTGGCCTACCTGTAAGCATCCTTGAGCAAGATAACCTCTAACCCCCCTAACCCCTATCTGCTCCATGTAATAGCAGCATGTAATTGTTAGTCGCTTTGGATAAAAGTGTCTGTTAAATTGTAATTGTAATTGTAATTGTAATCTGAACACACACACTTTCTTCTAGTTCTAGGCTACCGTACCTGAGATCCATCGCATGTTGTAAGACCTGGGTTTCAGGGTGTCGTTGAAATTGTCTTCAAGGGTAAAAGTTCTTTGGCTGTTGACCCCTGACTCATCTATAAGGTACAAACAGAACTTGGCTATAAGGGTTAAGGGTTGTAGGGTCATTATGTACACAATACTAGGTCTATCATGATGGCCAAATAAGATAAAGGTTGTAACTGTAACAACTAAAGGGACACTCAAATGCTCCGTTATAAAATGACAGACACACTGGATATGATATGAAGCTATTTAAACAAATGAATGTTTGGCAAAGAAACGTTTTCATAAATAACAATCACATAGGCCTAGATTTTCCTGTGAGGCATAATAATGTGCGAATTACCTCAAAATAAACACTCACCGTTCAGATAGATCACTGTCGGGACCACTATCAGAACCAACAGGACCACTGCTCCACAAATCCCGAAGAGCACTTTGGCCATGGAAACCTGGCAATGATAAATGATCACAAATCAGTAATTCTGTATAGCCCACTGTAACCTAAAACATTATAATAAGCGCTATAATCGTAACTACAATCGTATATCGTATATAATATAAAACTCTTATTGATGTCCAAACCACCACCGACCATTTTTGGGCGCTTATATTCCCAACTTCGTCGAAGAAAATAACGAAGGCGTAATCCAGCCAACAACACGCAGTGAAAAATAAGAGTTAGTCTTTAACACACAAGCTGTCTGTTGAATGTTATCTTTAGTGCTACAATAAATGTCCCGCCGGTGTAAAGTTCGTCAAATTGGAACATCTGGTGCTGCTGTTTTAAGGAAGTGGAATAGATAGGTCCGTTAACCAACTTTCAACTGCTCACGATAATTTAACTAATGTATAATTTATAGGCGTACATTATATAGATTCATATATAGGCCTAGAAACAGACCGACAGACATAAAGAGATATAGATTAGCCCTATAGGTATAGGTAGGCTATAATGTAGACAATTTATAGCAATTTTGTATGTATATTTTTGTGGTGCTGACGTTATAGTTAACTCTAGATATAAGCATAGGCCTATGTGCTACTCCATCGTGCTGGGCAGGTGAACCGATGTTTTGCCTAAAATAGCATAAACTATCAGGAGAATATGTGCGAATGATCCAAATTAGCCGATACAGTCAAAAATATTGGGTTTTGACTGTATATATATAAAAAAAATATTTATTTAAGTCTTGTGGTGTCAGCTTCGAGACCATAGCATATTCATATTTGACTTGTTAGACAGTGTTAGATGCCACTGCAATCGGTCCTGTTATGTTTCCATTGGGATACATTGTTATGAATTCAGATTCGTGATTCGTTCTGAACAGTTTTTTGTGTCGGTTTAAAACTTTTTCCGAGTCTGAGAGGTAGCGCTTTTATTCAGTAGCCTATTGATTCAAACCTCAAACCGGCACCAACATGCGGTAGCCTATAAGTAAAATAACAATATTTAAATGTTCCCATTATGTTACATAAATAGGCTAACGTAGCCTACATTACTGTAGGCAGGCCCATGTTAAAATAACTTGTATCTTAATTAAACAGAACAGTAACAAATAGGGGCGGGACTGATGGGTCAATTCCCTCTGGGCACATAGGGGTCTGCTACTGAAAAGCGATGACCAGTCAAAGTTGCAGGCTAAAAGCCTGTTAAAAGCTTAACAAATATGATGATCTAGCTTTATGGGGAAAGTCACCGTGTTTTGCACTCCGGACATCCTCAGCAAACAAAATGACAGAGGCTTCTCAATGCTAATGTGGTAGGCCTTGTTTGCCGAGCATTACCTCATGGATGTACCGCCACTAAACGGGGCGATAAAACCTGAATAAAATAGGTGTGACTTTGGTGTGTGTGTGTGTGTGTGTGTGTGTGTGTGTGTGTGTGTGTGTGTGTGTG
>JAOEHI010000221.1:0-13995 GCA_025447815.1 Percopsis transmontana
AATATACACCACACAAAAAACACAACAACAAACAAAAACACACCAAAGAAAACTATCACACCCTTCTCTTCTTCCCTCTAATCCCCCCCCCGCGCGGGGGGGGGGGGGGGGGGGCCCCCCCCCCCGCCACTGGTTTATTTAATAAAAAAGCATGTACTGTAGCTGTCACATGCTATTGTGTGTGCGTGCTCACTGTGCTACCTGTGCAGGGGGGATGGCGAGGCGTGTGGAGTAGTAAGGACAGGAGTGCGTTTCCTTGCCCAGACGCAGCAGCTGCTCTATGTCATGGACCGCGCCCAGTACTTCATCCCTCAGCTGCTGCAAGGCCGTGGCCCCAACGTAAGGACACACACTCTTTGCCGACCCCCGCTTCCTTTTAGCTGCCCCCTCCACGTGCTGCTTCTCTGCAAGTTGGGGGAGAAAAAATAAATGTTGACAACAGCCTGAGCGATACCAAAAGGGGTCCAATACCAATGCCGGTATTTGGTAGTAAAAAGTACTATATACACTACCAGTCAAAAATTTTAGAACACCTCTATTTTTATAGTTTTTCATGATTTAAAGCCTACTGTCTTGTTATTTTCTTCTACGGTAGTTCTAACATTTTGTTTGTTTTAGTGTCATTATCTTGCTGTAGGATGAACCCCTTACCAACTATATGTGTATACCAGAGGCTATTGCATGGCGCTGCAAAATTCTGGGATAGCAGTTTTGGTTCAGGGTGCCACTCACTCTGTGCAAGTTGCCAACTCTGGATTCAGCAAACCTGCAGCTCAAAGACTTCTCTTCACAGATGAAACTAAGACTTGCTTACTTTGACCAGTGTTAAGCTGTGCTCGAAGCTGTTGTCCTATGAGCCTCCTATCACGCAAGCATTTGACTCTCAGAAACCTGGTTCAGAATCTGGTCCTGTTGTGGCTTTGGGTCTGTCAAACCTCTTGGCTTGACACCATGGCTAACATTGCAATTTCCCTGAAAAATGCTTCTTTTTTTTTTAAATAACTGTGAAAGGTACATTATTTTTCAGTCTTTGGTAACCTAAACTTTTTTTTTTTTTTTAAACATCTTGCAGTTTACCTTTGTAGCATTCTGGTGATTAACTGGACTTAAACTGCTTCAATTTGAATAAAAACTGGAAAAATGGGGTTGTTCTAAAACTTTTGACCGGTAGTGTACATCTACCATGGTGATCTTTTTTTTTTTTTTTAAATGTATTTATGAAAAGCACAGATTTGAGCAGAAATCCCTCAAATATGGTTGTGAAAATTGTGACAAACATTTTATCTGTGGGACCACCTATTGATGCATGGTAAAGCCATTATTTAATGTGGATATGTTAATATATCTGCCAAATACAAAGCTGATTCCAATACATCGGTGATGTGCCAATATCGGCCGATAATGGCGGCCCTCTAATACGTCAGTCGGTAAGTAAACCCTGCCAAAGCATCTACTGGTAGAACGTAATAGGGGTGTTCTGCACACAAGTTCTCACCGCGTTTGTTCTTTTGCATCTCCATGCAGCGGTCGTTGATGCGCTGGACACTGCCCAGGCGACGTACCTCTTCGTTGATACACAGAGTCTACAGACGACATGAGTCAAGAGCTTATTATTAACATGAGCTCTTCACTGACGAACACTACGTACGTATGTGTGTGTGTGTGTGTAAACATACTTGCCGTGAGCCCAGAGTAACCAGACTTATGTCCTTGTTGAAGGGGCTCTTTTGAACCTCATGGACAAACTGGGCCAGCTGGGAGTGAGTGCGACTGCAGTAGTAGATCTGATAACATTCAATATTCACACAGTTTTACATTGGGGTGATCATAAACATGATTTGTATAGCACCTAAAAATAGAATTGACAAGGTGCTTTACATGGCACAAAATGAATAAAATACGACAACTGCATGAAAACACATTAAAAGTAGTAAAAGTAGTGCGCATTGTCTGGCCACTGGGGGCCGAGCAATGCTAAGGTGGGTCCATGGTACCATACACCCAACAACAACAACTACTCATGGGCATGTACTGTATGTGCACGTGTGTGAGTGCCAATGGTCCTACAATTCCACGCATGTAGTAGCAGTACGCATGCTGCTGTCAGTATTCTATCAAAGTGTTGTTTACTTACGAGGACTGGTGCATGACCTATTCAGCTATTGAGCAAATGTACTAATTATAAGTTGCTTTGGATAAAAACGTCTGCTAAATGCTGTACATGTAAATGTGTCCACTAAATATGAAAATACCTTGTCCAAAACAGGAGGTTTTCAAATACAATGTCAGTGTTACAGTGATTCTTACAAGCAAGTGAGTCCCAAACCCACCTTTGTGACGTGATCTTCCACCAGGTCGTCATCTTCATCATCCTCCCCAGCGAAGATCCTGTCAACGTTAAAGGGAAAATGATCTGCAGTGACGGTTTGTTTGTTGGACGGCCTTAGTTTTATAGACTTGTCGGTGATGTAATCGGTAACTTTAAAAACAGCTATCCTCACTTGCTCTTGGTCTTCGATTCGTCATCACTCTCATACTCGGCGACAATAAATTCCTCCTCTTCTGGGTCTCCCGAAGACCCTGCCTGGTCCTCTTTACTGATCTTGAGCAACTTGAATGCCTCATCCTCTTCAAAGCTCTACATACACACAAAAATAGTCTGTCGTTTCATACAATTTATTTGGAATGCCAAGTCTTAAAATAATAAATACAGTCTTACTGTACCTTTCTTTTCATTGCGTACTTTAGTTGTACATTGTTTCTGATCATTTCTAATCGTTCTTCCCTCTTCTTCCTTCTCAGTTCATCCTCCTGGCAAACAGAAAAAACACAGTGATTCCCAATAGACAGGCGACTAGGCACCAACATATTGGAGAACAAAATGGAGCAGCTGACATCTAAAATATCCAAACACTGACACCTTTAGCTTTGACACCAAATCCCGCTCTGCCTTCTTCTGCACAAAGTCTGTGATCCAGTCAGGCTCTGTGGGAGGGCAGGCATCTGAAGCGGACTGGAGAGTAGAGGGGGCGACACTGCTGGAAGTAGAAAGAACCTCTTCCCCTCCTTGCAGTAAAGCTACCATCTCCTGTCGCTTTCTCTCCTCATAATCCCTTAGCCAGGTCATTGCTCCACATATCAGACTCAGAGACTTGCCCTGGGGAGTCATTAGCATATTGATTTAAACACACAATATATTTTACAACTTACATTTAAGAAATAATATGGTTTCTCTTACACATTTACATTCTCACCGTTCCAGTGGGACTCTCAAAGATGCCAACTTTGCCATGTTCGAGTGTAGCATACAGGGATTGCATAAACTGCTCCTGAATGGAATATGGCTGGTAGGGAAATTGGAATTTGGGGTTGCCTTTTTCCATCTCTTGGAATGTACCTAGAAGATTACATGGCACTTATGAAGGCGCGATACCACATCTAATAGATGGTATTTTTTCAGTTCAGATACAGTAAGTTGGATAATATAAAATAGCCTACAACTACAGTGATAATACAATACGTGCTAGCTAGCGAGTCTGTAGCCTACTCTAAATAACTTTCCCAGATGGCACACTGTCACTGCCATAATCCTATATTAATTTAACGCATTTGATAAGTAAAAAAAACGAATCGTACGCCATAGATCTTTAGTGTTAATAATATACTCACTCTACATCCAGTCGCAGAGCTGTGTTCAACGAGCGCGCCAACATACGACAAGAGAGTCGCAGATTGACCAATAGTACGCGAGATAACACATGGCGTGTGTGTGTTTTGTTACCACATCGTGAACCCAACTGTAAGAGCTAGTTAATGATTTTTAACTCTCATTTTTTTTGTTCTTCGACAGTATTTATGAATATAGATCAGTTGTCAATAATTTGAGTGTTTTACAGTATTACGCACATGTACTATAACATAAATTGCCGCATTGCACCGCCCATCCGGATCACCCTTATCTTATTGATAATGCACCCACACTCTTGCACGTCCTGCTTGGTTCCTCCCACATTGTCTGGAAAGTTCTCTGCCCTTCCTTTAAGCGGTTATTAGATGCCAGATTGAGAAGTAAGCCGCAGAGAAACGTGTACTTTATGCACCGTCAAGCCTGGAGGGTATTGTAATAGGCGGGTAATTCGTGTGTTAACAGTGAGAGTTACGTGGTAGTTAGCTACATACGGTTACGCTGTTATATTTTTTTGCCTATAATCTACAAGTCGTGGTAACTAGACTGCTAGTCAATTCACTTGTGTGTGTGTGCAGCAAGCCATCGTTGCCCACCAGTTCGCTAGCGTTACTACGCTTTTGCTTGTTGGCGCAGGTAGAAAGGGGGGTTTGGTCGAGCAACGCATGATGACTGCAGAGGAACAGATGAGCGAAGGACAACAAAGCATCCCACTGGAGGGAGAGGATATCACGGAAAAAAGGGATGGGGGTGTTTTAAAGGTATTTATCTGTCCTGTCAAATATGTTGATTTTAACTGAGTGGTTAGCTGAGCGTTTGTCATTTGCCCTGTTGTATGAACTAACGTTGGCTATGCTAATGTTAGCACTAACGTTAGTTGTTATAAGGCGAATGCTCGTTAAAGCTGGTTTTCTTCTAAAAACACGTTAATTCAATTTCATTACGTTTCTTTCTAGGCAAACGTTACATTTCAAACAAACTATATTTGTTTAGAAGTATGTTGGATTACTGCGATTGTTAAATGTTACATGGCTCCTGGGGTAGCTAACGTTAGTAGGTAGCTGTCAGATAGCTATCCAGTTACCCATCTTCACTAGGCACATTTCTAGAATGATCTGGCAAAGGAACAAATGCGAGGGCCAGTGGAACTGAATACACGCATATACATACATCCTTCGCCTTTTATTCCTCGTAGTTTTTCATAAATCTCACTCCATTTAACACACCATTTTACAACTCACAGCTGTGTAATAGCTTAATTGTAATACAAAGTGAGTGTGTTGCAGTCGAGTAATTTGTTTTAACATTGTTTTTATGTATTCTACCACACTGTATATTTCAACAACCCAAAAAAATTTTTTTCAGTTGGTGAAAAGGGAAGGTACAGGCACCGAGCTGCCTATGACAGGCGATAAAGTGTTTGTACACTATGTGGGGACACTTCTTGATGGAACTCCATTTGACTCCAGCAGAGACCGGGGAGAGAGGTTTTCATTTGAGCTGGGCAAGGGTAGGTGGTTCATGTAATTAATGACACATGGAGATTTACCTTTCATGATTATGTACATAGACAATTTTTACATGGTTTTTTTTTTTTTTTTTTTTTTTTTTTTTTTTTTGTGCATGCCTAGGGCAAGTGATTAAAGCATGGGACATAGGTGTTGCCACAATGAAGGTGGGTGAGCTTTGCCAGCTCATCTGTAAGCCAGAGTATGCTTATGGATCTGCGGGAAGTCCACCCAAGATACCCCCGAATGCCACACTTGTGTTCCAGGTAAACTGATAAGACACGGTTTGATGTACGTTTCCTACTGAAAAACATGTGTATGAGGTCCTCCTTTGATCTTGTATCTTTGGATTGTGAATGTCATGTCTGTAGGTAGAGCTGTTTGAGTTCCGCGGGGAGGACATTACTGATAATGAGGACGGAGGAATCATTCGTCGAATCATCACAAAAGGCGAGGGCTACTCCAAACCCAACGAAGGAGCTGTTGTTGAAGGTAATTCCACTAAACCAAATCATAGCTCTTGCTTACATACTTACAAACAAATAAAGAAACCAAATGCTTTATTTTCTAATTGACTAGACAATTTTAAGAATTAAATAAATTGTCAGGTTACAAGCCCCTACAACAACTTACATCTTCTGTCTAGAACCTGGTCTACTGGCACCACCCAAACTTTACAGGTACAAGGGTTGCTCAGCTGCAGTGCGGCTCTTCTCTGACCTCACACCGCAATGGTACAGCCAGCTACCTGCTGCTGTCAGGACAGCAGTCATTTAGACTCAAAACCCACCTCTTTAGAGTCCACCTGGATTTCCCAGCTGCTGACCTCTCTACCTCCTATAGTATTGGAAGCTCTAGCTCTTTCATTGTATTACGTAATGTTCTGCTCTTAGCTAAAATACTTAGAAATGTGCTATATTATGGGTTCTTGGAATGCAACTCAAGGATCTTGCAACATAGTGAGCTCTAGTGACCGCCGAGGTCAGTGTTCATGCCCATACACTGTCAGGGGCCCTCATAAACCACTATTATTATTATTATTATTATTATCATCATAAGTAAGTTCTGTCATAGGGCCCAGAATATTTTTGCAGCGCCCCTGACTATCGACAAATGTCGACAAATTATTAAATGTAAATAATTCAATTTGACTGGTTGGTCACCAATAGCTGTTCAATCTACAGGGCTTCCTGGCATATTTGGTTTGACAGTCTGTAACATTTTTGTTTCCTTTTTATAGTAACTGTGGAGGGGACCTATGAGGGCCGTGTGTTTGACGAGAGGGAAATGAAGTTTGAGATTGGCGATGGAGAGGGCCTTGGCTTGCCAACTGGTGTGGAAAAAGCCATTATGTCCATGGAGCAGGGAGAGGAGTCCATCTTCAACATGAAGCCCAAGTAATAACATTTACCAGAACACACATCTACCGTATGTGTAGAGTGATGAGTCCCAATGTTACAGTTGTGTATGCTGTTTCTCTTTTTTTTTTTTTTTTTTTTTTTTTTTTAAATAAGGAAAAAATTTATTTTAATTTTTTAATAAATATCCTTTAATTTTAATTGCTAAATAACACAGAAATTAAAGCTAGAATTCCTTCATGTTTAATGTTAAAAAACATTCTCAAGCCTAGTGTCTTTCTGTTTTAGGTATGGCTTTGGAAATTCAGGAAATGAAACATACAACATTCCTGGGGGAGTTACACTGCAGTACAAGATTAAGCTCACAGCTTTTGAAAAGGTTCTTTATTCCTAAATGCAAACACCATAATTTTGGTTCAACCGTAAAAATCCAGTTGTGTTCAGAGCTTTATTGACCCCCTCCACCCACCCATCCCACCCCAAACTAACTGGAATTCCTATTTTCTGTTAGGCTAAGGAGTCGTGGGAGATGAATTCTCCTGAGAAACTGGAGCAGAGCAGCATTGTTAAAGAGAAGGGAACACAGTACTTTAAGGTATGTAGTGTGTGTTTTTAAATTTGTTTTCTAAATGCAGGTGTATTTAATCTAATATTTAATGTTTTGTGTGTTTTAGGAAGGGAAGTACAAACAGGCCTCTGTGCAGTACAAGAGGATTGTATCATGGCTGGAACATGAATCTGGTTTGGGAGAGGAGGATGAGAAAAAAGCCAAAGCATTGCGACTTGCCGCTCATTTGAACCTAGCCATGTGCTTCCTCAAACTACTGGAGCCAAGCCACGCTTTGGAAAACTGTGACAAGGTATATACTGGCTGAGAACTGGCGGGGGTTTTCCTTCATTTGAGATGTGGGAATGAGCAGTGCCTCTATTACATAGGTTAGCTGAGAGAAGATAGCTGTTATTAACACCTAAATACATTAAACCTAAGTGGTCAAAAAATTCATGGCAAAAAAAAAATTTCAGTAGGCCAAAGCCACAAAATCTAGGGGGGGTGGGATCAGATGAAGCTGCACAAAGTGATGAATGTATAGGCTGAAATTGTATTGAATTGCAATTATCATTAATTTATTAACATTTGCACATAAAAAAAAATAATTTGCGATTCAGTGCAAATTAATTGCCTTTTTAATTATATTTGCATGGCGCAACAACAGTATCAAGTCATAGTCCATGTGTTATGGATCCCAGTGTTTATTGTATGTATATTTCGAGTGAGTTTCCTCAAAGAATCCTGTTAATTCATGATTTATTTTAGGCTCTGGAGCTAGATGAATCTAATGAGAAGGCTCTCTTCAGAAGAGGAGAGGCACTGTTTGCAATGAAGGAATTTGAGAAGGCCAAAGGCGACTTTCAACTAGTCCTACAGCTGTATCCTGCCAACAAGGCAGCAAAGAGCCAGGTAAACACTGAGCCCTAAGTAATGTTCATAATTATTTTACCTCTAGCTGTCGTCTTTCAGCTACATCTATCAGCGTTTCATATCTGTTGATTGCATCTGTTGACTATTGTACATGCCAGGTGGCTCTCTGTCAGAAATGCATTAAGGAGCAGAATGACAAGGACCGGCGTCTCTATGCCAACATGTTCCAGAAATTTGCAGAGAAGGATGCCAAGGTGAGGAACTGGTTTTGTCTTTATATCCACAAGGGGGCAGAATCACCTTGTGTTTAGTTTAACAAATCAATAAAGGGCTTTTTTATTTTTTTACTGATTCACAGAAAGAGGCAGAGAAGACAAAGACCCATGGCAAGGAGAACGACAACGAGATGGAAGTTGAGAATGGAGCGCAGGAGTAAATGTTCCGGTTGAAGATGTTAATGTGTTACTGTTCAACTTCATTTAAGATTTTTGTACCATCCTTTTTTTTTTTTTTTTTTTAAGATATGATTGGGAATATGGATTATTTCTGTGTGAGAGAATGTATATGTAAACTGATTATGTGCACGTTTGCTGGCTTTCCTTCATTCATCTGCCATGGCAGCTAGCTGATGGGCAGGGCTTCTTTAGGCATGGCACCTTGTGCTATATTATCAATGAGTTCTGTGCCACCCCCACGTCCTTTCAGCCTAAAACTTAAAACCATACATGTATTTTCCCAGCTTGGGTATAAGGTAATTATTCGGGTGTTTTAATCTTCAACCCCCACCCATGAAGGGCTACACCATTTACCTTGCACTCTTTATCACCTCTTAAATTCTTGCTATTCATCCCATGGCCACAGTTCTTTGGTAGGCCAACTGATCAACTTCTCTACCACTGGTTCAGTTTTGCTTTTTGTTGAGGTAATGAAATGCCTCTATGTAGTATCACTGTGGATAAGAGTTCTGGACGCTTTCCTGGTAGAACCTTTTTTGAGTTGTAAACTCCACTATAAAAGCCAGGGTACATGACTGTTCTTCACTTTACAAATATTGACTTTTTTCTGCTATTATTTGCTTGTGATATGTGTTCTTAAAATGTTGAATACAATTTATTAACTGGAATATGTGCAAGAAAGCATCTAGTGTGAAATTTAGCGTTTTCTCTTGGACATACTTTAATAATAAAATGCTTAGTCTTACTTTGCTGTTTAAAACTATGTGAAATGTGCATATGGCTCATCAGCCAGGGATCTTATGTAGCCTAATGCTGATAGACGTTAGCGTGTCCGATTTTCATCGCCCTGACCTGCCTTGTGTAAGTAATAGCATAAATGGCAAACACCAACTGCGCGTTATAGCTTATTTGACATTTGTTATCTTTTTCAAGTTCTCCCTTAAGTCTGACAGCAATACCAATAAAGAAGCGTCATAGAAAGTAAGAAGTTTCCTTTGGCAGTAGATGAAATGGCAAATAGAGCAAACCTCTTGTGTTGTCATTAAAACACAACGCCAGTAAACAGGTCTTATTTATGCATTTAATATTAATTTCTAAAAATGTGTTATGTAGTCAGACTCACCACTAGCCTATTGTTGTTATTTGGTTTAACATCAGTTGACCATTCAGCCTACGCTCATGTCAACGGTTAAAATCTCTTGTATACCTACTTTTGTTAAATGTGTATCAAATTATAATTTGATACTGTGCTCTTGTCAAACTAAATTTCACCCCAAAAATGTAACTGACTTAACGATCACGTAGGCCCAAGCTAATAAGAGCAACTTATGAGTTTCAATAAATTTCATATTCTTTGTGTGCATGCAGCTGTCAAAGTCAGCATCATACCAGTTAAGACGTGCAATGAAAGTTGATTAACATTTAATCGACTTGTATGTATTGATGTAGAGGTTCCTGTAGGCCCATAGCCATTGTGACAAAACCAAAATAAATTACAATCATTACGTTGTGTTCGATATTCTTTTGCGTTTCATGTATAGGCCCTATGTATATATTTTGTCTTGGATCTATTTGTAATTCTCCATTAGGCGGCTGATGTCCGATAGAATTCCATCCTGGATCTCCTTCCCATCAGGTCAGCACGCTCTATCACAGGGCCATTGGTGTCGGTTTACGGGTGTACTTTTCCGTTTGATTACACTATTCGATACTGTGGATTCTTTGACCCTTAAATGTGTATCATAACAATACTATTGCGGTGTGTGTGTGTAAATATGGTTATATTGTGTTATTGTGATATAACTTGGTTAACGTGAACACAGCATCGTAAAAAGTTGACAAAACGATTTGAATGCGAACATTTAGCTGTAGTTACTCAACGTAGCTATTTTGTTATGAGATATGTCCGTTGACCATATGTGTAACCTTTTTATAGATGTTAGGTGTCAATGAGAAATATGCGCTATTATTTCTATTGTAACTTTCGCTTCTTCTTCTGGTGAAATAATATTACGCGTTGGGACCATTTGAACTCTAGTGTAGGTCTACCTGTCCCAAGGTAAAGCCGGTCGCGGCTATAGGCTACCTCACAATGGGTGCGGCCATGTCTAACTCCTCCTCCACATTTCGGAGTCTCGGGTGTGAAGCAGTGTGTGGTTAGGTTACAGTGGTCATTCAGTTGTTTGTGCCGCTGGCCCCCACTGAAGTGAGACGAGTGCATAGGTCAGAGCAACAGTGCTGCGCTATTGGATCATTCTCCAAAGTTTTAGATGTTCTTTGTTTTGAACTGAAGCTTTGTTGTCATGTTGGCTTATTTTGCGGGATGAGCTACGGGTTTAGCCTCCAACTGGTCTGCTCAATAGAGTTCTTAGCGTGTCGGCTGTTCGTCCACACTAGAGGAGCGGGGGACAGGCTCTTGGTGAGTCGGTCAATCCTGACAAAGCGACCACCCGATTGATGAATATCTAGCAAGATCCCGCCGAAGACCGACCATGATCTCTTCGTTTTTTCCCCTGAAGAAACTGAGGCGCAATGGCAAATATCTTTTTTGGGGGGCCATTCTAGTGGTTGGAGCTGTCGCCATGTACTACGAGTTTGTTGGTGCAAATATCTGGAGTGCCCGTAAGTCCTAGCTTTAATTCTGGTAGTGGCAGCAAGTCGTAGTTCTAGCTCAACAACAACATTTTCTTTTTGTTGTGCGGTGTGTGAATCAAAGTAGCACACTGCCTCCCTTTTATGGCATGACGAATCAGTTGGGTGTTGCTGGCAATCGCATCAAAGTCAGCGTGTAGCCTAAGCGTGATGGGCTACAACAGGTGAAGCAACAGGTTTATGGCTTCTCCACTGGACAAGATGAAAAAAACTAAGTGCACACACGAGCGTGTTTGATATGGGGGATGGGGTCCGATCACACAGAAGGATGTGTAGATTCACACTTTGTTTCCGAACTTCCGTGACTAGAACCCATTTACACCTCACCATCTGACCCAGTCCTCCTTTATTTACTGTGCAAACACTGAAGTCAGTAAATATTTTGGGGTCAAATTTAGTTTGATAAGAGCACAGTATCAAATTGTAATTTGATACACATTCTTTAACAAAGTAGGCATATAAGAGATTTTAACCGTTGACATGAGCGTAGGCTGAATGGTCAACTGATGTTAAACCAAATAACAACAATAGGCTAGTGGTGAGTCTGACTACATAACACATTTTTAGAAATTAATATTAAATGCATAAATAAGACCTGTTTAGTGGCGTTGTGTGTTAATGACAACACAAGAGGTTTACATGGCAAAAGGCTACCAAGAGGTAAGCGTGTCCACACAATGTGAACAAAGCTTGACATGTAAACACATGCCTCAGTCTGTCATGGCCTACCTATCCACATACTCAATCTTGGGCTGTAGCCCTTTGGGCTAGATGAAGACACGGGTAAGCTATATAATGGTGTATATAATTACTATGGCTGCCAAAGCTGGGAATTCCTATCTGTGCTATGTCTGTTTTAAAGCCTATTGCTATTTAACAGGGTTGCTTGTATTCTATTTACAAATGCAGTGACCTACAAGTTAAACTGAGATGTTGGATAAGAGATAAAGTGCATGACAACAAACGTATCACATGAGATGGTGAGATTGTATAGTTCTACACGGTGTATCCTATAAATTATATCAGCATTGTTGCATACATGATTTGGTTAATGATCATCTTTCTAATGGCGTTGAAAGAAAACACAGCTGCATTGTCAGCACTTTAGTTCAAATTGTGTGAAGAAAATAGGAAGGAGCAAGAGAAGGCAGATTTGATCTTTGGGCTGGGATCTTTTTGGTTAAAAATATCCCTTCTTTCCAAGCCACCACGCTATACCAAAATTGGCCCCATGTTACAAGAGTCAGATTGTGGCTCTCCACCCTTGCGATAATGACAGACCTCCCAGACCACCGTGGGCTTTTACCACTAAACATACAGACTCTCTAAAACGTTTTCTTAAAATACATGCTATCATATAATTTTAAAGTTCAAAGTAAATTAAATCAACTTTTTTCCTCTTGTGAGTGTGCTGAATACTGTGCCTCTCAGTGAAGGCCAACACTGTCCAACTTCACAGCCCAAGGCTAGGCTAGGAAGCCTATTGAGTTAGTTGATTCATCAGACACTAGCCAAGCCTTGAAACATTAAGTTGGTGGGCCACCACTGGGCCACTTTGGTTTTTCTTGCAAAAATAGCCAGCATAAAAGACATGTATGAAAATGTATAGGACAAATGAAGTACATCACAGTACTTGTATAACCTACTGCACACATTAGTGGTCCATATGCCGACTTTCACTGAATAGTATCATTGCCTTTGCACTCCTGTAGACCAGGTTAGCTTCAGCCACAATATACTGTTTATATATGCTTTTAAAATAATATCATTGCCAAATCTCCAAACTTAGTGTCTCGGAAGCAGAAGCAGCTGTTTTGAATGATAAAGAGACAGTCAAATTTTTGCAACAACTCTTCCACCGTCAGAGGAAATTGCAAATTTCCTTCACCCTTCACAGTGCTCGCGCTCTTTTTTTCTATTCTTTTTTTTTTTATTGAGAAACATTTTACAATAGATTTGAATTATCTTTCCACACATCAACAGAAAATTCTCAGTAATTTGTCTTATTTTTAAAGCAACAAGATGGGTCAATATTCACTCAAAGACGGATTAATTCACATTAAACATAAATTCTTCTGTAAGTTGGAGAGAAATCAATTGTAAAACAGCTGCTTAAACTTTAACAGTTTGTAGCTATTTACCAAGGAATATTGGTGTTCTCTATGTATTAAATGTCAGTAAAGTCTGGTCTGAATGGTGAGTGGAGCAGGTTAGGGTGTTCTTCCAGCTGAAAGGTCATGGGCTTGATTCCCTACATGCCCGGCCTATCTGTAAGCATTCTTTATTTCTAACCCCTACCTGCTCCTTAATATTTGTAATTGTATTCCCTGTACCTTGCTTTGGATAAAAGCCTCAGCTAAATGGCTGTTGTTTAGTTCTTATTGTCTTTTATTGTATTTTTCAGCCAGGATTCCTGTTGGTGAAGATGTAATCTGGCGAAGGTCTGATCGAGGGGTAAGGAGAGAGCTGGTAAATAATGAGGATAGCCTGGTTGGACACACAGGGATGTTCTTTGGGGGACACGCAAAGTTGAATATGTGTGTTTTCCAGGCTGAAGCTGACAGCCAACTAAATTCAGGGAAGGATTCAGCTCTTTCGCGTTCTATTCATACTCTGCTACCATGGAAACCAGAGGTGTGTATGGCTTGTGTGTATGGCTTTACAGGCTCACTTCTGTTAGACTATCAGTAATGCCATGTGCGCGCTACACAACTTTTGATCCTCAAATCCTCAAATCACTGTATTGCTCACACTACACAACACTGAAATCTGCAAACGAGCGCAGGCGAGGTTTGCACATTATGAGATCCTTCACTCTGGGTAATCCTTGACCAAGAGTTTTTTTTTTTTTACATTTACAGCATTTAGCAGACGCTTTTATCCAAAGCGACTTACAATTAGTACATTTGTCAACAGT
>JAOEHI010000222.1:0-13995 GCA_025447815.1 Percopsis transmontana
GGTAATGCAATACCTTGTCATTTTTGTAATACAAATGTTGTCAATGTTACTAATCTTACAAAGTCTGCTGTACAAATTAGCACTTTGTAATAAACTACAGCAATGTTATAGAATGTATATTCTCTTGTGTTCTATACCTGGGTTCTCAAAGTTATTACTTAAAGGTCTGCATCTGATTTTTATTCTGGATGTTGACTGGCTCTCTGGATGAATGTGGTAGCCTAGGGCTGGGTATTTGAAAAGCCCTGCATACTTTGGTTTTAAATTGGAGACGCTTTATAGAAATGCAAAAATATCAGATTTTATAACACACTGGCATATACTGTAAAATTACCATAACCCACAGTTCTCCTACTGTAATGTACAGTAATCCAAAATATGGTAATATACTGTTAAATAAATTACGGTAGATGCGCTGTAAAATTACTAAAACACAGTTGTCCTACCGTCATGTACTGTAATCCAAAAAACGGTATTATACTATTAGATAAATTACGGTAGATGTGCTGTAAAATAACCACAACACCCATCGTTATTCTACGGTCATATACTGTAATCCAAAATAAGGTAATATACTGTTAAAATAAATAACAGTAGTTGCATTGTAAAATAACAGTAAAATACTGGCATCCAGCTGACAGTATTTTACTGTTATTTTACAGTGAAATTCTTTACAGTGTATCCAACTCTGGGGCTTGAACCCACAACCTTCTGGCTAGAAGTCCAACACCTAGACCACTAGACTACCCTGCCTTAGCAGTCTAGGGCAACTAAGCCTGCATGCTTAGTTGATACTGAACATTAAGTGATTGATCTGGCATTTATCCTGTCTTTCCTGTTCCTTTTTCTGTGTGTGTTTGTACGCGCGTGTGTGCTTGAAAGAGTGTGGGGACGATAAATGGAGCCAGCACAGGAGGTCATCAAACAACACGCACACACACACACACACACACACATGTCATCTGTATTCCAGGAGATTCCACTCCACTACGCTGTGTTGGTACAGATTAGCAGACTTGTACATAACTGTTGTTTAGTGTAATTGGAGTCGGGCTGATGGAGGATTTACTGCGGTGCCAATAGCGCACATTGAACATACATAGATCAGAGCTGGCCGTCCCGAGGCAGTCAGTTGGAGCTGCAGTGACAGAGGCCATTTGTTATCCGGTGACCACTGGCCAAATCCACTCTGAGGTGACGCCAGAGAGGCACGCGGATGTGGGGAGTGGAACGTGCCCGGGCAGTGATAAACTGCCTTAAGTGCTTAAAGTGCCTGCAGGCTGCAGAAGACAGGAGGAAACTGCAAAGTCACAAGAGTATTCTCTGAACCAACATGGGACAGCATTTAGGAGTGAACATTGTTTATGTCAGGGATTATGATAGAACTCAGGCGCAGACAGACACACAGAAGTCCAGGTAAGTTTATTAAGATTGACAGGCAAAGGGAATTTACGGGGCAGTCTGGGTTCTGTGTCGGGTGGGTGGCTAGTACCATAGAAATAGGTAGACGAAGTAAGAGCCGGGGCGGTCACAGTTTTTTCTTGGCAGCCTTAAGACAGGACAGTTATTTTTATATTGCCTTGACTTTGTCATTGCAGTCCCAAACATCCCAATGCTGTTGGGGACTCACCATTATAAAATCCAATGCATTTTATCATGCTTAATAGCTATAGCTATGTCAAAATTATGTTTAGGATAGTAAGATCTGTGTGTCAAATGGATAACGCAATGTATATTGTGTTATCCATGAGCTGTTAAAGTAGGTTAAATCTCTAGGACTCCAAATAGAACATAAAGGGTTAAAGGATATGGTAAGTTTAATTCTATTTTGAAATAATACATAAATGATGTTTCATATTATGTATAATGTGTGTACCAAAACCTCACTGATACCTTTCGTATTTGTTAACCCTTACTGGCCTTACAATGTAGTTCAAGGGGCAACCAATTTATTTAGCACTCAAAAACAATGCTAAATCTCCTTTTTGAAAACAGGAAACCATGAAGTAAGCTACAATAACTGGTTGTGGCTCCAAAAGTCTGAAAACCACTGGTTACGCTATAAGTAAACAAAAATGGTGGCTTTAAAGTGTTGTGTTTTGATTAATGGAAGTCAGGATCATTAAACAGGAGGAGTAAAGGAAGCAGGATAGAGGCGGGGATGGAGTTAATTACTGCTCTGCTTCTGAGAAAATGTGTCAGCTCCCATAATAGGAAAGTCAGGAAAGGACATGAAGTGCAACAGAAGCATGTTGTGCGTGAACATACTTTTTCAAGTACACCAGGCCTGCCCTTTGAAATTACAATTCAAATTAGTTAATTTAGCAGGCACTTTTGTCCAAAGCAACTTACAGTGAGTACAATTACAAGTTTTAAGTATTAAGTAATCACAAGTAGAGCAGGCAGGGGTTAGGCATCTTGTTCAAGGAGGCTTATAGGTACAGTTGGCATTTTGAGCATAAAACCCACAACCTCTCACCTGGGAGTAAACCACCCTAACCACTAACCTACCCTGCAAATTAGAAATATTTGATAGTATATTGATCACAGGATAAATGTGTGTGCATGTGTGTGTACATTGTGCTGTTCCTTCAGATTAATTTTAAGGTTTGGTTAAAGTTTAACTTTAAAGTAAAACTATAATTCTAATCAGATATTATGCATGTTTGTGGTTTGTGTGAGATCGTCTCACTGTTTCTACAGTAACACCTTTTATGTACAGCAAAGTGTACTATGGATGAACGAGCTTTGACACATTTAAATCATCTGTGTGCATAAATTTCTCATTTAGGTATTTAGGTGTGAGGGGTAAATAATTACATACACTAATTATTCTTTTTGGATGAAGTATTCCTTTAATATATTGGCCAGTATTTGTATTTGACAAGAGATTGTGAATGGTCATGCATATTGTGTGAAGTGCTTCTTTATGGGGGGCAAGGGGTTGATGGAATTGCTGGCCTAAGACCCTGTCGATTTTCAATGTTAACCATTCGGGAAATTAAACAACGAGACAAAGGAGGGAGGGACCATGGACAACAGGGGCGAGATGAATGGTGCAGGAAGTTCTGCCTCCGAACAGTCAATGGTAAATCAACTACAAGAAGAACTAAGGGAGGAGGTTTTTTATTATTAATTTTATTATATTTAGGACTGAACCATTTCATTGTTGTTGTCATGTACAATATTAAGATATTAAGTAATTTTAAAAAGAAAATGTTTTGTTATCATTAATTGGGTTTCTACTTACCTCTTGTAGCTGGGGCTTTAATTAGCGTTATTGGGTTGCACATGCTGTGCTGAATTGTTCCCCCACAGAGCTCCTCTCAGATTGCATGAAGCTCTGTACTTAACTTTGGTAGTGTAATTCTAAATTTGTATGTATTTTTTTATTTTAATACATTTATTTGTATAAATCTAGATATGTTGTAGAGACAGGTTTGTATAGTCAATATTTTAGTGTAAATGAGTTTGAGATTCTTGAAATGGGTGAGAAGGAGTGCTGTGTAGTATCAATTGCCCCATGCTTTTGGTCTAATGTTCAGATTATAAATGCATAAACCCACTAAGTGTGTGTATATTCATTGTGAAACCAGTATAAACTTTTGTTGTGTTGTTTGTAATTATGTTTATATTCTGAATTCCATTTGCACACAGAATCTTACATGGATAATGCATGGGAGTATCAGTCTGGAACACCTCCATTAAAAAGCGTTTGTCATAAAGGTGGTGCTAATACTTTTCAATAAAACATCCTTACACATGATTGGACTACTATATACCTTCATCTCAACCAATCAGAACGTGTATAACAGAAACAGAAATAGAAATAACAACCAGCATGCAGTATTCAACAACAAGTTTAGGCAAAATGTCTGTTGATGACACTAGCTGTCTGTAAGACAAATCTTTGTGTAAAGGGTACTTTTTCTTAACACAAAGCTTATGTTTAGCGCGAGCATAAGGAAATCTCACTGAATTCCTAGCAGAATAAGGTGTTAGATTAGCTCCAACACCTGAATGTTAAATTAGAATATGCATCAAATGCTCTGGTGCAGTTGGGAGAAATAAGGTAGATCTTAAGCTTTTAAAAAATGGGCAGTCACGGACAAAGGGTGTCACGAGCCGATGCCTTCTAAAAAGTTGTGTGCTATAAAGTCTTTATACAATTTTTTATACAAATACAGAATATCAAATGTACTGTTGATTACAATGTAGTTCAAGGGGAAACCAATGTATTTAGCACTCAAAATCAATGCTAAATCACCCCAGCTGCTCACCTTGACTCAATTATACCCTCATTGGGTCATCGGTTGCACCTGTGGGGAGGGTATGATTGCAGGGGGTTGGGGATGTCTGGGTGTCATTGTTGGTCTCTGAACTATGTTTACCTTGATAATGGCTGATGAATGTTGTATTAATTCTCATTTGATTAAACGCCGAGCTTTGCCTCACGCTTCTCCAGACGTGTTCCTGCGTGTCCTTAGGCACACAGGAACACAGACACGACACAACAAAGGGATTCTCTGTCAACCTCATCTTCTTCGCTATTAATGGCGCTAGCTGATCAATCAAACTCTTCCTACATCTCTACTACATCTCCTCTACTGTGCAGTTTTATTTTGTAGGAACTTGTTCAAAATCTGTGATCTTGTTTTTGTCACTGAATTGGAGTAATGTAGCTGATATTACTAGCTGCAGACCCAATCAAGTAGCCAGGTAAAACCTCCCTGATTTTGCAAACTCTGCCTCTATGATTTCCATATGAGTCTGAGTTTTAAAAATCCATTCGCCTACTATTGCTTGCAAAATCAGGATGGTTTTACCAGGATACTTTGTTTGTTTCCAATGTACTTAAAATGAGAGGAACTAGAGTTTTTTTAATACACATATATTGGGATTGGAATAGAAACAGAAGCTGCTATAAAACATTACATTACATTCTGGTCATAAAAGAGCCACTGAATACAAATATTTTTGACAGACTACCAAGTTGCTGGAACACAAAGCATGAAAGGTATGAAATCCACCACCACACAGAACAGTACTCCGTAGAGACACTGGGAGAATACAGGAGCTAGTGTGAACATTTTATTTGTACTGTTTGGAAACATACCTTTTCATTAAAATTACCTTTTATTTTATTACTCATGTTAGAGTCCCAAAAATGTCACATGTTCTAGCACGGTGCTATTTTAGTTATTTGCACTGTGCAACGTAACATGAGCAAATATGAAAAACACCTGTATTCACCTTCAACATCATAGTTAGGTGGAAAATGTGTTTAAAATGTAGGTATTGTTACAGTTAGACTCTTTCATAATGTCATTACTCTGAACCAGGTCTGTGCAGAGAGTTCCACAGGGGCAGGGGCTCAAATGTAATGGGGCATCTATCACGATGGAGCTAATTTGAAGTAATTCCAATATTACAATTATTTTTAACTACATATTCATTATAACATTATATTAGAACAACAAACATTACTTAAAAACAGAAGAATAAATACATAAATAAATGTATAATTTAGTAAGTCCAGTTCAGTGGGAAATTGTGATGGTGGTGGGCATGGAGGGGAAGGGGGTAGGAGAGAGAGAGAGAATATAGAGGGAGGCCAAAACAGACCCAGTCATGGACCCCTGTCATAGCAAAAGGTGTTGACAAGCCTGATGGCTGTTGGGACAATCTCATTGCAGCGCAGTGAGATAAGCCTGCTAAGACGTTATGTAGGGGATGGTTAACATTGTCCAGTATGGCCTGCATCTTACCCAATATGTGTCTTTCCCCCACAGCCCCCAGTGTGTCTTTTTTTAGCCCAGTGTCCTTGTCTCTCAAACTGCCTCCCCAGCAGACTGCTGCATAAAAGAAAACACTCGCCACCACCGACTGATAAAACATGTGCAACATTTCCCTACATACGTTAAAAGACCTCAGCCTCCTCAGAAAGAAGAGCCGGCCCTGCTTCTTAAGGCAGAGTGCATCTGTGTTAGAGGACCAGTCCAGCTTGTTGTCCAGATGCACACCTAGATATTTGTAGGTCTGCCCCACCTCGATATCCACACCCTGAATGCTGACTGGCTGAAGAGGGGGCATAGACCTGCAAAAGTCATCCACCATCTCCCTGGTCTTAGAGGTGTTCAGTAAGAGGTGGTTCTTGTTGCACCAGTCATTGAAGGCCTGTGCCAGGTCTCTGTACTCTGTGCCTGATACACGATAGCAGTATCATACGAGTATTTCTGGATGTGGCATGACTTTGAGTTGTATTCAAAGTCTGCAGTGTACAATGTGAACAGCAAGGAAGCCAAAACAGTCCCCTGTGGATCCCCCGTTCTGCTCACCTCCTGCCCAGAGACACAGGGGTCTGGAAAGGACTAACTGTTAAAGTTTCGTCAACAATCTGGCGACGCATCTCCGGAGATAGCAGCCTGAAGCAGAGGCGGCGCCAGGGAGGGGCTTGGGGTGCTGTAGCTACCCCTAGGATAGCCATTGCACCCCGCTAGCACCCCCAAGACATTTCTGTGGTTTATTTAACATTTTTTACTTCATAAACATCCACATGTGGAGTCAAAAGGAAACAATACTGATTGTGAACCAGAGGTCGTGTTAACTGAATATTGTTCATCATTGACTGAATATGTTAAAGAATGACATAATTTTGACAGATTAGAACACAGAGTAATCGTGTGATCTACCCTAATTCACTGTTCAGTTGGTGGTGAGTGTGAAATTATTATATTTTCATTTAATATACATTTTCATTAATGCTATGTATATATAGAATCTCGGTCAGTAAAATCAACTAATATTTTTTCAAGTCATTTTGTTCATTTTAAAACTAGTTAGTGCAGTGCTGTTACTCTCTTGTGGACAATGTAAAAAAGAGCGTGGTTCTCAAACACTGAAGGCTACATGGTTTGCTTCAGTTGACAAAGTATATTAGCCTACACAGATTCACTTCTTGATCATTCTCTATCATCATTCTATAAAGCCACAACTAATTCAAACCATGTGAAAACTAAGGAGGAGCAGAGACGCACCACTCTGACAAATGAACGAAAGACACAAACCCAAAGACCCACAGTTATGAGTTGTGAACTAATCATTTCTGTTTTCTGTGCTTAGCGTACAGCCCTGTGGCTGAGCCAATACAGCTGTCATGTGACAAATGAACGAAAGACACAACCCAAAGACCCATGAGTCGTAAACTAATCATTTCTGTTTCTGGTAGCCTTAGCCTTAGCCTACTGCCTATATGCAGCTGCATGCGATGACGAGTGAACGTAAGAGTCCAAGACCATTTACGCGTGCGTGAAAATGGCGTAGCAAAGACGGTGAAAGCCTGCCAACTGAGGTGGTAGATTGAAGACCAGGGCAGTTCCTTTTACTGCCTTTTAGGCCAACACGAGTGTCTCTTTTTTATTCTCAAGTGCATCCGATTTGTTTAACGTTAGCTTTCAGTTTCAGATTGCATCTGAGGGGCGAGCGTAAGTCCACCCCCAACCAGCACAACTGCGCCAAAAGTGTAAAAAGTTGCTGCTCTGCTCTACAGTCTGTCTGTCTTTACGGTTCACATTACAAATTATTACCGGAATTAGTTATTTACTGTCATTCATGTCACTAGGAATGTAAATTAAAAAAAAAAAAAAAAAAAGGAAGACCAACGTGGTCACCTGATCACCCGAAGTCACGACTAGCTAGCGAGCAAGAAGGCTTAACAACCGGATTGAGGGATGTCTATGACTATGCCTATATTTCTCAAATGCAATAAAGTGTGTATAACTAATTGCATCTCATTCTCACATACATTTGAAAAGGGATTGACTAAACATTTCAGCAACACACCACTAATCAATCTCCTCCTGCACTGGTGCACAACAGAGTTCTGTGTGCATGCCTGCCTGCGAACTTTAGAAGAAACCATTACCACGCGGAAAGGGTCGGGTGTGTATCTTTTTGAAGTATGATCTATGACATATTTAGAAGAATATGTTTGATCATATTAAAAATTATCATCTATATATTATAAAAATAATAGTAATAAAATAAAAATATCAAAAATCTGAGGGGGCATGTGCCCCATAAGCTTCAATGGGCATGATGCCACTGTTTGGTATGTCTAATATCCTCGTTTATATTTGGAAACCAGACTGTAATTAACATTATCATTACGGATGGGTTGTCACTATCACAGCATGGACTCTGGATCCCAGCCGGAATCCAGCACCTTAGTTTTTGTCCTACCTTTAATTATGTTATTGTTTTCATCTGTGTCTCCCCATGTATATTCAAGCCTTGTATTTTCTGTGGTTCCCTGCGGAGTTGTTGAGTTTTGCCTCCAGCTAAGCGTTTGTGTTCTTGGTACCACTGTTACCGGTTACCGTTTGTTTCTTGTATTTCACCTCTAGCCAAACCCTCTTGTACTTTTGCCATTTGCCTTTCGTATATTTGTACTACACACTGCTTACATCTTGTTCCTCTCTGCAACTGGTTCCTAACCATGAACATTGTTTCAAGGGTTGTTTCAATATATACATGAAGAAATTATCACTTTTGTGGATGGCAATCAGTTTACGGCGGATGATCACTTTTTGGCACGACACTGGTGGATTAACATGGGATCATATTGAAAGCGGGTCAGATCCACGTGTAATGGAATTTTTATTTGAACTACATACAATTCTGTGTTCTACTTTTCTATAGGTTTAGACAGCTGCTTGGAACAAGAGAAGTTCCATACCACACTTGTTCCAGTGTGGTATATTATTAATTTTCAATAACACGCGTACCTTAGAAGCAGCTAACTGCTAACTAGATAGTTTTTTTTGCATCTGTGGTGGTGGAGAAATTACTCAATGCACAGGATATATAAGGCAATGCTTGCACGGAGTGGGTTGGGGCGAGTAGACAAATAGATAAATTTACAAAAGTAATTAGTCAAAACCATCTTGCCCTCAAAGATGACAATGACGTGTAGACGTTCACCACACTAATCAACGCATCACCCTGGGGCAACGTTGATGCGCTGTATGAGCATACAAAATTCTGCTAATAGCCAACCCCAGTGATTAGGTTAGCAAGCAAGCTCGCGGCTGCCTATCTGTAGAGTGGGAATGAAGCAAGACGCCACGCATAGGAACACGTCAAAGTGACGTTGGCATGGCAATACTAGTTAAAATAAACAGGGAAATTCTCAGACTAGCATATGATGCATTTTTGTGCATGTTATCATGTTCATTTTAATTTTATTTTTATAATTTATTGACCACCATATAATTATTTATTAAATGAATGTTGAGAGGGTCACTTTTAATTTCTGTGGAAAAAGGCAGGGGCTTGAACCCCCAGAGCAGCACATTCCCGCATATGCCTGCTCTGAACCACAGGAACTCAAACAGGCCTGTAACACAGCCAAGCTGGTAGGAACATACCAAAACAAAATGGACCCGGTTTCCAGGCTGCCACAGATGTAATTTAGAAGCATCTGGGGTTTTTTATTTTAAGAATCTGTCAGAAAAGAATTCTGAAGTAGTCTTGATACTTTACTAAGTCATTGTTCCATTTTTCATTTAAATTGCAGTGGGCTCCTCTTTGCATCTTTTCTGTGCTTAAACAGTTCCTGTGGCCATTCGAAAAAACAGCGCTTCACTATTAGTCAAGTGTTAAAAATGTTCTCAATTTTGAGCATAGAGTTTGGGAAGTTAAAGATTTTGTTAGTATCCTTCAAGTCATGTACTCTCCAGAGGCCTGCTGGAAGCTCCAATGAATCCAAGAATTCATGAGACATGAGAGGCTAGTGGAGTAGATTTTCTCTGGAAAAAAAGCATTCCAGTAAATCCGTTTGGGCTTGAGTGTACAGTAGCTAATTGCCAAGGCATTAGGGAAGGTTTACTGAGTTTTACTTAAAATGTATGCTTCTCTCTCTCCACTGTCGCCAGCAAATCACAGTGCCAGCATGGCACTGTGATTTGATTGACACAAATAGACAAGCGCCCAGAACAGAACACGTCTGTCACATAGTGTAGGACAGGTTTGGCTGTGAAATAGTGGGTCAGTGAAACAGAGTGACAAGAAGACAGACAGAATATCAGAAAGCAGTCAAGACAGACAGGCAAACAGACTTACACCCCCTGTGGTGTTATGGGGCTTGTAAACAACATTTACCTCCCAAAAAAGCCCCTAACAACTCTTACATAACAAAAACACGGTACCTTTCCCGACAAACAGACTAACAAATTTACTGGACGATAGTGACCTGGACCTGGGCGTAGTCTGACGCAAGAGTAAACTGTATGTTGACAGTGATTGCATCCTAGATCCCATTCTACATACTAAGTAAAAGGTATGAAGGGTTTTCGGACATAAAGCCTCACCACTTGTTTTTAAGCCCTTGCAAGTTAATGACAAAACTTCTACTGGCATCCTTTACACATTTTTTAAGAAAAAATTGACTATATCAACTGTATCAAATATTCAGTCCATTATATAAATTATATGTGTAGTGTTTTTAGAGCAGGGTTAGTAATAACTTTTAAATAGGGATGCACGATAATTATCAATATGATAAATTATCTGCCGATGTTGGGCATATTTTCATTATTAGAATCATATCGCAAAACAATACGAAGGTGTGGCCTTCGTAGACTGCAAAGGCCAAACTGGGCTGAACCAAAATGAAACTCTTACCTACGGAGCGGATCCTTAGAGCTGCTACTGTCGCCTAGCAACCTTGACAACTGAAGGTAATGACGAAACCACAACCAACTGAACAACTAACTGAAAAAGATACAATTGTCACCCGCGCAATGAATCTTGGGATAGGTTGGGCCTGGGAAAACAAGGCTGCATTTCTCGGACACATTTGAAGGAGCCTTTGAAATGGAACAGCCTAGTCACGCCGTTATGATGCATTCGGTCTTAGAATGTAGCCTTTGAAGGTTGCGGCCCCTGAATTACGACACACCCTATAGCTACTATGGCTCTGTGATGACGGCCGTCATTTGACATCACGGAGAACATCCACTGAGAACATTCACTGGTCGAAAAGACGAAACAACCGATTTTGCAGCGTCAGAGACACCAACTGCAGACGTTTTTCACACTATATCCCTAACTCCGATAGATGAAGATAAGGCTGAAAATCTGCAAAAAGAGGGCAAGCAGTGGTCGGTACCGGGGTGCAGCTGGTGAGGGGCAAACGGGGACAGGCTGTGGTCGTTAACAGGGCTGGCTAAGGGGGCACGGTACCAAGAAAAGTCAGGCGGGGGTCAGAGCCCGGGTAGCCGCAGGTGTTGCAGGGATGCAACAGGACCAATGGGGAAGGGCAGTGGGACGTCGGATACCAGGTAGGCCGAACCGTGGGGTGAAGGAACAGGCAGACATTGGGCAGCGATGCGTCGGAGACCAGGAGAAGCAGGCAAACTGTAGGCGTGGGTTGGGAAGACAGGAGAGGGTTGCGGGGAAGATTAGAGACAGGGAATTATGGAGGCATGGAGGAGGTTCGGGGAATAAAGATACTGTCAAGAGACCTAGACGTGAGCTAGGACTACCTGTTCAGTAGAGTCAACAATCTGGCGGTGAGCTTCCGTGAACGCTGAGCTGAAGTAGCCAGGCAGATATGTGATTGGCGGCAGCTGAGGATCCTTACACACCAGGCCTCGTTCGAAAACATAATTTACCATGCACTTTTCATATAAACAACTTACATAATTATGCTGTGAAAAAAAAGAAGAAAAAAAGTGGCCACTTTCATGAGTAAATCATAGTTGAGTCATTCGAGTCTTATAAAACAAAGATTTACTTTTGGCGGCAATGGGAATTTCTTACGTTTCTTTCCATTGGGTACCAGGCTTCAGTGATACAAACTTGGCAATTCCGATTCCAACTGATTGAGGTTCAGTATCAAGTTATCCATAACATGAGCACTGCAAATAAACAAGCCTGAATTTATTGTCATTATCCCATTGCTGAGGAAAGACAGCCATGCCTGTCGTGTGTTGGCATCGTTTAGCAGGAAATGCATAGAAACATTTTGTGTATTGCATGACCCAAACTACAGTATACTGTAGGTGTTGCATTAACTGTAATTCTATGGCACTTGACACTTTGAGTGGGCAGGGGGTAGGATAGTCTAGTGGTCTAGGTGTTGGACTCCCAGCTGGAAGATCGTGGGTTCAAGCCCCAGAGTTGGCCTACCTGTAAGCATCCTTGAGCAAGATGCCTAATCCCTACCTGCTCCATGTAATAGAACAATGCAATTGTAAGTCACTTTGGATAAAAGCATCTACTAAATGACCTAATTGTAACTTTGAGGTGCTACAGGGTATCTTTGTGATGAGCACAGCATCTGGCTGCTCACATGTGTGGCTATTGTGTTGTGTTGCATAGTATTAAAATATAGCATTTGAATAGTGCCATGCCAGCACACAAGTGAAACCATATTACTGAAAAGACATTCAACATTTCTATCCCCTAGTTCTACCCTTGCTGTATCCTTTTTCTGTCCTTTAATAATGCAAACTCAATTGACTCAAATGTCATTAAGGGCACTGTTTCACCATGTAATGAGGTATAGAGAAGGCGTATTACCCATACAGTAGGGCTGCTGGTAACAACCAGTGTTGATCAAGTCCCAGTGGTGAGCACAGCTCTCCACCCAGCTAGACCCAACCATTGTCAGTAAAAACCTGTGTCCCCTATATAGCCTACAAGGTGACAGGTGAGCCCCCATCTATGCTAATAAAGTAAATCACCTCTTATGCCCCAGTTGAGAAGATTAATGACAAACTGCCTAGTGTAATCCCATTTTAGAATCAATGCCTCTCACCTTATCTCACTCTCCTTCTCCCTGTCTCTCCCAGCAGAATTGCAGTCTGTCAGACCAGGTTCAGATCAGATAATGGGGTGAAATATTAGAGATCAGCCATGAAGACAAGAACCACAGCTGTCCCTGCAAATTCATTCATGATGAAACATCTACATTTTTTAGCCCACGATGCCCAAAATGAGGGCAAATTTGGGAAGTAGCATGTGAAAAATTAAGACACAATAAAGCCCTGTAAAGTTACTGAAGATGCAGATTTGGCATCTCTCTAGCCCAAAAAGAGGTAGACATGCTGAGGAAAGTTATCACTGTTAACAGGTTTAACATAGTGAAGTGGCATTACCATTTTGTTCACAGAGGCCAGCCCTGTTTCGAGATGCTGGAGATGGACCTGAAAACATTCATGAAAAGGGTGAAACTACAAGCCACCACTTTTCAGGCTAAGAGCATCGCTGTGATCCACACTGACCTGAAGTCAGACAATATCATGTTTGTGAACATGTGGGATCAGCCACTGAAACATAAACTCATTGATTTATGTGTCACCACCACCGCTGCTCAGGTCACTGCAGCATCCGTTTATTTGTTTATGGGTCACCTTGTAGACAAACACCGACAGCCAAAGGCCGCAGTTCTGGCCATGGCTGGTGCAGAGACACCACTACATGCAAGCCTCTGTTGAATCACAAATAAATATCAGTATTTGTATCTGTATTTGGATGCGTCACCATAAGTGGGAGGGGCTTGGACTGGAAGTGCAATTGTTTTGTACATTTTTAACCTTCCCTATAATTTTTTGTATTGCCATATGCTTTAATAGTTCTTTAAAATGTTAAACAAAAATCTGAAAAATCTTTAACCATTAATTATAACAAACAATTAGAATTGTATATATACTGCTCAAAAAAATTAAGGGAAAAACGTAATCATCACAGTATAACACCAAGCCAGTTATATTTCAGGTATATCAATCTGTCCAGTTAGGAATCATAAGCGATTGTGAATCAATGTCACCTGTTTTGGTGCAAATGAAAGTGACAACAGGTGCACTGGAGAGGCAATAGCGAGACTCTCTCTCTCTCATCGTCGTCCGCTTATCCGGAATCAGGTCGCGGGGGCAGCAGCTCCAGCAGAGGACCCCAAACTTCCCTTTCCCGAGCCACATTAACCAGCTC
>JAOEHI010000223.1:0-13994 GCA_025447815.1 Percopsis transmontana
AAAAAATATACATAAAAAAAACACTTCCAATCCAATAAAACGTGAACCATAGATGGTAAACTGCAGTTTACCCTTGCAGTATTTTCATAGAGCTGCCAGAGAAAAAATAAAACAGTCAAATTTCTACTGGCCTCACCATCACAACGCCCACAGGGTCCAATAAATCGCTATCAGTGCAGCTTGTCTGGAGTAAGGTCAACATTATTAAAAGTACACTGTCCATAAATGTAGAGTGTAGACTTTTTAAAATCTGCAAATCATTTGAAGAAGGCAAATTCGCCAGCTGCTGCCCAAGGCTTTACTGTATCTGTATGTGTGTGTGTGTGTGTTGGGGTGGCTTTCAAATAGAGGATTTTCATTTATTTTGGATTCATTGATGATTCTGATTGAAATCCCTCAGAGGGAAAGAAAAGCAGTACTGGGGGTGTTTTGGACCTCACCACCTCTAGATGGCAGTAGTAAATAAAATAATGGAAAATCACAGAAACGAGTCTGCACAGATAACGTTTTTGTCTGTCATGTACAAAGTTCCAGATTATTGAATTATATGTATTACCGAATTACTGACATAGGAATCATTTCCAATTTGCAGTAGTCACATTGAGTCAACCTGTGAGAGAGGGTAGCGGACATTTGTGAACAAAGGGAAGGAAGAGATAGGTAGCGTGTTAGTAAAAGAGCCAAAAGCTACGAGCTTGGGGAGACTCACCTCTGGTCAGATGGGTTCTCCAGTGACTCGGGACTTAAGGGAACAGCAGGGGAAGTCGAGGGCATGCAATGTAAGCGCAAGAGATCAGCGTAAGGGACGAAAGGAAGGAAGGCAGGAAGAAGATCTGTGACCCTTAGTGGGTCACTGTCGGTAGAGCCGCGTGGAGTCGCACGGTACCGGGTCCACAAAAGTTTGAAGTCTGGATCTGTTAAAAGCTCGATTATTCGAGCTTTACAGAACAATCTTAGCGTATTCTGTGGATAGGAAGGGCTTAGCTTGACTGTATTTCCTTTAGAAACAGAATGGTTCTCTCAAGAGAGCTTCCATAAGACCACTAGGAATGTGCTTTTCTCAGAAATAAAGTCTTTGTCTACACACAGAAAGCTCAAGCACCTCCAGTACATAGCCTGTCTCCCTAAGAATATGAAAAAAAGACTTCATTCATTGTTCGATAATTGGACAAGTCTATTATATTGACAGCTCCATGTGCCTGTGTGCAGTGGCAAAAATAAATGGCCAGAAATGGGGTCAAGCGTCATATTGCACCACAGTGTTGGCCAGATATGATTTGTCACTTAAATAATGAAGGCTAGAGATTGGGAAGATGACGAGAGCGGTGAATGTGGAGTAATCAGAGGCGCTCACCCAGGGGTGAGTGCTGGCCACAGTGGCCTTACTGAGCTCCTAATGGCCTCGAGGAATCCATTCATTTCCTTTACAAAGCTCAATTTACACTGAATTGATTGCTGCTCCTATAGCGAGGGCCATGCCGAGCTCCAGCTCGCTTAAATCCACACTGGCTACAGTTCTGACGCTCAGCGAATATGATCTTCATTAAAGTCTGGACAGCCTAGCTCCTAGGACCACTGTCCTCCTCGCTAAGTGAGACAGATGCCTGCGGTTACACAGGAGATCGGAGAGTTCTCCATCTGAGGTCTATTTTACAAAGAGAGACAAATGTGATTAATGTCATTGCCTCTCTCTACATTGGACTCCATAATTATTCATAATTACAGCAGGGAGATTTGGCCAAAAATGAAACGACAAGAGGGGCTTTGGCATTGACTGTAGCTCTGGGCTGACTCTATGTGGCTTAATTTGAGCTAAATCCTTCCTGGGAAGAGGTTACATAACATGCCAATAAGTGGAAAGAAAAAAAAGTAACAACCAAGTAATGATAAAGGAGCTTCTCACAGGTTTGAGACTGGGGTAAGATTCTCTTGCAGTAAGACCATTCAGCATAAGATGCATTGTTTTTCATTTTGTAAGGGAAGGAATTACAATCATGCATAAAATATTACACGTTTCCGAAACAACAATCAATTTTCTCCGTCAGTTTGAACAAAATGCTCATCATGCACACGGACATGCTTCCATTTACACTAAAAAAAGAAGCATATAATTATGTTGTCAATGTTGTCTTAAAATAATATTAGTTTGTCAAATTAAATCAAATATATGGAGCGTCAATATAAAATTTGTATTTCTATTTTTACAGATGGTTGATAACTGGACGTGGAGATGAAATAACCGGAAACAAAGCTGCTATTTAATTGGGTTAGGTATAAAAATAACGTTGTGCCCGTTTTGTTAGTTGGGTTTGGCTTGAATCCTGTAAAATACCCAGTGGCAAATTCTACTTACTCTGGAATCTCATTAGTCAGTTGGCTTGAGTGAAAAAGGAAAGACAGCGAGGAATATTTAAATCAGAGAAGACACAGCACAGAGACAACAAGAGGGACAGACAAAAAGACAAGCCATTGTAAAGCTGAAATCAAGGACAGACTTAAACAACTGAGACAGAGACATGTGGACAGATCAGACAGAATGCTCATTTGGACCATAGTCATGGGCAACTGTGTGTGTGTGTGTGTGTGTGTGTTTGCCTTTAAATGGAAGATCTACAGACTGTGGCCCATTTTCACACCTTTGAATGTTTGTGTGAGGAGCTTGCCGGAGCTTTAGATGGGAAGCCATATGTTTGATGTCCTCTCAGGTTTATCACATAGACATTGTGTTTATGCCAACCACACTTGCCAAGCTCATAGATGGATGGAGAAAAGAAAAAAAATGTCTCATCATCTGCCTGAAGGGACAGATTTTCTTGGCTTTTACAGAAGCCATTTTACACTTTCATCATTCTGCCTTCCTCTTTACATGGTGTTATAAAATTGGAGCTGGCGTTTTAGGTTTGAGTGAGTGAGTTACAAGCACATACAACACTGCGTCTTAATGATGCCTAAACTTCACAATTTTGTTCTCCTGTGTTTGCTATTCTACCAGCAAGAGCAGCAGAATAAATCCGAGGCGCTCAGGGCAACACGGCGATCGTTAGCTTCCCCGCTAATTAGAAAATATCAGGTCAAAACCAGGGCGAGAGCGTGAAGGAATAAAGAAGAATTATTTGCTAGCACCTTGAAGCCCTAATGCTGATTTCATCCTCAGCGTCATCAGAGAGACGTGTGTATCCATCACTATGAAGGGGCTCGCTAATAACTATGCTCGAGGAGATTTCATTCGGAGCACGCGGGCGGCCTTTTCCCCTTACCTCTTGGTGACGGCGTTGTGGTACTCGATGAATGTCCGGCCGTCAAAGGCGATAGCCTCCGTCTGCCCTGCGGACTTCTCGTAGATGGCTGTGGAGAAGAAGAGTTGGATTGCGTTTGAATGACATGATCACATCGCTCCACGCGCAGCAGGCCGTGATCGTTAAGAGCCGGAGGCGATGGAAAGCCGTGTGACGGAGGGGGGGCGGGTACACGGGTTTCAATTAACGTGAAAGGGACGGCCAGCCCATTGCGCAAGGTTAATGGAGCCTTAGTGTGTGTTGTGTGTGTGTGTGTGTGTGATAGAGAGCGAGACAGCTTGATTGCTTCATGCGAGCGAGTACATCTAAGAAAGTGACAGGAAGATGATGAAAGATGAAAGTGACCCTGGGGTAAAAGCGATACAGTACATAAATATCAAAACAACACATTCGATTGCTTTCGAAATGCTGGTTTCATTTGAAAAGCGGCACACAACCTGCCTGAGCCTGAGCCTAATATTTATACCTTACTGAAAGGAACTTCAGTACTTATAAACATACCAATTATTAAGAGGAAGGACTTTCAAACTGCCCCGTCCGCTCAGAAAAGGCAATAAATTGCTGTGTTTATTATTCAAGCAAAGGCTAGATTCGGGTAGCTCTGCAGAGCGAGTTAACATGTATTGTAAATGCATTGATTCGGGGTGTAACGGTTTCCATTTTAAGAGATTAAAGGCTGTATTGGCCACTCACTGGCCTAGATAGATTTTAAAGCTTGCTTATTGAATAAGCCTGTCAGAGCATGCGTGTGAATGTGTGTGTGAATGCCAGAGAGCCTGTCAGCGTGTGTCAGATGTAGACATGCTACAGTGCCAGACTTCGGCCAAACGGGACGCTAGCGCTTAGATATTGACAGTTGGCCGGGGCTGAAAATGAACATGTCGAATGTGCAATTGCCTCCTCCTAAATACTGCCTCCGCGTGTGCCGGTTTTAAAAGAACGAGTGCACCATATGCCAAAATGAGAATACCATATTGGAGCACAAGCAACGCAATGAACAATTTGAGCAATTAAGGCATTGTTTAGTTAAAGCTAAGTTAAGGTTCATATCCAAATGAAAACAAACGGCGAATATGAGGTTGAATGGCTGCAAAAACATTTTAAGTGCTGTTAATTAGAGGCAATGTCAATGACTCCAACATTAGCAGCCTGCCTAATGGCGTGGCATGATGACACTGTTTGGTCCATTAACTTACAATGGGCCAAAGATAACTGTAGTCCATACACCACTGAGGAACTGGGCTCGGCATATAGAGACTCACCGTTCTGACAGTGTCCGCCGGAGAAGCCACTGAGGCAGACACACTCATAGGTGTCCAGCTGGGGGTTGCAGCGCCCACCATTGTGGCAAGGTTCCTGGGAGCAGGGGTGGCCCTGGAACATGGCGATGTTGTTGGATTGGAGTGCATTCTCCTGTCTGAGAATGGGCGTGCCCATCAGGGTAATCTGGGTAACAACAGGGGAGGAATAAATTGTTATAACAATATACTGTACTGTACATGTTGAAACTCCATGCCTGTTAAACAGTAGATCAAAGTGAAGCACACTTATTCTCTGGGGGCTGGGTAAAACAAACATTTAGTCTTAAGTCTTTGATACGCTTGCAACTGTCAAGGGAGAGTTTGCAATGGAGAACTAATGAGAAGTTTGCAAAAACAGTAATGTCCTTTTTTTTGTTGTTCTAGGTTATTTCTGGCTCAAATATAAGCTTTGACTGAAAAGCTGAGAGAAAAACTGGAAGCTTGTCAGGGACAGATCTTAGAATTGTAAAATGGAAGGAGATCAAAATGGGGAATCTAATATTAGCACAGTCTAATCCACATGATCACAAACACTGCCCTGCCACACAGTGAGATGCATTCTGCAGTCTGTAGTATGGCAGTTGCACTTGACCAATCAATGAGCCCTTTTCCCAGATGTTTCCTCTCTAAACGTAGCAGCAGCTAATAATATTAAATAAAAAGAATAAATATAAAAGTGTGGCAATCAGCAAGCACTGACAATTATTTGATGCTTGCTGCAGCTGTGTTTACCCTGCTATGACACCCATGAAAGGGTTTTATGTTTGACTACTGTTCGTAGGGTACAAAAATCACCATTAATCCAACATATCTCCATCACATCAAATGGACGAGGTGACGCATGGTCTGTTTAAGACCCAGCTGTTTAAGTCGACATTTACCTTTTGAATGGTGCCCTTGAAGCCATCTGTGAGGGCGGCAGCCCTGGCTAGCCGGCTGAAATCAGGAGCTCCTCCGACGTAAAGGGACTCTTTCAGGTTAAGGGCAGTGTGCTGGTTCTGGTGAGACAGGGCACAAACGGTTTCAGTAAAGGACACAACCTTTCCTTCCATGTCTTAAAAAAAAAACAACACAAATGCCAAAGTCAGTCTGAACTGAACACAATGAGAATGTCAAAAATGAATGTCGAAAATAACCATGTGTTTTTATTCAAGATTTAGGTAATCTGGGTGTCTGCAGTAAATTGGAAAATAGCCAGTGATATTTATACTCCACACTTCTTGGGAGTCTTGGCAATGTCAACGCCAAATAAAGTCCCTTATGAAATAAAGGAGTTTGAGAATCTGTCCATATTGTCACTAGCAGCTGATTTAACCCTCTCTCCCCTTCCGCATCAATACACTTGATATATTACAAAAACGTAATTGATTTCTATGTCTTTTTGAGAGTGGTTACTATCCCCCGTCTCTGAGAACCAAAGAAAAACAAACAGGTGTGAGCTGGATTTGAGATATGGACGGTTCTTCCTTACAAACGTCTGTAATAAATGGCTGATTATAGCGGTGACCTTTCAAACAGTTGAGTGTGGAGACATTAATTGCAATTCATTTGCGCGGCGGATGGCCATGAAATTTCGCTTTTAATCAGCAAACCTGTGGGATATTTGGCTCGCGTTAGAAAGGCGCAGCCCCCTGCTTCTTACATGCCAGAGCCAACCCACTTCAACAGCAAGGAATTAACCATCTTTATTTTATGTAGGGCAGTAAATGCCGGAGGGATAGGGTGGAATTAATTGCTGAGGGGGGGGGGGGATAATGGAGGAGGCTAAAGCAAACAGGCTTGCAGGTGCCAAAGTTGGTGTGGCCTTGGCTTTTATTTAAGAAAGAAACTTGGAGAGCAGAAGCCAGTGGTGCTTTGCTAAAGCCCGGGGCTGTGCGACTGCACCTGAACAGAGTCCGACAGAGACAGGGGTAGACTAGGCCTGCACTGGTCGCCTCGGGGCTCAAGTTAAAAGCCGTCACCAACAGCTTTGGAAGGGTCCTCGGGGCTAAGCTTAGGTTTTACTGCCCTGCAACACGCTAACTCAACGTCTCTCATGTGACTTCAGACATGGCGCAAACCACTGACATTTACTGGAAAAAATAAGATGATAAATAAAATAATATTAAATAAATGCGCAAAAAGCCTATATGATCCATTTTCATGCAATGGAATGGTGGACCATGTTTGTCTTTTCTAGAACTGGTAATGGCAACGGATCTGACGCCGGCCACGGGGAGACCAGCTGGTTTCATGGCATGACGGTTGCTGAGGGATGTTCACTGTGAGTGAGTTGTTTGCGTTGTTATGGGCAGGTGAGCGGGTGAGTGGGTGAGTGGCTTTATGATAGTATGGCAAGTTTAGTTTTTTTTTCCTGTGTCGCAGAAAGTGAGACCAGATGACAAAAGAACAGCGCGGCACGGCTTGGCTTGGCACCTCAAAGTCTCCTACGCTCTGTACCCACCACCCACAACCCCTGAATCTCCACACTTTCTTCACAGCTCCGCGGCGCAGTCGCAAGAACCACACGCCAACGCTGGGCTAATGAAGACCTTCCTTTGTTGCCTGAAACAATAGCCGTCAGAAAGACGACAAGCCTCGCGCTCGCTCTCCTTCCCCCTTCGCTCGCCCGCCAGCCCGCCCGCCAGCCCGCCCGCCAGCCCCCGCAGCAGATGGGCCTGAGGTGAAAGCCAAGCCTTTTGGTGCCGCGCACATGAGCATATGAGAATGGGTAGACGTGTGCGCTTCCGTCGACATAGCGGGGGACCCAGTACGCGCTCGTCGTATGGAGGAATGCGGTGTGAGAGGGAGGAAGTGTGAACGACTCGATGAAACATGTCTGACGTGTGACTGTGAATTGTGGGTATTGTTTTTTTTCCCATTCTTTTTTTTGTTACCTTGCGAGACTTCTGATTTTCCAGACGCATCACAGAGAAAGGAAAACACAGGGAGGAACAGAGGTTATTAAAGGAAGACTAGTAAGTGCCTGTGAAAAGAGAGAATGCCGCTGTAGGCTAGTGCAAAAGACATAGAAACACACCCAAACACAAACACTACACATCTGTGAAGGTATTAAGAGCAGCTGATTACACACGCTTAAAGCACTGGAGGCAAAACAGACAACCCACTTATTCGCACATGCACATAACACAATTTCACCCCCAAGGCACACATGCACGTTCCTGCGTCAGTGCGCACATGGGCGAACCGAACGCAGGACGCAAATAAAAGGTGGTCTACAAAGGCCATGCCTGACAAACATAGAGGCATTAAAAAATAAAAGAGAAAAAGAGAAAAAATAAACGCATGTACTGTGTATGAAGGTGGTGTCTTTAACCAGTGTAACTTTGCATTTACAGTCTTTTTTCAACCACTGCATGCCTCTGTTTGTGTGTACTTCATTGTGAAGGCAGAGATGTCTTTTGACAAATACGCAATTTCTGCAGAGGGGCCAGGATGAACGCGTTTGACTACAGGGTTCTGAAACGCTATACTGTTCACTCAGGGGTCACGTTATCAGGTAAACAATCCAACAATCATGCCACGGTCAAAGTCCCTTCCCCATTCTGATGGCTTGAACAACAAGTGAACCTCTTGAGTGTGTCTGCATGCTTTGGTTGATTAGTTATTTGCATTAACGAGCAGGCCTATCTAATAAAGTGTGTGTGTAAATATATATATATCTATATACAGTATACATATATATAGATATATATATATATATATATATATAAAACAACGCCATAAATGCAAGAGGGAAGAAATGTGCTGCGAGCTATACTGGATGGTGTCTCTGTGCTGCGCCTTGTCCCTTGTGTACTGTACCCTCCGACACACTCCCCACCCCCGTCCTGATGCTCTCCTCGTTTAATGCGATTTTCTGCCTTGGTTGCTGAAGTGACACACAATTAGCATGCGGAGGACGCGAGGGAGTGAAATACTCTAATAATGTAAAAAAAAGAAAGAAAAAAAAAAAAAGAACGAAAACAGAAGGCGCTAAAGAAAAGAGAAACAAGAAGGCGAGAGCGTTGCGTCTCGGAGGAGGCTGACGGAGTTGACATTGTTCAATGTTCATAATCAAAAATGACGGCGCTTAATATAATTGGATGACTTGTCAAACCCTTACATTTCCTTCATTTGCAAATTCTGTACAGGGCGTATTGGCCTAGACACCTACCATTGTACACCTCGCAAGGACGATCCTCTAAAATCGACTGTAGATGATATCAGCTTTACAAGCTGTTTTTCATTTTTGGATGCAACACAGTCTTATCATCAGTATGTCCGCGAAAATTAAACGCCAAGCTTTCAAAAAAAAAGTGGAATAACCACACTTAACACAACGAAGACAGCTTGACAAGCTGGCTCTCTAACCACTGGAGTTCTCCTACCGAGGTTGACGGATGTCAGGGGATAACAGCCGCCGAATGAGGCAGCACAACCTCATGCAATTTGGAGGTGTTAGCGACATTGGCTGACTCTACAGAGTAGTTTGAGGGTACCAGCGTAGCAATGGTGAGAGCACAAGCCCCCCAAAAAAACTCAAATCTAATAGAATTAGCACATGCTATGATAAGCATGCCAGCTAGCTCGATGCACTAGGCCTCTCCGTCTCACCGGTGACTCTCCTAGAACACGGTCCTTCTCATTAACCGATATTTCCCCTTTGCGGTTTGACCGTTCCAGGTTGATGGTGTTCCATACGTTCATCTTGATCTTGTCCTTACTCCTGAATGACACACACACAGACGTATTGACATCATATTGACATATCATATTGACAACATTACAGGTACATACAAAGTAAGCCTATTGAAGGCCCAGGGCATTGTGAACTTTAATTGGATGTTGTTGCCAGTCAGTGTGAAGTTGTGTCTTCTCTTTTCAAAAAGAGTGTTTGTGTTCCTTAACATGAACTCCTTTAACCAACACAGACTGCAAGCCACATTGTTTGCCCCTTTTGTGTGTGCAGAGTTTCTATTGCAGCTAGTTATTAGAAAAATAATTTATATTAAAAGTATATTTGCACGTGCAAAGACTGTGACTCAAAGACTGTGACTGTGTGTGCATTTGACTTACATAATAGGGACGCAATTCAATAACAAAATTAACTTCTTAAAATTATTACGGAGACAGAAGGGTTTTACAAAAGACTAAATGCAATAGCAGCAGACAATTAACTATGTATAAATGAAAAATTGTAGTACATCAGAAAACGACTATTCTGTAACTGGCTTTTTAAGTGGCTTTAGCGCCCAGAAAGCCCAGTAAATGAGGTCCATGAGTACAATTGTTGTGCTGGCTCTTAGCACAATGGTACTTTTTTCAGCATGTGACAAACTTTGTTCCATGTTCCCCTGGAGTGTTCATTTTTACAGTATATAAATTCTAGCAATTCTAGCAAATTCAACACATACCTTTTTGCCTTAAAACTATCATGTTGAGCTGTAATAAAGTCTAATTTATTCAACTATAAATTGAATATGATATTTTATTCACCAAGATATCATTATTATTATTATATATTTTTCTACAGTGAAACAAATTAACATTCTTGAATTTGAAATTCAGAATTCTCTGTGACAGAGACAGGCTGGTGGGCTAACCTGATGACAGCAGGCCCCTTGCCCAGGTCGTAGCGGAACTCCAGGACACCATCGTTGAGGGACAGAGATATGAAGTCTCCCTTGCCGTCTGTCTTCTGTCCATTGTAGAAGATTAGGCCGTTGGAGTCATTAGCCATGAGAACCACCGTCATGCTAACTTTTTGACTGCAGACACAAGGTTAAAGAAGAGCCGCTCAAACTAAGGCAGGTAGTTATGCAGTACATTGTTAAATAAGATAAAGGGGCACTCCTTCATTACGTCATAACCCTGACATTTTGAAACACAACGTGTCAAGAATGTGTGGGGGCTGTGGGGGAGGGGCAGAAAACATCCTTAGCCTATAGGAGCTCTGTAAGAAGAGGAGTAGAGAGGAGTGCCAGCAATTTAACACTGAGGTGCGGCAGGGGCATACGCTTCAAAACAGCGTGGACAAATTCCGGACAACAAATTGAGTGTAATTGTAACTAGTATCCTCCTTGTTTGCAATGCTATTCACCACAAGGTCGGGTCATTATTGTAAATAAGAATTGGTTCTCTACCAACTTTAACCAATGTTAAAAAAAAGGTCAAATAAATACATCATTTAAAACTAACATTACATAGTCCAGTGGACGCATTACAAGGGAGGTTCATTTGTTACAGTACAGTTGTGCTTACTTCTTTGTGTGACTGAGTGTCTTTCGCTACACAGAATGGGTATAAATTCCATATTCTCCCTCTCCCATTACGTTTCTATGCATTCTGCTCATTGTAAATTCAGCCCACACGATCACAGGGCTGTTCAGCCTGGGGCAATGTGCAGCCTTTGAAAACTACATGATGTTCAGCATTCACCAGTACATATATTTACAAAGCCAATGCCCTGGCTGCGTTGTTTTCCTGACTTACTGCAGATCATGACCGTAGAGATGAAGTCCCTTTAGCTCCAGGTACGAGTCTCCACCGAACAGTGGCATGTAAGTCCCTTTCTTCTCTGTCACTGGAAAACAAATACACATTCAATCTGCTAGTTCCTTTTTTGTTGTACGGCGTAATGGGAAATAAGTGATTTTTGTTGCTACGGCTTTGGAATATGACTCCAAATTTGAATGTCAAACTGATTATACACCCGTCCACCACCTAACAAAGAACCTTAGAAGCGTGTATGGTTTAATGCCACAGCTGGGACTCGTGACATAATAATGCCGTCGTCGTTTCTGGCAGACCTCAAAACAGTTTCATGCTGCATCTAACTCCTGAATATCCTGTCTCTTGCAGTGTACTGTTAACACAATCAGTTTAATAAGTACCTTTAGATCTTTTAGGTATTAGCATTGCTGTGTTTTGTCGTTACATATTTTCAGAAAATGCTACTGTACATTTTCCCACCCACCCACACATACAATACACATACTCGCAGACATACAAATACAAACACATGCACTAGCACATGCAGGCTTTATGTAGCCCGCGGGAACAGTTTCATTGATAATTAACCAGGATTAGCTGAACTGAGACAGGAAGTGGAAGGGAGAAGTAGATGAAAAAGCTAATTAGCTATTGTACAGAAGACTAGGCTAATGATCATGGAGAGAAGGTAAATATAGGATTCCAGTCACAACAGAAAGTGGGCTTAAGTTTAACCTCAGAACAAAGTCCCACCAAACAACCACCCCTGGTGGTCTTTAAAACTCCTTAGCTACGCTGAGTAGGCATGTTATATTTTAAGTAAGGTTAAAACTGAGAGGATTTGTGGACTGGAGAATGCAGTCTGTTTAGAATATAGGTATGTTGACATACCCCGATTTCAGAATGTTGATATATATTATGAATAATAGTGGAATATGAGTGTATGTGAAGTAGATGACAACAAACAAGAATGAATGGATATTAAGCTTCTTCTTTTTTTTACGTAGCATAGACACATAGAAACACAGCTGTTTAGTTCAAAGAGTTCTGTGCAATTTTCTACTATTCTCAAACATTTGCCCGACCCCCACACGCATCTCGTGGTCCCTTTTTATCTTCTCCTAGGGTAAAATGGCTAGGGGAAGGTGACACACACACAGACACACAACTACACCTATGTTGAATTTGATGTGTGGGCTCTCAGCCACCTATCCTTTTAAGTCCCAGGTCAGTTCTGATTCCTGCCTTATCTGTGAGATCATGTCTCTCGCAGACACTCTGGCTGAGTGACTCCCCCATTAATCACCTCAGGCAGGGACGACTAATTCGATGAGTCATGTCATTGATTTCATTAGGGGAAAAAATAGGTAGACGCCCTCCCTTGCACAGCATTGATTTCGGTTCAGCCCAATATATTTTAATCACCTGCTAACTGGAACTCTGAGCTTGGAATTGAGCTATTCCCATCTGCTTTTTCTACATTTAGAAATTTTGAAATGCGTGCGAGCATACAAACAGGTGCACTTCCTTTGTATGCGCAATTGACTTGGCATATTGTACCACTGGGCTGTTTCATTAAGATTGCAAAGCTTAATTTACTTCTTTCATTGAATCACACACAAAAAATGCTCATACAGTTCCATGCGTCAAACTTTTGCAGTGTACAAACACAGGAACACCAAGGGGTGGGGGGGTTGGTGGGGTGAGAAAACAGAACGTAACTCCGCCTCAAGCGCTAATGATAAACTTCAAAAGCGGCCTAGCTTTGCAAGACGCTTTTCCCCATACACAGTTCTACACGGAGCTAAGTAGCGGCAAACACGTTTGAACACAACACCTGTGGGCTTAGTAGGTGGATAAGGGGGAGGCAGGTTTTTTGGGGGGAGGGGGGGACTGACAAAAGGCTACGGCTTCGGCAGCGCTCACTGCGCTAACAAGCGTAGCCGAGCGGATGCAGCGAGCGGCCCAACGGGGCCAATCATCTGTCGCCGTGGTTCCAGAAGCCCCCGCGAGGCTGGGGGATGGCCCGCGCATGCATTCTCTTTTTACTCCCCACGTTTGATCTACCTCTCCTATTTAGGTCAGGAGGAAACGTCAGGCTAAGACAAAAACAACCAGACATTCAGGAGAAGTTTCTACACCCACTGAATCCGGACTTTAAGTGCCGGTTTTAAGCCTGCTGTCAAGTCACTTAAGTTTGTATAGCACATTTAATAACAACAAAAGTTGACCCAAAGGGCTTTCCAGTCGAGGCAGATAAATTACAAAAACAAGTATACACGATTAAAGAATTAAAAGGATAAAAATACAAAATCAACGTAGTAAAATAAGAAATAAAGAGAATCTGAATAAGATCAACAACAGATCTAAAACAGAGAGATGTTGAAAATAAATATAATAAAGAGTGGACTAGAGAAAAACCATGGAGCAAACTCAAACCGAACTAAAAGCAAGAGAAAAATGGTGGGTATTTAAATTTGCTTTAAAAGTGTCAATGGTAGGACAGGACTTCCAGAGCCTGGGGGCAGCAACAGAAGAAGCGGTCACCCTTAATTTTGATGCGTGGGTGGGGAACTGAGAGAAGTTGTTTTGAGGATGACGTGGCAGCAGAATATGGAGTCAGCAGATCAGTAATGTATTGTGGAGCTGATCTGCTGAGGGCTTTAAAAACAAATAGTAGATTTTTAAAATCAATTCTGTATTTCACCGGTAACCAATGCCAGAACAAGTTAGCCAGAACTGGAGTGATATGGATACCTCAGTGTTCTCCTGTCCAACTGCAAAGAGCCTCTGAGTTGTCTTAGACAATCAACTGTCTTGTGCAGCCAACATTGCCGCAACGACCTGAGCCTGCAGATTTGCCCTCTACAATATCAGAAGGATAAGGCCTTTCCTCACAAACGAAGCAGCACAGCTCCTAGTC
>JAOEHI010000224.1:0-13994 GCA_025447815.1 Percopsis transmontana
GAGAGAGAGAGAGAGAGAGAGAGAGAGAGAGAGAGAGAGAGAGAGAGAGAGCCACATCCATCCGCCACCGCGATTTTTTGTTAACATTTGTACAGACACACAGCTCAGCAATGTACTATCACTGGTAACAGCTAAGACCCTGTCTCTCTCTCACACACACACACACACACACACACACAAACACACAATCACTCAGCCGTGCATGGCCCAGCAGGTGTCTGGTCTCATACGAGGGGATGGTTCAGGCCATTTCTGCGGCTCGGTGCGCTGTGGGTAAGCCGTTTGCTTGGCTGACTGGCCAGGGGTATAGTGAGCAAATTGAACTGACTGCTGATAAGATGGCCACCTAGCGATAAGGGCCGGACTGGAAATTCAGCCTCGGTTTCTGGTTTCTGGGGCGGGTGTCTGTGTGTGTGAGTGTGTGTGTATGTGTGTGTGTGGGTCCTGCTTGAGAATGGAGCGACGGTGATGGCTGGAGACAAGCTGGTACTCTCCTGCAGACCTTCCGTCTGCTAGCAACTGGCGAAGTATTGGAGGCGATTTGTTTTGGATACGAGTTCACCCTGTCCTGGAGCGCTCTATCTCTGCTTTTAGGACACTATGTCATCTGATTCTAGCTTATATTTTGACCCTGAATGTATAAATAATGATTTATGATTATTCTAAATCAAGTTTTGTTATGATTGTGTTTTGTTATTATTGAGACGTTGGCTAGTGGTTCATTGGTCAAAATGAAAACTGTAACTGTTACCTACAGCCATTACTACCTCAATCTATGAGCTTTGTAATTTTGAGCAGCTTCTAATTCTGTCTATCTATTGTGTGTATCTATAAGGCTGTATTATTTAATAGAGCCTTATGCTACACACTAGAGAATATGGCTCTATTGTGGCCAGAAAGCGTTAAATGAAATGGTTAAATCTTCTGCCTTTGAAGCAACACACATCTCTCTACTAACTTAATACAGAATAATAGAACAAAGCTATATGAGGAACTGTACTTTATTCCCCTGTTATCTAATCATATACTGTAGATTGAGTATCTACTGTTAAAGCACCCTTTCTGTCGGTAGATCTGCAAAATTGTATTTATTTATTTAATTTAATTAAATATTTATTTTACCTAACCTTGCCGACCTTCCAATTGTGAATCCAGTTATCATTTACATAATGACTTGGCCATATGATTATTAGGTCGGCACTAAACAACACTCGCGTATTTTGAGATGATCTGTTGTCCCGTCTGTCAGCGCGTGCGTTCATTTGTAAGCGTGCGTGGTACAGCGAGGGGAATTCAGAAACAACCCAAATTATACTACTTATCTTCGCACAGTAGCAATAGGACAGCGCTGGGCCCCCTGTGATGGCGGTGCTGCCATTACACGGCATGTAGAATACAGGTGGAGTTCAGCGGATGTGCTGTGTAGGAGTGAGGCATTGTTGGGTTGGCAGGGCTATTTTCAGGCCTTCACACTGTAACTACTTCCCACCCACACACGCGGACGCGAGCAGGCGCCTGTGCACCACAGTGCGTTAATAGAGAGCCTTTCCTGTAGCAGGCGTTTGGAAGGCTCCCTATAGCACGCATGCCGCTGTGCTAATAAGTTAGCCTTGTTTTGTCCACGCAAACACGCCATAAGCACAGGGTACATGAACCTGCGTCACGGAAATTAAGCATTCATTTCCTCACAGCTAATAATAGTTCCATATCTCTACACCTAATCTTTCACTAGCTACATTTGCATGCACAAAATATTATGCCACACCCCCCACACACATTTGAAAAAAAGACAATACTTCCTGTAAGATATTTAAATCCTGTCTTAAAATAAATGCATTACATAAACATTACCATTGACACGCAGTTGTGTATTGTGTGGTCAACTTAAAACACCCACGCAAAGTACGCCTTAATTGTGGTTGTGCGCGTCCCAAACCGCTGCTAGCAAGATTGCGAGTGTGCGGCACACACATGCTCAGAAAAGCGTAACAATATTGATCCATCCCGCCTTTAGGGATGGAAAATTCGACATTAGCGAACAGATGGTGCCTTATTTGGCTTATCCTGAATGGAACATGCTTTAGACACATTTAGGAAGTGGAGCCTTGACCATCGAGTGTTACTGTAACATCCCATCCTGACAGTTTTGTTTTTCCCTGTGTTCCATGTTCCCGCTCCTGTCCCAGTTTTTTTTGCGTCACCCGTTGTTTCGTGTCTTTGATTTGATTATTTTTCACACCTCCCTGTATTTAAACCCTGTGTTCCCATCTGTTTGTCGCTGGTGACTGTATGTATTACCTCGTACCTGGTCCCTGCGTGTATCTCTCCGTGTTCTCTTCGTGTATACTCCATGTGATCGAACCTGTTGCCTGTCTTGGACTTACGGTTCACCCTTTTGTACCGTTGCCGTTCTGTTACCTCGACCACGTATTAAGTAAACGTCTCCCTACCTGTACTCCTGTCTCGGAGCCTCCTTTGCACTTGGATCCATACCTCAGCATTATGACAATTTCATAAGCCACGAGTCTCATTCAGCGAAGAGTATAAAGAAACATGAAAGGGGGGGGAGAGAAAAAAAAACGAGATTGGAATTAATTGCTCTTTGTAATACAACCCCTCCTGTCTCGCTATCTCGCCCACTCCCCCTCTCTCTTCCTCGCGCCAGCGTTTGGTCTCACTCCAGTGCATCAATGTAAACGTGATTCCTCTGACAGGAATACTTGTAATTATCTGCCCACGCTCTCGTCTCCTTGAGCCCATTGGACGGCCCTTCCCTCCATGACACGCTAGCCGCCGCCCACGCTGCGGCTGTCAGTCTTTTACGACCTGACCCCCCCCCCCAACGCACCACGCGGTTCTGCTAGGCGCCGCCCACCTGGGTGGTCGATGCCCACAACCTATTGAATACAGCTTAGGTGTGCTGACAGGTGACAGGTGAGGCACGCTGACAGGTGAGTATACACACGCACGCACACGCGCGCACACACACACACTGGGCTATACACTATATCGTGCCACCGTAAGTCACCAAGGTGTCCATGTGTCTTCATTCGGTCACGCTCACTCGGTCGGAGACAGGTCGATTTGTCGACTCAAAAAATAGCCCTCCATTTTCTATATCCCCCTCTATTCCCCCAACGCTACTCTGTCTCTCTATTTGTACAAGACTCTGTTTGTGTTTGTGATACACTAACATTGAGCAGGGTGCTATTGCTGTTCAAATGAGGTCCACGGATGTCCAACCCGACAAACTGTCACTGTTAAGATTAGTGGCAAAGCACTGGTATTATATACACATATGGGAATGAAATAACCTGCCCTAACTAAGTAAATACATTATAAAATGTGTATGAGCTCTATAAACTATTGCCTCTTTAATGTTGACAAATAATCCCAATTTCACCGTAGTTTGATTAAAACGGTCAGCTGTTGTAAAAGATCAATCTTTTACTCGTTTTAATCATTCCTGCACAAACTTTAATCTTGAAAGGTTGTTGTCCCCATGGCGGTCATAGTACAGACCAGGTCTGATGAATGAATAGGTCTGAAGTGAAGTTAATTTCATGAACAGCATGCTGGTTGCTAGTGTTAATTAAAAATGCGTTGACATCCTCGAACTTTTTACCCAGTGCTCACCTTACAACTTAAATTATGCAGTAAACAAAATACCCCAGTGACAAAGAAAGATGTTTAGCTAGGAAAAAGGAGCTCTTCCTCTCCCTCACCTTTAAAGAGCGGGAAAGAAAATCTTTTCTCTCCCTCCCGCTACCCATATCTTTATCGTAATGGCAAGTAATTTAAGTGAAATTAACATTTTGACATCCTCCTCTGGGGCTGGAGGAAAGACGAGAGGACGAGAGACAAAGAGAAGGGTGGATGAATTAGCCGTTAATTCGGAATAGTTGAGTTTTGTCCGTGGGTTAAGTGGGGTCTAGTAAAACTGTCCCCCAAACCCTCTAATAGATTTAAACTATTATTACAACTGCCACTCGAGCAGTGACATCATGCCCGGCCTCCTCAAGATGGTGGCACTCGCGTTTTTTCTTTCTTCCTTTTGTGCATTTTGGGAGTTGTGTGTGTGTGTGTGTCTGTGTGTGAATCGATAGTAAAAAGGACTACAGCTCCCACAATGCATCTGCTCCCATACACTCTTTCACCATCCATCTCTTCTTTACCTCTCCCTCTGTCTTTCTCTGAATTTCCTCACTTTATGTCTCCTCTTCCCTGTTACTTTGGCCTTCCTAACTTCCCCTCTCTCTCTCTCTCTCTCTCTCTCTCTCTCTCTCTCTCTCTCTCTCTCTCTCTCTCTCTCTCTCTCTAACACATACACATGCACACATTATTGCAGTATTTCTATAAAAAATTACAATCACCAGAAAACTAAATTAGTTTAACAGGTCTTTTGGTCACTTATAAAATAAGAAAAGCTTTAAACAGTGATATAAATAGTAAGTAAAGGCTAATGAGTATAATGTGATTGTGGTCTATTATCATCCATATTAACATTGTACAATTATAACCCTTTAATTACAGAGCCTAAAGCCAAATGAAATGGTCCTAAAATAAATTAGTTTACTGAAGAGAAGCAATACTGCTTCACTGCAGTATTGTGTACATATATTTTGGTCACCTTTAAAATTTAAAATTCAAATGTATTTTAAATTACATCAAAACATATTTTTCTGGCCAGGAAAAGGTACTTTATATACTAATACTGTTTATAGTTTATGATCAGTGATTAAAAATCAAATAATATTGTAAGTGTAACATATGAGTCATTGTTTCACAATATAGCCTTCATTATTAAATCCAATACTTTAGGCGGTCCTAAATCTATTCAATAGGTAAACTAAAGCTCATTATTTGGTATTTAATATAATTATATTTCCCACATCCTGGATACATTTAGTATCTAAAGATTTTGTATTTTACCAAAATCCACTCTACAATAATGCTGTCTAAACAGCAAAAAAAAAAACAATGCAATACTACTGATATGTTGGCATACAGACCAAAAATGGCCAAGCATGGTTTATGAGCATAAAAATCTATTGGTTCTAGTCCCTATGGGCAATGTTTTTGCATTAAATTATCAATAATGAAAACAAATGTTTTGATTGGATCCCTAGACGTATTGATACAGTGTATGGCAAGAGGAACGAATTTACTACATAACCCAGAGTTCACAATTCCTTTCATCAGGTTTTTTTGTTAACTACTATATTTGTTGTTTTTTTGACATTTGATTTACTTTGATCAAAAGATCAAAGGGTCAAGTCAAAAGTTGTCAATGTGGGAATTAAAGATGCTTGACAAATTAAAGGTAGGCATGTTGGATGTGCCACACGCTTTTGAATAGTCCTAGGAAAACCAGATGAAAGTAAAACAATAGAGGAAGTGTGTTTAATTACAGAGCCCATTCATTGTTCTTCTCTTCCAATTAACACCACACCACTTTTCGAAAAAAGAAAAAAAAATCATAATTACTCAATTATCTTATCGCCTTTATTTTTACTGTGGGTCTAATTGGAGCTCATTTAAAATTTATATAATTTTTAATTTAACTGCAGCACTCTGCTATCTCTTGTTGTGCCATTAATTAAGGAAAGCTTTTCTAATTTCCCCCTTTTCATTTGCTGATGAGAGATGGAGGTAGTGGTGCATGCTGATAAGTTGGAGACAATTTGTTTGCATTTTCTATTCCTATTTCAAAGAGTTTTCAAAGTTAGATATTTTTTAAATCTTATTTGAGTCAATTATCGAGTTGACACAATCCTGGTTAATTAATTATTATCTGTAATGAAAACAAGGATTTAAAAAAATATGTTGTTTACATATATATATATATATATATATATATATACACTGCTCAAAAAAATTAAGGGAACACATAATCATCACAGTATAACACCAAGTCAAATAAACTTCAGGGATATCAATCTGTCCAGTTAGGAAGCATAAGGGATTGTGTCAATGTTAATGAGAATGGTCCAATTAATACATACACACATGACAGTGATTTAAATATATTGGCCTTATTGAAATGTTTGAAATTTGTATTTCATGTCATGTGTCTGTTGCTGCCTCTTAGGTGTCCTAGAACATTCTGGTAACCGGTCCACTACATATTTATTGTTAATCCCCCCATAAAGTGTTTCAAGGTGTACTTTGAGTGCATCATTTTGTTAACACAGATAAAGTGAAGTTCTATTTTGTTCTAAAAATGTTTGTGGTTGTGTTGGGTGTGATGTTTACTACATTGTAACATTACGAGTGCACTTGAAGTACACTTCTTATTCAAACGTAGTACTATAACAACTTAAGTGCACTTAGTACACTTAAAGTAGGTCCAATACACTTTATATAAAGTACACTTTTTAAAAAGTTTATATAATTTTTGAAACATTTGTTTTGCAAATCTATTTTTTGACTTTATTGCTTTTGTTACGATATTTTAAAGCATTTTACAGTGTAATATAACTTAATGACATATTTAAATTGTACCAAATTGTACCACTGTACTTGAGGTCAAGAAAATTGTTCATGACAATTATATAAGTCTAATGTCTAAACCAACCACATATGACAGTTTAATGTAATGTTAACACATAAAGCTAAATTGTTTAAGTTTGATAATTAGGCCTAATAAGATAATAAGACACTGACAGGTTAAGTCATCTTGGTTAATGTCAAGTTGTCATAACAAAGACATCACAAGCAATGTCAACTTAATGACACTTAATGACAACAGTCAGAAACATTCATAAAGACTCCTTCATGTTCCCAACAGGTGTCTTGTCATGGTTATGACGGTGTCATGTCTGTCTTATGCACACCTCCTCAAATAAAGTGTTACCGCAGATCCTTTAAGTCCTGTAAGTTGTGAGGTGGGGCCTCCACGGGATTGCACGTTTGTCCAGCACATCCCACAGATGCTCGATTGGTTTGAGATCTGGTGAATTCGAAAGGCCAAGTCAACACCTTGAACTCGTTGTTGTGTTCCTCAAACCATTCCTGAACCATTTTTGCTTTGTGGCGTGGCGCATTATCCTGCCGAAAGAGGCCAATGCCATCAGGGAATACCATAAAGGGTGAACATGGTCTGTAACTACGCTTAGGTAGGTGGTATGTGTCGAAGTAACATCCACATGAATGGCAGGACCCAAGGTTTCCCTGCAGAACATTGCCCAAAGCATCACACTGCCTGCGCCGTCTCGCCTTCTTCCCATAGTGCAGCCTGGTGCCATGTGTTCCCCGGGTAAGCGACGCACACACACACCTGGCAGTCCACGTGATGCAAAAGCAAACGTGAATCATCAGACCAGGCCACCTTCTTCCATTTCTCCGTGGTCTAGTTCTGATGCTCACGCCCATTGTAGTGCTTTCAGAAATGGACAAAGTTCAGCGGTCAGCATGGGCACCCTGACTGATTTGCGGCTACGCAGCCCCATACACAAGAAACTACAGTTACAGTTACAGCATTTAGCAGACGCTTTTATCCAAAGTAAGTTACAATTACATTGTTTTATTACATGGAGCAGGTAGGGGTTAGGCATCTTGCTCAAGGATGCTTACAGGTAGGCCGACTCTGGGGCTTGAACCCATGACCTTACGGCTGGGAGTCCAACATCCAGACCACTAGACTATCCTGCCCCCAAACTACAGTGCACTGTGTATTCAGACACATTTCTATCAGAACCAGCATCAACTTTTTCAGCAATTTGAGCTACAGTAGCTTGTCTGTTGGATCGAACCACACGGGCCAACCTTCGTTCCCTACGTGCATCAATGAGTCTTGGCCGCCCATGACCCTGTCGCTGGTTCACCGCTTCTTCTTCCTTTGACCACATTTGATAGGTACTGACCACTGCAGACTGGGAACACCCCAAGAGCTGCAGTTTTGGAGATGCTCTGACCCAGTGGTCTAGGCCCATGTCAAAGTCGCTCAAATCCTTATGCTGGCCCATTTTTCCTGCTTCTAACACATCAATTTTAAGGACAGAATGTTCACTTGCTGCCCAATATATCTCACCCACTGACAGGTGCCATGATAACGAAATTATCAGTGTTATTCACTTCACCCGTCAGTGGTCAAAATGTTATGGCTGATACACACACACTCACTTTATTAGGTACACCTAGCAAAACAAATACAGTTTATGTTGAAACTCTTTAAGAGAGGTGGCGATTAAACTGAATGATCATTTTGTTGGATGTAGTTTGTTATGCTGTTGAATTAAACACAAAGGTATTTGTGTTATTTAGCCTAGCCTCACTGGTCTGTCGTGGGACAAATAAAAAAAACAGTGCCCCAATGCAAGGCTGCATACAAGAGGCCCTAATTAGCTTTGTGTTACCACAGAGATAGCGCTGCTAAGTGGAATGCTTTGCTGATGTCATGGTTGGATGATCAGCATCTTTTTACATTGGAGTGTGAAGCGGTCAACCTGAAACCCCACCCTTAGTCTGACTTCAACATTCATTGTAAACCATGGTTCTACTATTACTGCCAAAATACCCAGATGGTCTGCTCCACAATGTTATGATATAGACCAAGATTTCAATATTTCAGAATTTGTAATCATAAATAATTATAATTATGATTATTCGCCACTATTATGTCAGATTACCCAAAAATTTTTTATGATTTAGTATGCAGTTACTAGAGCTACATTTTGAATAACAAAACTAAAGGCTACCACAGAACTGTAACATCAGTCCAGTTATTTATAAATTAATCACACATGGTTATATGACCATATAAAAGTGTGTTCACATACGATAACCTATAGGCCTTAATGTGTTTGTGTGTGTATGTGTATGTGTGCGTGTGCATACATGCATGTTTTTGGATATGTAATAGAGAGTACGTTTTGAAGTTCAGTACTTGTGGTTTGGAAGCCTTAAGGTATTTATGATTTCACTCACTAGATTAAGGCTTTGAGTCCTAACTAGTCAGTCTGGCAATAACCACAACACTACATACATACACACACATTTTAGAATGTGGCTTGAGTTTCCCATGTGCTGCATTTCCCACAACCCTGAAAGCCTTCAGAGGCAGTTGGTCACAAAAAGAACAGAGACAGACAGACTGAGACAAAGATTGACATATTGTCACATGACCTCTCAATGCCACAGTCATAACTACAAACAAATGTGGAATTATGTATTTAGATATTGTCGTATAGATATACCGCCAGCCTTGCGCCGTCCTGAAACTAGAGTCCTTTGTGTGTTTTTTTTTTTCGGGCGCTTCTATTTCTGACAAGAACTAAATTTAATATGAAGCATGACTCCCCCCGACTCGGTAGGTTGGCCCATGGAAGCACCCTACCTGTCAGCACACACACATATACACACACTCCTCTGTCTTTTAGCTCTAGCTTTTTCTGCTATTCTCTTTGACACACTCTCACACACTCAGAACCACCCGGCCAGTGGATTCCAAAAGGTGTCAGTATGCCTTTTGCTATTCTTACTGAAATCCCTCTATTCTACCTAGCCAGCAAACAAAGCCTACACACACAGACACACACACACACCAAACCTTACATGCATCGGGCCTTGTTATCTGCAGTGTGTGTGTGCACGTGTGTGTGTGTGTGCTTGCATGCTTGCACTTAGTGTGCCAACAGTATGTATGTGCATTACCCTCCCTCCCCTCTCCTCTTCATTTTCCACTTTTCCCCATTTCTCTCTCTCTCTGTTTGACTCTGTTTGTTGACAGCATTGGTTTTTTTAAAGGGCGCCTATCGTAAGGGACCTGAAAGGGCTGGACTAACTCTGACATCTGTCTAACATGTCCCCATTCATGTCAAACAAGCCAGTCAGATTTGGACCCAGGTGTGACATAATTTCGGGATTGTAACCAATCGTATCTGATCTATCATCCCAATCTCAGTCAAATAGTCAATTAGGGCATGCCAATGAGGGTATGTTAAAAAAGTGCACCACCAATTGAAATGGAATGTGCATCTCTAAAGGCGTGTTTCCACTGAACGCGAAGCGAAATGTTTGCACGACTAGATTACATACAAAGTCAATGCAAAGTCGCGAATAGACGCGAATTCGAACCGGGCGGCGCGAATGCCGCGAAATTCGCTCGAGTTGAAATTTTTCAACTAGGGCGAATAATTCGCTTGCCGCAGTGTCCCGAAAGCCTATCAGCGCTAGTTGTTGTCAGCCATGGTTGTTGACAAATGGCGGAATGATAAGCTATTTCCTTGGAAGCCCCTCCTCTTTCCAGTAGAGACGGGCTTATTCGCGCGAGTAAAAACAAATAATCGAGCGTTCAAACTGACGCGAGTAACAGTTCAGTGGAAACACGGCTTAAGGGAGAAAAGGTCTGTCCAGAATGACAGGTATACATGAAAATAACAACACACACCTGTATGTACACATTAGGCATGTTATCTCATCCTCGCTCCAGTTTTCTGTCAGAAAGGTAAAGCTAACATGCCATGGGGTAAACAGAGGAAATACAATCGGCTCTGACTCTCTGACTTTTTTTTGTCTCAGGTCAGAACTTCAGCCTTCGCCAGCTGGGGATCTGTGAGCCGGCCACACGCCGTGGCCTCACCTTCTGCTCCGAGATGGGCCTCCCCCACCGCGGCTACTCGGTTGGTACACCCCAAGACCTGGACACTGACAGCCAGGCTGTGATGTCACCGGAGCGCGCCATGCGACTGTGGGGCCGGGGGGGACTGGGCAAGTCGTCGGGGAGGAGCTCGTGCCTGTCGAGCCGCTCCAACTCGGCACTGACACTGACCGACACGGAACACGAGAACAAGTCAGACAGCGACAACGGTAAGGAAGCCCGGTCTGCCTGTCAGTCTGTTTCTATCTATCCAGCAGACTAGGATGCTTTTCTATCACGTACTATACCTAATCATTTGTTGCAAACACATACACACACACACACACCTCGAGCTCAACCCTGAATCTTGGCCGGCCCTGACGTTGGTCCATTGAAGGTTTCATACCACACCAGTATTGAACTGATGTGAATGGGGGAGGTATACAGGACTGCCTCCATACATGCAGTGTGGAGACCCCTCACATAGAGAGGGAGAGGGGGAGAGGGGGAGAGGGGGAGAGAGGGAGACCCCCATACACAAAATAATGTCCTACTAATGAATATAATTAATGAGCACAGTTTAGCTGTGCGTGCGTGTGTGCGTGCGTGCGTGCGTGCGTGCACATGTTTAAGGGCATGCGACTGTGTATGTCAGTCAGTATAATGTACTTGCATAGTGTGCGTGTGTGTGTGCATATATTATGAATGTCTTTGATCTGTGTAGGTGTTTGGTGTGTGTGTGTGTGTGTGTTTGTGTGTGTGCAAAGCTCACTTATTATCCTCTTGGTAGTTCTCCCTAACAGGTGCAGGTTTCATACTTAATAAAGAACTTGTATATGATCTCTCTCTCTCTCTCTCTCTCTCTCTCTCTCTCTCTCTCTCTCTCTCTCTCTCTCTCTCTCTCTCTCTCTCTCACACACACACACACACACACATAAATACACTGCTTTAATTAAGGGACACAGATCAAGACACACACATACACACAAGCAGACAGAGTTTTCATTAAGAGATGAGAAACAGTAATTAAGAGTTAAATAAGTGCTGAGTGGTTATATTCTCTATATTAAGTTTGATCATGTTTTTATTAAATAGCATTTTAATGTTGATGTCAAAGCTCTGGAGTATAGCGCTCCTATCTCTGAAAGTGAGTAGTCGTCAGGTTTTCATAGACTAATTGACTCTTTAAAGAGCAGCTGTGTGCGTGTGTGTTTGTGCACACATCTCATTTCTCATGTTGAAAATATCAATGCTTACATAAGTATTTAAGGCTCCATACAAGAAATGCTACAGTGTGATTTATCTTCCTATGTTGTTACTACTAGAAATATGACCTTTCCACTAACAGGTCCTTGCGTAATACCCCTATATTAAATCCTCCACTCTTTCTTTCTTTCATTATTTCTATTTCTAGCGAATCACAAAATACATTATAAGAATTAGCCTAAATTAAGTGTGCTATAAAACAAAACTATAAAATAATCACACACACATTGATATTGATTAAGACAGATATTGGTATTCCAAATACAAAAAACAGTCCGTGTCAATATTTTACGTAGCCAATAACAGTGAAACCCCAGCGGCCTCTATCCTTGACCTCCCCTAGTATCTGATATTGAACCTGTTAAGAGAGGCTCCTCTGAGAGCTCAGCTTCATTGCGACACCCCAGTCTTTCTGCTCATTGTTTAAGTCTCTCTCTCTCTCTCTCTCTCTCTCTCTCTCTCTCTCTCTCTCTCTCTCTCTCTCTGTGTAGCTCACGTACCAGACATTGTGCTGTAAACGCCAAATAATGCATTGGCTCCACCGAGACTAGTATTGTTCTGTTGTCCCTCAGCACTGACCTAAGTTTACGCAGTAATGCATCCTGGGCTTACCCCCGATTGTTGTCGGGCACTTTTTGTTTGCACGAGCAAGAAAATGGACAGAACACACAGGAAGAATGGAACGACAGAAAACAAAGAGGGCAGAGGGCTATGAGAGGAGAGGAGAAAGATCAGAGACCGGGTGGAAGAAACGAGAAGAAGATGAGAAAGAAACAACGTAATTCAAAACAGATGAAAAGAGGAGATGAGAGAATAAAGAGAGAGAAGAGGGAGAGAAGCCTCTTGTCGTTTCTCGTCCTCCTGAGAGGAAATTTAAGACTAGAGACGTCTGGCTGGCTCCCTGGTGGTGTGTACACACACACACACACACACAGGTGGTGTCTGTACCCAAGGGTGCCCAGCTGTCGCTGGGCCAGTCACTTGATACCGGTGACCTCAACTAAAGAATGAAGGCAGAGAGAGAGAGAGAGAGAGAGAGAGAGAGAGAGAGAGGGGGAAGGCTACAGTGTGAGGTAGATCAATGAAGTAATAATTAACACAAGAACAAAGAACATAAACCGGATCTACATGACCTCACTCATCTATTGACTACATGTGCTGCCACATTCATCATGGTGTTTTTTCCATGTATTTAATGACAGCCACCTTTCGGCATCTGTTATTATTACATTGACGCTGCATAGGATTTTGTTCATTGTCAAATATTAACTTGGTTGAATTGCTATTAGTATTGGGATTAGGTCTTCCCCAGCCCCAGTGAAACGGTGTAACAGTGAGTCCCCTTGGATTTGCCAATACGAGTGCCAATACTGTATAGCACAGGTGGTGAGAAATATACTGGCTCACAGAAAGTGTTGTAGTTTATTTATCAAGAAGACCATTACCACGGTAACAGACACTTTCAAAAACATACGGTGCCGTTACATCTCACCTAAAATAAATTATTTTTAGCTGTGCAATAACGTCATGTCAAGTAAAGTGGCTATTATGAATTTTTAGGTTCTAATAGCCACAGACGGGCAGACTGAAGTCTTGTTTCTGTTTTATAGTAAGAAGCTCAAGTCATATTCACACACAACCTCCCCCCATTTAATGGTATTATTTCCAGCACATATAAGTATTTAAGAAGCCTTCCTGTGTGTGTGTGTGTGTGTGTGTGTGTGTGTGTGCGTGCGTGCGCGTGCGTGCTCAGGTTATAGTGTTAAGCGGCTTAAAGATGCCCAACAGCAAAGGTGCTTTGTTGACATGCAGTCAAGTAATCTGGTTAGCGAAGACAAGACCTATGAGTCTCTATTCTACAGACACCTTTCTCTCTCTCTTTTACGCTTGTTAAGGAAAAACAGAAGTGTTTAAGCACATGGAAATGGAAAAACTTAAGAGACCACTGCATATTTTATTAAATATAATAATATAAATATAATATAATAAATAAAATAACATTATATATATATTATCTATATATATAAATATTAAATATATAAAATATAAAAATATAGATAATATATATATACATATATATATGTATATATATATATATTATTATTTTTTTTAAATATGCAGTGGTCTCTTAATTTTTTCCATGGTTGTA
>JAOEHI010000225.1:0-11853 GCA_025447815.1 Percopsis transmontana
TATGTCATCTTTGTCAGCTGTGTGAAGATCTAAATGACTGAAACAGATATCCCCTTTAAGTAAATAATTGGGTAGTTAACTGTATATATTTATAGTGTGTGTATAGTGTCTTAAAGCCCCTGTCCACCCACACAGGTGTTTTGAGTTAATGACCTGTTCTAAGGACTGTGTGGATGTGTCCGGACCCCACTTGATTGACACCTCATTGACTCTCCTATGCCCGTTTTGTTGGACCTGTGCAGGGACACATGACACCTTCAGTATATGCAGTTTGATGACTAATAAACCAAAAGAAATCAAAACAGTTTGAGGCTTTAAAGGCATTGTGTGTCCTTATATTGTAACTTGTGGTAAGGTTAAGCAAAAACAGATCTCTGTAAAAACATACAGTACATTACATGACTGTGTGTGTGTACGCGCAACTTGTACGAGAGGCAAAAAGCCATAGGTTTATAAACATATTTCATTGACAAAGATTTAAAAAGTGGACCATCGATATAGAAAAAAGTGGCTTTTTTGAAGACACCTCAAGTGAAGAGCAGCCTGCTGTTCCTTAAAAATATGAATAGTTGATTCATAAAAAGGTCACTGTAGGTGTTGGAACCACATGTTCGGACCATTGTGTTTAATTAATGGTGGGGGGCAGGATAGTCTAGTGGTCTAGGTTTTGGACTCCCAGCATCAAGGTCGTGGGTTCGAGCCCCAGAGTCGGCTTACCTGTAAGCATCCTCAAGCAAGATGCCTAACCCCTACCTGCTCCGTGTAATAGAACAATGTAATTGTAAGTTGCTTTGGATAAAAGCGTCTGCTAAATGCTGTAACAGTTAATAGGGGAGAGGCTTTTTCCTTTTAGTACTTTCTGTGTTCTGAGTTTATGTCGATGAAATTTTCCATCAGCGACTAATTGTATTGACTCCGCCATCACTTCTGTTCTACCTGTGTCAGAAACGTAGGGGCTTTCAATCATTTTTAACAGCAAGAAACTTCATCCAAAAAAGAATCATCCAAACCCGTGAGGTCAGGAGATATTTCTTTCAAGTCATTTCCCCACGAGGGGCGATGACAAATTGTAAAGCCCCTGACAATTCAGAACAGTCACCGTTACAAACGGTAAACACCATTATCTGCTTTTTGCTATTAGGTCCAAATTGAGAGCTTGAGCTTGAATACCCATGAAATTGGAAAACTCTATGCTGTTTTGCAACGAGCTGGGAAGAGAGAGGTAATATTGATAGAGAAAAATGAACATATAAGCAGTGATGTTGTTACTGTAGTGATAGAGGAAGTCCTATCCAAGCCGACTTTAAAGGCCCCATATCTTCCAAATTTCCAAGTCTGTCATTTTAGACAGACTTTTCTCACTTCCAGTAGAACATTATTTTTAAGTTGGTGTTGCCCTAATGTGATTGGAGTAGGAGTCAGAGACCTATCCTGCCACACCTAGGGGCAAATTTGACTAGCTTGTTTTTCTCCCTTTTTTGTTGTTGCTATATGACATGTTATACAGATTATAAAATAAGTAAAGACATTCCGGGTGCCTTCAACTGACCACACAACTGGAAAAACTTGAATATTACAATAGGGTCCCTATTAAGGAGCAGGTCAGTTCCAGCTGTGCGGATTCGAGTACGGGGTGGAGCAGTGTGTTGGACACACACGTTGTCTGTCTCTGGAAATCCTCTTACTCCACAAACTCCCAGCGCACACACACACACACACACACACACACACACACACACACACACACACACACACACACACACACACACACACACACGGCATGGATTTGTTTTCTCTGTGATGACGGGAGGGATTATGGAATGAGGAGAGGGAAGCCACAGCCGTTTGGTTCAGTTCAGAACAAAGCCGCTGTGCACAGCCGTCCATCATTGACAGCCTCAGCGCTGCAAACTGCCGACCGCAACACAGCAACCCAACTTCCTGTATGGATGGCCATTGGGCTTGCCGCGTAAATCCTCTCCCCGATTTATGACTGTAGTCTCCACGGAGGTCTGACGGATGGTGATGGATTCTGAGCGGTGTGTTGCCGTGGAAGCAGGGAGTGGCATGGATCTAAGATGTCGTTCCTGAGGATTATTGTGTAATATTGTTGTTATTGTTTCCCACTTTCGAAGAGGCGTTCGTTTTGGGTAGAAGTTCTCTGTGCCATAGTGTACAAATGGAATGGTGGAATAATTTAGTAGTCAAAATATTTATATGTTCAACAGAAGAGGTTGATGTTTTGGATTCATGAATCTTGAATAGTTTGGTCACACTGGAGTAATGCTTTGTATGAACTCATGGGGATTCTCATGTTGTGCTTGAGAGATATTCTGAACCTCTGAATGAAGATATTTTTATAGACACGGACATGGGAATTGTATTATTTTATTTCTGGGCTACAGTGCATGTGAACTTAATGAAGGGCCCCTGTAAAGGTCTGCACCAATGTCTGACTGGGTTTAATATATTCCGACTTACTCAAGGAGAATTTTAATTTCCGACCTACTGCAAGCTCTCAGGGAGACAACTGACTGATGTATAAACCCTATCGACAAGACCATGATGGACTGGATTCATTGGAGACTTACGGCGAGGACGTACTTATCTAGTATGTATTTTAAAGAGGAATATCATTTTTGTGTTTCCTGCGCAATTCTGACTCTTTTATAATCTGGGTCTGACACATGTTTAATGTATTCTCTTTGTAGTGATTCATAACTGAACCCACAAATGATCTAATTTGTTGCTTCACTTTGTCCGCGTGCAGTCACAGGTTTTGGAAAGTAAACAGTTTGTCTATTTGAAGTTTAGACTAATACAAAAGAAATGAGCATGAAGTATTATTCATTAATATATATATCAAAATGTAATTTGAGATGTACTTCTTATGAACCTGGTGGAACATGATGGGATAGTTCTTTCCCAAAATTTATTGCGCTAGCCTTTCAGAGAAAGAAGCAAGGTTAGAGGCTGTGTTACTTAGCCAAGCTTTTTATTTTACGGATGGCTGCTTTAATGGTTCATTAGATAGGAGGGTAACTCACTTAAAGTTATACAGTGGCTGTGTAGCGATATGTTCTCATTAACTGGGAGATGAGCTTTTTTTGAATTATGTGCTTCCTAACTCAATGCACATCACTATGGAGTGGCCCCGATATTTGAGGCCATCATTCCCGGTATCACCTCTCTGTCTCCATGTCTTCCCCCCCCCCACACACATGCACCCCCGCTATTTAAATCCTCAATGACATTGTTAACGTAATCTGCAGTAAGCAAATCATCTGGCAGTTTTCCCCCCCTGTACTTGGACGATTCCTGAGGACAGGTGGGTCTGGTCTGGTCTGGTCTGATCTGGTCTGGTCTGGCGTAGCCTGGCCACGCAGACCATTGATCGGCGAGGCCAGGGAGCTGTTATTTAACTGCCATCGATCGCGCTAAGCAGTGCTAAATCCCATCGGAAGCCGCGCGCAGAGCAGGCGGCCAGACGCGCTAATGGTGGGCTGAATGTGAACCAAACGCGAGGCCCCCCCTCGCTGCGCCACGTGAAGGCTTATGTATGAGCACATACCCAGCCTCACCCACCATCTCCTGAACCCTGGTTAAGGGTAGCTTAGTGGCTCGGGTGGCCAACTCCCAACCAAAATAAAAGGTTGTCGGTCCAGCATGTCCTGCCTACCTGTCAGCATCCTTGCCTGTAATTGTACTCACAGTAAGTCCTTTTTGATAAAATTGTCTGCTAAATGACCTCATTGTAATTATTCGACAACAATTAATGAATCCATGTCATTTAAGGCTATGAATACATCAATACTTTATATACAGTATGTATATAAACAGACAGCCAACAGAACAGCGAAAATGAAATGCTGTTGAGAAATGAACAACAAGCAGATTCCCACTATGACTCTCTATGGTTCCGTCCAGACCAACGCCTCAGCCATTCCCTGTAAAGCGATCAAACACATACCATTGTGTCCAAAAAAGTGCCCGCCCCGTTCGTTGACAATAATTCCACATTATAACGCATTTCTGCATTCTTCCCATCTTCATTGAATTCAAAGGGGGAACTATTAATTCGTCCGTCGGTTTATTCCGTCCCAACCACAGCACGAGCAGTACCAGACCTGCTGTTATACTGTATTAGGCTTGACTGGAGGTTTTTTCTTTGTTTTTCAGCCATAAAAACAAAACCTCCGGTTGGCCGCCCCCCAGCCCGAGCTCCTGGGGGGGGCTCCAGGGCCCCCCTTACTGCTGGGACAGCATGACATCGACCAGGGAGTGTCGTAACTACCTCACCAAGTAAGAAACACACATACAGACACGTACATGCATCGTATGCATGGCCACACACTCAAGTATGCCTTAAAATGTCAAGCATGCAGACAAGTGTTTTGCTAATGTGTGTGCTATCACACACTCTTTCACCATGTTCCTTTAGATCACAGGTTCTTAAACGAGTCAACAACAATACAATAGGCCTATAAAGAACCATAAACAGCACTGTAAAATGCATATATTTCGTTTTTGCATGAATGGGATTTAAAATAATACAAAAATTAATATAATACAATTCTTACAAATGCTCTAGTTAAATATATAATAAATCTTTAAATTAATTTAAGGATCCCCTGAAAGCACCTTGCGACCTTTCAGTGGGTCCTGACCCACAGTTTGAGAAGCAGTGCAATACATGATGCTAGGTTTGAGTGTGTTTTTGCGGTGGCCAGATCTCTCGCTATTGTCTGCTCATTCCGAACACGTCACAGGCTCTTAACAGCCGCGGATCCCTCTAGAATACTGATCTTCTCTCTCCGCTCTCCTCTCCTCCCCTCACTTCTGTGGTTCAGCAGGTTATGCTGCTGTACCAGCCGCAGCAGTGAAACGGCCTTACTCTCAGGAAAGACTTTTATAGCGAGGTTCCTGAAAGCCACCATAAGCTAATTTGGCAAGCCGGCGGCTAGCTTCCGCTCAACGCTAATGCACTCTGTATGCCTGCACCTCCGTCTTGCTGATCTTGCTGTTTATCTGTCCGTTCCTTCATCCAGCTTTTGTGTGCTGTACTATGTTATTGCCTGAAATGTCCAGAAACTTCCTGAATTTCAACTGATTTGAAAGAATATTGTATTATATATAGCGCCTCCAGACTCCGGCATTTCCACTCCACCTGTTTACATTTTAAAACAGCTGTTTATGAAAGGGGTGTGCGACGGTAGGGGGAGGGAAAGAAAGGTGCAGGCCTGGGGGTGTTGTGTGGGGGGGAGTAGAGATCAGTGTCCACCACTCACAACAAAACGACTGCGTTTTTTGCAAAGGCGGATTCAACTGCAAGGGCAAGTGCACCTTTTACTAATCACCTACTAGTGTATTCAGAAACAAATTTCTCTCCTTTCCTCCCCTCCCCTCCCCTCTCCTTCGCTCTCCCTGTGTGAGGGTCACTTCTGACCAGGAGTTGAAAATCTGTCAGTGTGTGTCTGTGTTCCCGCAGAGAAGCTCGCAGCTTAAGCAGAGGTGACACAGTTGTCTAGATGGACTGTCACACAATTGGATTTCTAAGAGAGAGAGAGAAAGAGAGAGGCTGATAGGAGACGATAGGCAGTTGGTAAAGGGAGTGATTTGTCCTGCATAGAGCGTTCTCCTAACATTATTTTACCTTAATCTAACAGGTTTATGTCGGCGTTGGCGGCTTTTGCTCACAACACAAACCTGCGCGAAGTGAAGCGTGTGCTTTAAGACAATTTTATAATGCTTGTCCCTGTGTGAACACATGACATGAGTGTGTGTGTGCCTGTGTGTGTGTGTGTGTTTGTGTTTGTGTTTGTAAAAATGTACATACAGGTGTGCCCACAGTTGAATATGTGATAGTTAACAATGTTAGCAACACAACCTTTTATGATAAAGTAAACAAGAGGAGTGATTGTAACGATAATATTACAGATATTGTACTTTTCATAAACAAAAATTTGAAAAAGGTCAAATAAAAAAATAAATAAAAGGTTGCATAAATAATATATTATAAATAATTAAAAAGCACATGTGCCCAAACTGACAAGTAGCAAATATGTAAAATTAAATTAATTGAAATGACCATACCCTAAATATAAATAGTAATAGTCTGGGAACAGTATTTTCCCTGGCCAGGTCTTACCCTCAGAGCGTTTGACCCCAAGGTCCTCACAGTGTCCTAGGGGATTAAACCGACCGATCTCAGGGAGATGAGCCTGCGTCCCAGATTAAAACATCCTTTACTATAGACAGATTTAGTTTGAGATTCATATGCACAATACAGTGTATTATGTATTATGAGAGCGAGACTGGGTCACTGGCCAGTAGGGGGCAGTTTGAATTACTTTTGATTATCTAGCCTCACAAGCCTCTATACAACAGGTTCATTAAAAGTGACACTGAAGTGTCTCCTTTCAATCGAGATCTAGCATAAGTGTCTACGTCACTCAGCTCCTGAGCTACAAGCAGTTAGATTTGGGTATGTGATTTTAGGCGGAAATTGAGAATTTGCCCCTGATTTTTAAGAGGTTAAACCCCTGACAGTAAAATCCACACACTGATGTTTAGCATGTAATATTCTGGTTGGTTGCTGCATATTATGAACGCAAACCCTGAATTAGGTTATATTGTATCTCAAACTACTTTTAAGGGTCAACAACCCTGCTCAAAGCTTTCCTGAAGTGTATGTATTACATGTGGATAACGTGCATGCAACATGCATCGGTCAAAATGATTTCACTTCAGTCTGGGAGGCTTGGAACAATGGAACGATGGCAGAATATTTCATCCCGAACATCAGTGTGTGGAGGCTCAAGGGTTTTTAAGGGTTTTAAGTTTAATATCACTTTAATTTCTGTGTGCCCTCTGTTCCTACCAGGAGTTACAAAGCGGTTTAAAAGGATGAAAAATAAGGTAAAAAAATAACCTGAACCATAATATAAATTGAAACACAATCAGTGTAAAGCCACGTACATAAAAGAAATGTGTGCGTGTGTGTGTCTGTTCTGTCTTGAGAGCAGAGATAGAAAGTAAGCGGAGAGAGAGAAATAGAGAGAAAGGATGACAGTTGGCTACTTGACAGTAGCCAACTGTCTGTCCTGTACTGAATGTTCAGAAGGAAAACAAATGACTGCCAACAAAACATTTCCAGCAGGGGGGGAGTCCACAACAGGGAGCTCTCGTTGCTTTATCATTATTCCAATATTATAGTAGTAGCCTACTAAAGCATTATACCAATAAACACTGAATATTTCATACATAAGATGTAATCTTCAGCTACTATCCGGGTTTCTTATTTACATTACCTTTTAGTTACTATGGTTATTTAAAGGGGTAATGTGTATGTGATTTCATATGTACTCTACATACTGTACATTACAAACTGTTAGCATGTTGTGTAAAGAGCGGTTTGGTTCAACTAATCAGTAAATGGGAGAAGAGTTTATAGTCAGGCTGTTTTTAGGCTTTGCTATGTTTTGTTAATGTGTGGTTCTTTGCACAGCTCTCTAGTGGCCATCTCCACACACGCTACTCCACACACGCACCAATTAGCATGTAGCGCCGTGCATCACTGTTCCTTGTCCTCTCTGCTCCTTGTCCCTCCAGCCAAGTCTCCCAGAGCAGCTCTCTGGAGGAGGTGCGTTTGGACGGCGTCCCCCCTGCCCCTCGCCTGGTGGAGATGAGACGGGACCCGGTCCTAGGCTTTGGCTTCGTAGCGGGCAGTGAGAAACCGGTGGTTGTCCGCTCCGTAACGCCAGGTAGGGAACTGCATGTATGTGGATGTTTGGCTGCGTTATGTTACTTTCTGTAGGCTTGTGTGATTCTACATTTAATTATGTGCCCTTTATGGATGCTCCGTTCAAACAAACCAAAAAAAAGTTAGATTACCCAGAGTGCCTTGCATCACTGTCTTTAGTGTGCTGTTTATTTGTGTATTTGTGTTTGGTTATTTGTGTTGGGCTTAAAAGTGTAATTCTACATTCTAGACTACCCAGAATGCCTTGCATCATGGATTTTAGTGTGAAAGTCAAAAAGGTGTTTGGATTTAGAATTGTAAATTTATGTCAAATTCATTTTTTCAATCCTTGACCTTTATATTTTTTTTATGATGAAATGAAAGACCTCATTTCATTGGTGTTGCTTTCTAGCAGTCTGAATACAGATTTAGAAGCTCCCATAAAAAATATCCCTACATTCAATGTTTGAGAAGTTATGATTAAAGACCGAAGCCCCGCCCCTCTCCCCCTGCTCTCCAATCCCCCGTCAGCTCCGCTGGCTACTTAGAAAGAGAGCGATTAGACGTCTCCATAATCAATCACCGTTGAATCCTAAGCAGACAATTGAATGAATGAATATTCCATTTACTGCCTGTGGCCCCTTGGAATGAATAGATGCATTAGACACTGGCTTAGATTAGTGCTCACACAGCGCACAGCGCACAGGGCACATGCACACAGACCTGTTGTGTTTATACACCGCCGTGGAAAGAAAACGCACATGCAGGCAGTTGGCTCCATAAGGACCTATACGGTATCGTTCACCCGTCTAGCCATTGATCCCTCCACGCGCTATCTTGGGCTAACAGACTGTCCGCTGACTGAAGCAATTAGCACGTTCGCTGCAGCCGTGGGTAGATGTCAAGACAACAGGCCTTTTCCATATGTCTTGCCACACACTTATGCGCATTACGTGCATACACACACACAAGCTCTTTTGCTAGAGCAGCAGTTTAAATGAATGGTGGTGTGCGTGTGTGTGGTTGTTTATGAGAGACACCCAAAAAGCATAGAAAACAGAAACCCTACAGAGCTTCACACATCTGTATGTGTGTTTAGTGAAGATACATTGCTTGTCTTAATGTTCTTGCATACATTTGTCTTTGTGTGAGTGTGTGAGTGAGGATTTGAGAGGTTTTATATGCTTGTTATCAATGTATGCACACGTTTTTATATGAGCGCCTGCATCTGTTTATACTGTATATCTGTGTGTGTGTGTGTGTGTGTACAGTGCACATCAATAAACATTGTATTTCAATTTGCCAGTGTTAGCCAATCGTGGCTAATTGTCATCAGCGGTTCCTGGCCGGATATTAAAATAAGGAAACCTAATCAAATGACATTGTTAACAGGACATTAGCAGTGCTAGATATTAGCACAATGTGTACTGTGTCTGTTTGTGTGCGCATGCACGTGCAGGCGGTCCGTCAGAGGGGAAGCTCATCCCGGGCGATGAGATCATCATGATCAACAGCGAACCGGTCGGCTCGGCCCCCAGAGAACGAGTCATCGACCTGGTCAGGTGCGATACTCACACACAACACTACGGTGGCTCTGTGGTGAAAAAGGGTTACTGAGCCATTGCCACCTCCCACCCTCCTACCTCCAAACAAACGCTTGGTTGAAGACTCCATTCGAGGGCCTTTATCCAACAGAACAAAAGTTTATAGTATTTAAATGAATGCGGCTATAGGTAGGATTTGAGAGTTGCAACAAGAGCTAGCTAAAAAAGAACGGAAAAGAGTACGATTTTGAAAATCAACAACCCAAAAGACCCACTCCCTCCTCTGCTCCCTCCCTCTGAAGCCCGTTGGTCTGCCGTTGCCAAGCGCCATTGACAAACCTGTTGCAGCTGTGTGCGGGCATTCATGTGATTGACGGGCAAGGTAGATTCAACGGACCAATCAGGGAAAAGAGACCCTGACTCGTCAGAACTCTTTTTGGTGGCGTCAAAATTTCTAAATGGACTTATATAGAGGCAGGGGCTATCAACCACAGCAGATGTTCTCACAGAGCATTTGACTCACTGACAGATGTCTATGGCCTTTCTAACAAATTTCACAAAATGTATAGCTCTAAAATCCTACCTACAGCACCTTTTTAACCAAAAAATGAAATAAATATAATGTATTGTTAATATTTTATGCACATACTGTGGAAACTATGTTTACGGAATACTGTTCCAGTCGAATAAGAACCCTACAGATGGGTTTTAAATTTTTACGATTTTTGTTTTTTTCTAGAATAAAATGTCTCTGTTTGTGTGCTTGTTTGCAAATGAGCAGTTCAACCGAGTTTGCGTTGCCTGCCACTGCTGCCAGTTTTTTTTTTGTGTGTGTGTTTTTGTTTTTGTGTGTGTGTGTGATTCTGTCGCCATTTGGTTTCAGGAGCTGCAAAGAATCAATCCTTTTGACTGTCGTGCAGCCCTACCCTGTGAGTTACCTCTGTCTTAAATGACAGTTGCCGGTGCAAACATGTTATGTGCTATTGTCTGGGCTAACGTCTAACATAGCTCATGTCAGTACACACACCATATCAGCAGATACTGTAGTTCTTAATGAAGATAGTGGTTAAAAAACATATTTTGAATAGTGTGTGATAGTTAAAAGCTCACACATTTGTTAGACCCTGCTGGTAGAATGATCAAAACAAACACTGAAATTGTTTAAATATTATTTGGCACATGTCTAGTACTTTACTAAGAACTAAGTACTTTACTCCTTGAACGATTAATAATCTTGCAGTATGCACATTTGGTTCCTATGTTTTTGTGTTTATGTTATCTCTCTCTCTCTCTCTCTCTCTCTCTCTCTCTCTCTCTCTCTCTCTCTCTCTCTCTGTGTGTGTGTCTGTGTCTGTGTCTGTCTCTCTGGGCCCTTGTTTCTAAGTCCCCTAAATCAGCATTCATCAGTGCAGCCAAAAAAGCCAAGCTCAAGTCCAATCCAGTCAAAGTGCGGTTTGCAGAGGAGGTCATTATCAACGGCCAAGTTCCAGTAAGTTCTCTTTACCACTCACTCACTCACTCACTCACACACACACACACACACACACATGGATGGAATATATCACTTATATTTAAGATATAATGTTTCTTAAAACTTTTCTTGGCAGAACTCGGTGAAAGACAATTCTCTGCTCTTCATGCCAAATGTCCTGAAGGTTTACCTGGAGAACGGGCAGACCAAGTCCTTTCGCTTCGACTGCAGTACCTCTATTAAGGTGTGTGTGTGTGTGTGTGTGTGTGTGTCTACTTCTCTTACATTCCATCATTATAGTTTAAAGGTACACTCCTTGTTTGCGTCAGAGCATCCACAGAATATCTGCTCCACGTAACTGTGCACAAAGGCTATGTGACTGCAGAGGGAGGGGTAGAGAATGGTGTGAGCCTATGAGCTCTGTAGGGGGAGGAGTAGAGAGGAATTCAAGACACTCAGGGCTCTCTGAGTTTCAAGCCAAAACAACAATGTTTTTATGCCGCTAGCTTATACCCCAAATCCAAATTGAGGAGTGTCACTTTAAATAGTGAACATATGTTTTGGATAGGGAATGGAACCCCTAACCCTTGCAGCGTTAGTGCCTTAGTGCCTTGTTAGTGCCCCTACGCACTGACAACCGCTACTGGAGTGACGACAGGTTGTTGTGTTGACAGGACGTGATCTCGACACTCCAAGAGAAGCTGTCAATCAAATGTATTGAGCACTTCTCTCTCATGCTGGAGCAGAGTACGGAAGGCTCTGGAGACAGACTGTTACTCCTGCACGAGCAGGAGAGGCTCTCTCAGGTAGGGCTAACCTCTCTCTCTCTCTCTCTTTCTCTTTCTCTCTCTCTCTTTGTCTCGCATGCCCTTTTGGTCACACACACACACACACGCACACACACACACACACATACACACTTGTTCTGTATTCAGGAAGTATTTAGACCTCAGTGTCATTCATCAGCGCTGGTACAGCGGGGGTAACAACATCAAACACACACACGCACATGCATTCATTGTAGTATACACGAACACAATATATTGCACTCTATTCAATGTGCGTGCACACACACACACACACACACACACACACAC
>JAOEHI010000225.1:11953-42931 GCA_025447815.1 Percopsis transmontana
GTAGTATACACGAACACAATATATTGCACTCTATTCAATGTGCGTGCACACACACACACACACACACACACACACACACACACGCACACACGCAGAGAGCCAGCTCCATTCTAATGAGCGGATAAGATCACAAGAGGGCAATAGTAATATTCGCACCACACAGTTCAGATTTGACAGTGTGCTCATGAACACTGACTATGGCATGGGAGTCTTTGTCGAGAGCACTGTGCCCCCCTGCCCTATGGAAAACAGGGAGCGCAATACTAAATTAGCTGGGGTTTAATAGACGAGGCTGGAATCGAGGCGTCGCTCCGAACCGGGGAATTAAAATGCGGAGACAGCGTCTTTCTAATGATATATTAGGCTTGTAAAACTGCTACGAGCGGGCCAGTTACTTTGCGGTTTCTCCTGAGCTGTACGCAGTCATGTCCTAGGGTCTTAACTATTTTAATCAATCAATAAGTTGTTATAGTAGCTGTGTGAGCAGGGTAGTGTAGTGGTCTAGGCATTGAACTCCCAGCCGGAAGGTCATGGGTTCGAGCCCCACGGTTGGCCTAAGCATCCTTGAGCAAGAAGCCTAACCCAAGTGGCAGTTCTCATAATTTCTATAAACAGACATCTGCATAAATCTGTCGGCAATGGGACAAGATTTTCGTATCGGGTTCCAGTTCTGGTTTCCGTTTGTAGTCCGTTTGTAGTCCGAGTAGTATTGACCAATCACGGTTGAGCGGGCTTTGGTTGCATGCAGGTAAACAGTCCGTGTGGAGACTAAACACATGAACATGAAATGCAATCTCTGAAAAAAAAAAAGGCTATCGTCTGGCGACAATTTGGCTTTTTTCTAATCTCTATAAACATATCATATGTCCGGTTGTAGACATCGTCGGTCAACTCCAAATCCATTCTTGCGTCTCAAGTTGCTAATTGGACTGTAAACAATGACCGGCACATGGAAGAGGAAGTCTTGGCCAGCATATCTCTTTTCCGGATTTCCGCTGGCTACACCTTGGAACCCCTAAATATTGTCCCTTGCCCCCAGAGGTAAATTGTCGCCTTGCTGATAGCCGTTCTGAGATTGCAGTTCTCACAGAAGGACATTCCAAGTAGCTGACAAAATGTGATTTACCATGTTTCTTCTCCCCCGCCCCCTCACCACCCTCCAGGTGACCCAGAGGCCTGGCTCCGATAAGATGAAGTGTTTTTTCAGAATAGGCTTCGTTCCCAGAGACCCCGTGGAGCTCCTGCGCAGGGATGCCGTGGCTTTTGAATACCTTTATTTTCAGGTGAGGACCAGTTCTATTGAGGATTGGACCACGAGATGATTTTGAAATTATATTATTTTTTGTTTTGATTCAATGTTTTTTATAATTTTCAAATTTTTACAGTTTTTATATTTATTAATGTGATAATTGTACTTTTTTAATAATATTTTTATTATTTTATTATATTATTTTATTTATTTTCATATGTGTGCAGGAGGGGGTTGGCAAGCAATAAAACCCCTTCAGTTCTCAAGCACAGGCTGCGGTGGTTTGGAATTCAGACATTTATTTGCAAGCCGCTGACGTAATGATGAAAATATATACATTTATAAATGTTTTTTTTCAGGGTTTTTTCACACTTACGTAAACGCCTCTGTGAAAATGATGAACATTGTATACCTGTAGGCGTTATGGTGTATAATAACTAGGAAATTAAAATCATAATTTGAACTGGCGACAAAAAGCAGATTTTAGCCCATTTTAGCAGCAATAATGCAGGAAGATAAAATGGAGCTCACCAGGTCAAATGGACTCTTGTGCAACCCCTTGTGTCCCTCCTGCTCTGCCGTAGAGCTGTAACGACGTGGTGTTGGAGCGGTTCGGCCCGGAGCTGAAGTACGACGCTGCTCTGCGATTGGCTGCTCTACAGATGTACATCCTCACCATGACAGCCAGGGAGACGCAGAAAGTCTCTCTAAAGTACATCCAGTGAGTTTGCGTGTGCATGTGTGTGCATGTGTGTGTTAGTATGGGCGTTGACGAATATGCAATAGATATTCTACCTTCCCTCATCAACTTTCCGTGGGGGCAACGTTGAGCAAGTCACTTACAGTAAATAAAAATAGGCATACAATAAAAAATAAGTAATTGCTCTGTCAGAGCTGTTTATCGGCCAACTGCTCTATAACTATAGCAGCAGGCCTGCATTCTTTTACAAGAGAAATTGCTGATGTTTCAGTATGATTTTAAACCAGGACTTTCTGTTGTCATAAATGTACTGTACCTAGTTACAGTGACACTGTTACTGATTGTACTGATTGTAACCCTCAACCCTGTATATCTTCCTGACCTCAAAGTCCATGCGCTGAAGTTCAGGATTAAATATTCTGTTTGGTTGCTGCGTTTAATGAACTAAATGTATTGGGTTCTATTGTATATCAGCTCATCTCATCTCATCTGTGCGCTGGCCAAAGACAAATTGATTTGACAAACGATTTCTGTGAAAACACAGCTTTAGCCAGCATTCTAAACACATCACAAGTATGAATATTTTATCTTGAACGTCAACATGTAGGTAAGGAAGTTATTCAGTCAAAGGTTTTACTAAAGAGTATAATTTGAATCTGTCCGCCCTGGCCAGGAAGGAGTGGGGTCTGTCGCTGTTCCTGCCCCCTGCAGTGCTGTCCAGCATGAAGGAGAAAAACATCAAGAAAGCACTGACGCACATCCTCAAAACCAACCAGAACCTCGTTCCTCCAGGGAAAAAAGTATGCCCCATTGTCTTCTGTCTTTTCTGCCCTTGTTAATGAACGGTTAATGAATATTTACTCTGATACAATATCCTAAAAATAGCGGCGTCACAGGATTCAACCTTGTAAGGTTTCTCACCCTTGTCAACCTAATACCCTTGGTCAAGCTAGCCCTCGAATGCTAATGTGGATAGCATCACCCAGTCTTTGTGCATAATAAAAGACACTTGCATAGCCCAAACCCAGCCCAAATCCAGATCAGATTATTAGATTAGATCTGATGATTGGCAATTGGTAACTTTTTACCTAATTGAGAATGAGGTTTACAAACTGTTGACAAAAAAGCAAAAATTAAAGTTCCAATAAGTGATGGTTTGTACCCCAAAAAAATATATACATACAAATAAATATTATTTTATATATATACACATCTGAGATGGTTAAATAAAAAGTTGGCTCAGATGCATCTATGCAATTAGGTGTCAGTATACAGTTTAGGAACTGCTGTTTTGGGATGAAAAATATTGATATTATTACTATTATTATTACAGTTACAGTTACAGCATTTAATTATAATAATTTTGACTGAATTTATCTTCCAAAAAACCCCTATAATAATTAATGTTTTAATACTGTATATCCCATCAACATTCAAGTTAGTTTGGAAGCAAACTCAAAATTGGCTTGACTACATGCTCTATGAACACGCCGTAATGTCAGCTAAACTTACGGGCCTATAATAGATGTGACAAAACACACCCAGATCACATAATGTGGAAATGTGAATATATTTATCATAAATAATAAATGAATAATACATACACTGTCCATCATCGTTGGTAAAGGTCTGCGTTGCCTCAAAATGTTATTAAATGTGAACTAGGGTCATTAAATGTCAGTCTAGTAAGGATGATATATTGATCTCTTACCTTCAAGTCTGAGAAGTATGATGAGTCGGTGGATAATTTGTATTCAGGCAGTGGCAGTTGACGTCCAGTCTATTCATTAGAGAGAGATACAGCCAGCTATTATCCATAAACTGGCATGCAATCACTCTATTCAGAAAGGATCACTACATGACCTTTCTCATTAAATTCCCTCTTTCTGTCTACATTAATACTTAAAGATGCATTTTGAAATGTTAGACTAAGTTAGGGAAAAGCAGAGATGAATTGATGAATTTACTGATCCATTGAATTGAACTAATCAATCATGTATGTTTAAAGGTACACTCCTGGATTTGCGCCCTGGAATACCCTTGTGGTTGAACACTGCATTACAATAACATGTTGTTTTCGGTTGGAAACTTTGAGAGTGCACACCTGAGTGCTGAGTGGCAGGCACTCCCCTCTACTCCTCCCCATGCTGAGCACCAGAGGCTTGCCCGTTCTCTGCTCCTCCCCCTACAACCAGCCCTGTGCACTTTTGAGTTTCAAACAGAAACAGTGAGCTGGGGGGGGGATTCTGGGTTATAGGGACGCTATAATTGAGTGTACCTTTTTAAAGTCCAAAACTGCAGAGTCGTTTCAAGCTGGCAGGAGGGCCCGCTATCTATTACAAGCTGTTATTGATTGACAATAAACTACTGTGTATAAGTCTATGACAGGGTCTCGTGGTTTAGGTGGTTTTGATGCCAAGCCGTCTGAATCTCTCTCTCCGCAGCTGACGGCTCTGCAGGCCAAGGTGCATTACCTGAGGTACCTCAGCGAGCTCAGACTGTATGGAGGAAAGGAGTTTCAATCCATCCTCTTGGTAAGGAAACGTTTGTTGTGTATTCATTTGTTCAGCTATTTACATCATATCCAATTCTTCATATTATTTGAAACTTCGATTGAGGATTATTTAAAGGGACATTTTGTCCATTTGTGTCCGGAATGTTGGAAAAACATGGTTGTTTTGGTTTGAAACTCAGCGAGTAAATGCAGTGAGCTGGGATGGATATTTGGGATTCAGGAGGGTGCTATTATTACCATTATTATTAAGGAGCTTTAAAATTGTGTATTACTGACCAAAGTGATTTTTTTTTTTAATTTCTCTCTCTCTCTCTCTCTCACTCACTCACTCACTCACTCACACATACACACACACACACACACGTTCTCAGCAGGGGGAGAAACAGACAGAGGTGACTCTTCTGGTGGGCCCTCGCTTTGGCATCAGTCACGTGATCAACACGCGCACCAATCTGGTGGCGCTGCTGGCCGACTTCAGCCACGTCAACCGCATCGAGATCCTGACAGAGGACGAAAGCAACGTCCGCCTGGAGCTGCACGTCCTGGACGTCCGGGTGAGCCGCTCTGTCTCGGGACCCGCCGGGCGCCATGTTGCCCGGAGGCAGAGACGTGGATTCAATGTTAGGAATGGACGTTGAGAATGGATTTTAATACTTGATTAAGTGTCTGTTAGTTTGTGCTTCATCCCTTCCTCTTTTTCTTTATTCCTTCATTCCCTCCCTCAACCCTTGCCTTTTTCTTTCCTTCCATCTCTCTTTTCCTTCCTGGCCTCCCACAATTCTTTCTTTCCCTTTATCCCTCCTCTCTTTCTTCCTTCCTCACCCCTTTCTTGAATAATTTTTCTTTCTTTTTTTTCTTGTTCCCTCCCTCCTTCCTTGCAGCCCATCACACTGATCATGGAGTCCAGCGATGCCATGAACCTGGCCTGTCTAACTGCGGGCTACTATCGCCTCCTAGTGGACTCAAGGAGATCCATATTCAGCATGTCCCAGTGCAATAGCACAGGAGGAGACGACGGTGGGTGTTTAACTTTGTGACTGGGTTAGTAAAAATGGCAGGCCTACTGCTCTACATTGTGTGTTTCTATATGGACCAAGCCGGTTATGACCCCATCACTAATAGAGATCATCATTCAGTTCTACTCTATACACACTGGGATTGGTTCAATGATTGAATGGTTTTGTTTTTCTTTCTTTCACATTAAACAAATCTAGATCTGAAGTTATGAAAGTAAGAATGTTCCCAGAGTGCGAAAAGTGCACTGCAGAAAAACACATATCTATCCAATAAATAGTTATTTTAGCATCATTAAACTTTACATAGGCCATTTGAGCATATTAACCCTCAAAGGTATGTTAAGTAATAAGTAATTTTGTATATATATATGCTATATATATATATATATATATACACACATATACACACACACACACACACACACACACAATTGATTTGATTTCATTAGATTTTTTTATGATTATAATTTCTCATCCAATTAATATTTTATAATACCCAGAACTAAACAGCCCGTTTTGGGGACATTTATAATAATGAGCCACTGGCAGCTGATTGGCCAGTTTAAACACTGCAGCTGTTTGACGTGTGAAGAACCGTTGCATTATGCTAAGTTGGAGTTGAACATGAGCTGAGCAGATTTCCATTTGTTGCCACCAGGTCCCGACCGCGTCCTGGAGTGGCCGTACAGCACGTCGCTGGGCAACTGTGAGGAGCCCTCCCCCTGCCAGGACGAGACGTACAGCCGGGACATTTCCGACAGCGCACCGCCAAGCGGAAACCACATCTCCCCTTACTTCCCCGAGCCCGAGCACCCAGACAGAGACCCAGGGGGCAGGAGAAGTCCACTACCCCCTCCCCTCCCGCCGTCCACCAGGCACATACCGCAGGATTCGCCCCGAAGCGCCAAGGTGTCATTTATCTTCGGAGGGAACCCCGCTCTGAACGCCGCGGGACACCCCAAGAACTCGGGCTACGAGCAGCTGTTGGAGAGCCCCGACGTCCCCGAGCACCGACCCCTTTTGTTGCACAACAGCGCAACCTTCTGGACACAAGACGGCGTGTCTTTACACTACGGCGGCCGGCCGCACGTGTACAGCAACATCGGCGGCGGGGACGATGGGCCCATAGAACCTCTGCTGAGAGTCTTGTGCTACGGCGACACAACCGACGACCCGGAAGATGAAGACGACGCATCGTGCGAGGAGGACTCCACCGGCGGGGCGCCGGCCGGGGACGAACGAGGCAGCGCCGGTAACCGTCCTCACCAGGGAGCGGGGTCGGCCACCGCGGCCCCCTTCCTCGCAACCTCCGGCTCCACGGACGACATCATCGACCTGACGTCGCTGCCGCCGCCGGAGGGCGACGCGGGCGTCGACGAGGACGAGGACGACGCGCTGCTGCAGACGCTCAACCTTGCCATCGCCGCCCCGCCGCCCGGCTTCCGCGACAGCTCAGACGAGGACTCGGTGCCTGAGGGGAGGCCGCTGAGCACCTGCGACAACGACGACCTTCCCGTTTCGCTAATCGACGCCGTGGCGACGCGTGGGGAGGAGGAAGAAGAAGAAGAAGAAGAAGAGGAAGAGGAAGAGGAAGAGGAGGAGGAGGAAGAAGGCGGTGAGGGAGCAGTGGGGAGTCTGGCTAACTCGGTGGTCAGCACGCTGGAGGCTGTGTCGGAACAGAGGCCTACAAGGCCACAGCCGCACAATCCAGGTCTGTCGTACACTCAAGCAAGCAATATGTACAGTAAACACTCCACACTGAAGTCAAAGTCTGACAAGCCATGCAGGCTTCATGGGAGAAGCTAATGTCATCTATAACAGAAGCCCAAACGACGCCACATCAACAAACTAAATAGGGAGTGAATTGGAGGTTAATTAAAAAAATATGTATTTGTCAAATAGAGGCCACATATAGGCTACATTGAGGTCAAACATTGTATGTAGGATTGTGTATGTAGGTTTTTCTACCTCTTAGTGTGGCTCTCTTAAAATCACCCCTAGACCACCCAATTGTAAAATTAGTGTTTATACTGATTTTGCTGTATTAGATCCCATCAGTGCAAAAGTAGTGTTCTGTGTGTTACACTGTTTTGTGTACGTCATTATGTTGTTTTCTGGTGTCTTTTATTTAATATATCATTATGAAATAGGTATCTAGTTCAAATTACTGTTCAATGTATTGCTGTTCTAATAAAACATTTTTGTCTGTTTGTGTTTTGTAGGTGTGCGGCTATCTCGAGGCTTCAGTCCGCAGTCGTCCTCCGATTCAGGCAATGAGACCAACTCCTCTGAAATGACTGAAATATCTGAACTTGCTGCTGCTCACAAACTGAGCGAGAGCCACATGCGCCTACTGATGGCCACAAGGGACGGTTACCAACCCCTTCTGGAGGAGAAAACCGAATTCCCTGTCTCGCCCAGTACAGGAGGATCCTTGCCCAAAAAATCTCACAGTCCTTCACGTCACCTCCAGCCTCCGGCGGCCCCTCAGAGACAGAGCCCCCAGTTGGAGAGCGCGCCATCAGGGACAGACGGTGTGGAGAAGAGGGCTCAGGCCAGCCTTTGCCCCGCCGTTCAGCGGCCCAGCTCCGTCACACTCGGGGGCAAACATTACAAAAAATCTGCAGACTCCAACGGGAAGTTTAACACCTTCAGCACCAGGGAGGGACATCGGGGTGGGATTAGCGGGAGCAGCGGCCATCTTGACGTGGAACAGCGCACGTCGTTCTGTGATCGAGCTGGGACTCAAAGAAGACAGACCTCTCAGAATTCTCTTACGGGAGAGAATAGTGTCGCAGACGGACTTGGCGTGAACAGCCTTCCCAGAGGGCATCACTTTATCCCTCCACCTCCTTCCTCGATGCCTGACCAGCTTTTGGAGGTCGGAGAGTTTGGGGAGGCTGGCTCAGATAACGGGGCAGCTGCCGCTGATCAGGATGAACATCTGGTTGTGGCATCGCTCTCACCAAATAAGAAACCTGGGCCTGGGGGCTCGGATCAGGGCGTGGCGGATGACCATCCGCCCGTGTCGAGACAGCAAAGCGTGCCGCGGCTTTGCGAGTACCACCTCGCCAAGAGGATATCCAACTTTCAAAGCGAAGCCCACAATTCGGTCCAGGGCTCACTTTGCTCATCGTTCGACGGCGGCGGCAGCACCTACAACAGCGCCTGCGGCACACCGACCGACTCTCCTCGTGGCGCCGCCCCGGGCGACCCGATACAACCGCCCCCCCACCGCCACCCGCTTTCCAACTCTTCTTCCTCGCTCCTCAGGGTGCTCAACTATGAAGACGGCAAACCAGGGAGCCCCCACTGCGTCCTGGGGCAGAACTCTCAGATTAAAGACCTCCACCCGCACGCAGACCCCGTCCTCCTTCGGAAGATGCTGCCCAACATACACCCACCCGCTGAACCAGGACATCCCTCATCTGCTACACCCTCTAAGCTTAAAGAAACCTCAGGTACTGCAGCCCGACGGTTTCACAATGATCTGCATGCTAAACAGCAGGCCTGTTTGCGGGGGTTGAATCCTAAGGAAGGTAGCGAGGCGTACAGGCAGCTGATAAACTACCTGACAGTCAGCCAGATGCATCAGGGAGGAAAACTGCACAGCGCAGGCATGGGCGGGGCGGTGAAAAAGGACACTAGGTGCTACATCACTAGCAACCCCCAGCTAGTGGAGATGGTTAAGAATAGGGGAAACGCCGTTACACCATGCAGGTGCCCCTGCATGCCTTCCTCAATGTCCGCATCATTCCTCAGCCCAAATTTAGTCAACCCCAATATGACCATGCCACTGATGGCGAGTAAAAGCCCCCAGCCATTTCATTCCGCCACGCTCCCCGCCAAGCTCAAGAGGAGCCCCGATTTGCATGCTGAGAAACCCAGAGACAGTCTAGACCTGAGGCCAGCGGGCGCTGAGAGGAGAAGCTCCTTCTCCGGCCTGGAAAGTGAGCTAGAGCGAGGTGCCGTGGACCCCGAGCGTTTCCTGTCGCTGTGCAGGATAGAGGGCGGCGTCAGCCGGGACGGGGGCGTCGCCAATCGCCCCCCTCCGCGGTCGAGAAGCCAGCCCAGCGGCGCAGAAGAGTGGTCGAGGAGCGACCTAAGGGCAAAGCATGCAGTCCACCAGTCTCCTCATCCTGTCCCTAATGATTCTCTTTGTTTCTCTGCTGCCCCCAGTTTAGCTGCCACCTTGCCACTAGGGAGGGGAGACCACCCTTCAGCTTTTATCCGACAGGCGTCTTCCGGACCCAGAGCTTGCGTGACATCTCCGTCCCCCAACATACAACCTCCACCCCCTCCACCTCCCCCTTTGTCCCACCCGGCACAGACCAACGCCACCTCCTGCAACTCGAAACACAACTCCATCCATCCCGGCCAGTACCAGCTGATCCAGAACCATGTTCAGCAGACGGATCCCTTCGCAGGTAGCCTCCAACGGGGCAGGGATCTTAGACGCAGCTCCAGTAACGTGACTGCCGGTTCTGGTACCTCTGAGATACTGTTTGAAAAGCCTGGTCGAAGCCGGAGCCAGCAGGCCTTATCTCCATGCGTGGCCCAACAAATCGAGACCAAAGTCCAGCGGAGGCCGACGAGGAAACGCCTCTCCAAGAGCTACTCACAAGGCTCGGTGTCCTCCCAAACCACGTGCTGGTCAGCAGGGAGCAGGCCGGACAGCAGAAGGGCGTCTGTGGCGTTTCCCTTGCAGAAAGACACCAAGCACGCAAAGGGCTCTCAGAAAATGGACACCAGCCCCTGGAGGTGCAACGGTCCGTTCAGCTACTGCTTCTTTAAGAGGAAGAGCGAGGGCGAGGAAGATGAGATCGAGTGGGAGAGGCCCAGGCAGTACCGGGGCGGGAGTGACGCCGGCGTGGAAGGCGGCCCGGCCCTGGACCCCGCCGGCGACCAGCTGTACGGAGAGGTGCTCAACAACATGAGCTTCAGCGACCGGCTGGCGCGCATCAACGCGCTCAAGGACCGCATGTACGTCTTCCCTGCGGGCTTTACCAATGTGCGGCGCGACGCCAGCGAGCTCATCGCGCTGGTGCGGTCCAGTGTGGGCCGGGGGGACCGCGGGGTCCAGATGCCCCACATCCAGGACCTACCCCAGTACAAGCAGCTCCTGTCCATCGAGTCAAAAGAGCTAGGCCGGGCGTGCCGCAGGATGGCGCAGGCGCACGGTAGTCCCGAGGAGATGCTGCTAGCTGTCACCTGTAGCTTCCAGGTGCTGTGCTGTCTCTGTGAGGCTTGCATGTGTCTGGTTAGGGGGCTGGGAGCAGCTGCCTGTCACCAACAGAGAGAGGTTGTAGCGAAGGTTGACGAAGTTGTTATGAACTACATCTGTCTGCTCAAAGCGGCCGAGACTGCGACCGTCGGAGCGCCAGGGGAGCACAGCGTGAAGGCCCTGGTCCGCCACTCAAGTACCATGTCGGCCATCGCTAATGCACTCACCCGCTCTCTTAAAACGCTGCTCAGCAAGTAGAGGCTAACACGTGCGGTATACCTTACGGTGTTAGCCTTTTGCAGTCAGTAGAGGGCGCCATTTGACCCCCTGTTTTATCGTCTATAGGAGTCAGCTGCTTGTGTATACATGTGTTTCAAGTTTTAGACTTTACTTGAACGGGAATATGACCACACAGTGACTCCACCTGAAAAGAAAAGTACGAGGTTGAATGTCAACCTTTACTGACTGCACTTGCTCTAATCTAATAATGGATATTTGCAAAGCCATATTGTAGAGGACCTTTGTAATATGCTATGTACCTAATATATCCTTTTACCTGTGCATAATATAGATTATAATGTATAAAATGTATATAGAAACACTATGAATATATTATTTGCTGTAGGGTATTCTACTTTATTTACTCTTTGAAGTAAATATGATTGTCCAAATTTGACAGTTGGAAAAAAGTCCATCCCAATTGTAATTGAATTGATTTGTTTTGTTGCTTAATTCCATCCAAGTTAAACTTTTGAATTATTCATTGAAAATATGAATTGAACCCGATTAAAACCCTCATCCTTGGTATCACAATGCAGTTTATGTCTAATTGATAGAAACCATTGTGAAATGTAAAAATTACAGAGACACGTAAGAGCCACATTTAAAAAGTCTTAAATAATAACTTAAATTATTTTCAAAATATTTTTAAAGATGACATTAATGACACGCTAAGAGCAATATTTACACAAAATATTTAAATACGGGAAATATGTGACATTCTCTTAAGAGTTTAAAGATCTAGCACTGTGGTATTAATATACTGAATCATGTTCAAGTTGTGGTGTTTTATTTTAATCTGATTTGGAATAAGCTATGTGCTTGACTGGCAATTCCACACTATGTATCAAGACAGACTTATGTCTCTATTGAGAGTAACGTTGAATTGTTTTTTTGTTTTTTTCAATAGTCCATAACCTATTAAACTTTTACATTTATGTTTGCCTACTGTCTGATCTGATTTCTGAACTTTATATCCACTATTTCAGCTATTTTATTCCATCCATCGATTTATGGATATACATACAAATCACTCATATACAGATATATAGCTTGTTATATAGCTATCTAGGGGGGGGGGGGGGGGCTAGATGGGAGGTGGACAAGCGGGAGGTGAGCAGAGAGACCCTATTTGCATATTGGGCGCGTATGGTCATAATGTGGGTACGCATTGCCTCACGCTGACCAATCGGAACGAGAGTCGAGTTAAGCCACGCCCGCGCGGCAACTCACGCCGCGCGCTTTATCAGCATCGTGAAGTAGTGCGCGCGGTAGCGTAAGTTAGTTAGCCTTTGCTTAGTCCCCGCTGTACACGTTCGTTTTTTTTTTTTTTTTAGTTTAGCGGCATAACGTTCACTTTGCTTGTTTTGTGTAAGTTGTTTATTTCGTTGTGTTTTATAAATGCTATCTGGGAAACCAGACTGGCGAAGAGCGCATTCGAAGACGCTACGACCGCCCCCCAGAAGACATTTAAACGAGTTAGCCATAAGAAGCTAACTAACTAGCACTTTGTCATTATAAGTTCTTGTGAAAGTTAGCTAGCTGGCTTCCCTTGTTTCTGTAGTAGGCTAATAATCTAAGTCACAATGGTAACCATCTGCCACCCAAGACGTGCCTTGATGGAAATCCCTGCTCCACAACCTAAAATCGCTGGTAAGTCTGAAACTGCTCTCGTTAAATTGCTTGTAACGTTACAGGTATGGTAACGTACGCGTCGTGCATTATACAGTAGTTTGTTGTTGTGGAACCTTGGTATAAAGTGGGTTACTTTATTAACCCAGGGCTACATTGGTTGAGTCTAACAACATTAGTCTAATAAGCCAGAATTTCAAGGTATTAACAATACCATTCCTTAACGTATATCCTTTGAATGGTGCGTGCTGCAAGAAGATTAGACAAAACCGACACAAAGTACTGAAAGCTTTTTAGTTGTAATAAATTATAATTGCGAACTATTAACATGCTGTCTAACTCGTGTTATTCCAGTCCCGATGAGGAGGTCCTACTTGGAAATGCTAAGTGCCCGTTTTGCCCCAACATCTCCAGTCCCAAGAGGGAGAAACCCTGCTGCACACCCAAAGCGCGGGCTTTCATGTAAGCTTCAAACCGTCCGGGATCTATCATGCCACACGATACCCATCCATGGGTGCCAGACAACGTAGTAGCCTGTTTTCACGAGGGTTGCTCAAATCTTGCTGTGTTTTGCAGTAGACTTCAGTGGACGTGTAGCGGACCAGTGTGAGAAGATGGAAGGCCAGCAGGCTCCGCTGTCCAAACAACAGCTTGTGCAGCTAATCAAATCTCTTATCCTGGTCGAACAGGTATTAATAGTGTTTATTTGTAGTATAACACTGCCCTCTTGATGCCAACCCAGGCAGTTCAGTAGGACAGTACAGAAATGTGTGGCGTTGGAGCTAAATGTTTAGTTTCTTATGTCCAGTTATCATTTATTTATTGGCTGACATTTTATTTAGTTAAAGCTGTCATGAGGTGTCTAATTGTAATACATATTACTGCCGTTAGGTGGCATGTCAATATCTTAAAATGCAAATATAGTTTTTGAGCCAGAATTCTCAAGCCTTATAGTTAAGTAATAAAATGCATTAAATGTCTTACTATTGTTTGCTTTGTCAGAGCCAGGAGCCCAGCATTCTTACCTCAGACCTGAAGTATCTCCAGGAAGACCTGCAGTTGAAGAAGACCAATGTTTACAGATCCATACCGTACTCGCGCCTAGGCTCAAACAGAGATGCCCACTGCTACAGAAAGGCGTACCCTCACTTGGTAGCTTTCAAGGTGAGTACCATAGAAGTATAAAATAACTAGAAGCAACAACCCCTTTCGTTCCATTGAAATGCGCTGAAGACAACCATTGGGCGAAATCTAAGATGGCTCCCGATGCATTTTACGTAATATATCTCCACTGCGAGTCAAAATAAAAGTTGGACATACTGTTCTGTGATTTTTACACTTGCAGATTTGGGTGGCTTTTATTTTTAAAGTAATCGGTCATTGGCTGGTTATAGGTTATCATATTTTAAAATAAATGTATAATTTCAAGGCAACAATGGACTGTGTGCTTTCTCTGACATAATCCTAAATATGATATATTTAATATAGTAGAAAAAATACACTGGCAACAACCTATTGGTGAGGTTTAATGGCTTTAGATTAACATGGCAGTGAATGATGAACACCCTTTTGGCATCACCCACGCAAAATGGCTGCGCCCACAGAATAGAACGTTGATCCCCTGGTGAGTGCCAGTGATGGGTATATGTACATACTGTCCAATACAGTAGAAAGATTGGCTTTGTCACTGTTAAGTTGACTGTTTAAACATAACATTTGGGCCAGCACAAGCCCCTCCTACACCTGACTGTTTGCAGTTGTTTATTTCCCAAACAAACGGGGTTCGGAAGACCAAATCTCCAGTGAGCTACTTTCAGCAGCGTGTCCCTGGCCTTGTGTTGTCTTCTCCTGTCCTGACTGGCTGCGGCGTTCCCCGTGTTTATCCCAGGTGTCGTGCCAGGAGTGGGGCCAGGTGCTACTCGGGCACCAGGAGTGGGAGTCTGTCCTGGAGCACACGCTGATGGCGTGGCGCTACACCAGCGACCTGCCGCAGTGGGACACGGCTGGCCACAACGCGCTGCGGGAGCAGTGCTACGCCACCCTGGCCGAGCACTGCCTCTCTGCCCTCCAGCACTACCGGCCAGAGCCCGGCAAAGCACGCGAGCTGCTCCGAAGGTACTTGCCTATATGTCCTATGCTAGCGGGCAGGGTAGCTGGTAATAATATAGTTAGTTAGTGGTTAAGGTGGCCTGTTCCCAGCTGAAGGCTCGTGGGTTTGTAAGTAGCTTTGAATAAAAGCTTCTGCTATAATGACCACATTTTATTAAGACCAAGGGATTGTTTATCTGCTGGGGTTTTTTAATCTTTTATTTGATTGTAATTTTGCATTCTTACACCGCTGCCCCCTAAATGGAGCAGCTTAGTCAACTTTTTGGCTCCACTGTTGAAAATAATGCAGCAAGCTTAGTTTTCCATTCTGTTAACCAGTAGTGAATCATTATAGTATTTAAGTGTGTCACAGGTAATGTCCACACTTTCTTTTGTGAGTATTCTGTTATATTGATTTGTTTCTGTATGTTGTATTTGAAAACAGACATTATACTAAAGCTCAATATCACTTTTTTATTGGCAACATTTGGCTCACAACCCCTCCCTTGTCTTACACAGGTTGAAGATGGCACAGGTCCATAGTCAGACCATCGGGCCCTGCGTTCAGGAGCTGCAAAGGATTGTGGGAGATGCAGAGGATTCCACTATGGACATACAGTGAACTAATAAATTACACAATCTCTGCAGCTGGCTACAATCCCAAGTGAACCCTGACGCATTGGATGTTGGGGCCGTACACAAAATGATTGATTGTGTGTAAGGGAAGAAAATGTGATTTTTACACCGTAGTGTTAGTTTGGTAAAAACCACTACAGTACTCTTCCAAAGTCATTGCGCTAAAATGGAATAAGACTTGTATATTTTTAAGAAAATACCTTTTTGTATGGAGTAATTTTTCACACAGAGCATTGAGGTGTTGAATTCCAAATATGAAATGGATTTGTTGCTTTATATTGTGTAACAGTGCTGTCTGATTCACCATACTTGAAGCTTGCGTGTTGCCTTGGCTGTGAATGACCTGTTCTGTACATGTGACATGCGTCGTCTGTCATTACTGTTTGCACTGTTGGTGTTTGTCCTGAAAACTTGAATATTATGAAATAATTATTTAAATAAAGTCACTTTGTAACGCAGAGAAGGTTTGAGCCGTGTGTATGTGTACAAAATATTGAGATCTGGACATTCCTTGAAATAGATGTGAAAGCTCTCATTCCCTATTGATTTCTAACTGATGTTTATCCGTCCTTCAAGACTAAATTTCAAAGTTAAATAAAAAGATCTTTAAAACCTTGACAGGCGTGGGCTGTGACCTTCAAGGAAGCCTTACATTCTCTCTACCCTGTTTTATTTTTTCAGAGCTTCAAAAATACTGTAGTTCTTTTGCAATATGTATTCAAAGTACAGTACACTCCCTCAACAAGAGATGTACTGTACATTAACTTTGAAGCTGCCTGCTTTTGTCCGTGTGAATATATATTTTCAGATAGTAGTTGGCACAATGACCCGGTTAAACAGTGAAACAGTTTTTTTGCAATTGGATTAATTGATTAAATAGTCCATTAGTCTGCGTGCACGTTGTTTTTGAGTCATGTTTTACCACTAGGGGGAGCTGAAGTCCCACAGTTTCGCCTCATCCGCTGTCATCTCAAGTACTGAATAACGTAATGTTTTTCTAATTGGTCTAATTTTTTAAGTTCCTATGGATGGGTTTTAATTAATGTAATCCCTGACAGGATCCTGGTATGCAGTTTTGTAACACTTGCTTTACAATGCTCTTGGAAAAAGAAGTTAGGGTTTTTGTGCCCCCAAAGTTTTTAAAGAGGCTATGGCTCAGAGACTGAAAGGAGCTGCTTTCTCAGAAATGACGTTAGTGTTATTGTTGCATTGGGGTTTCAGTATGTCTCTTATCTGTCGTTTCCCAATGAGATCCAGTGTTATTCACAATTTTTTTTGCCGGAGCCTATTTTCAATACTCAGCTAGCAAAGTCTGCAGATATGAGTGAGTCATGTTTCATGTGATGTATTCATGTTGCAAGGCCATTAGGGGGTGGGTGGGTGAGTGGCTGGAAACGGGGTGGGGGGTGCGATCCCCACAGCCAAAACTCAGAATCACCTCGCGGAAGACTTTCAGACTCGTAATTAATAACTTCACGCATATTAAACATGCTCTTTATTCATGAACACCTGCTTCAGTGACCTGGACAGCGCACAAAATCGGCCTGCTATTGAAACAGTTGCGCTGCGCCGCCACGCTGTTTTCGAAACACGCTCTACTGTCATTTGAAAAACAACTCGCGGTTATTGCTTTTGGCAGGGCCATTAAGGGGCCGTCTTTTCTAAGAGGAGAACTTTCCGCCGAATTACAGTTTTGCGGTGGTGCGGTTAAAGCCCTAATAATTTATGTGTAGGCCTGGATGTCACTGTCACTGCATGCTGTAGCCTTTACACACCTTGGATAGCCACACAGCCGTGTTAACTTTATTGGTACAAGCCTTAATTACAGCTACAATGGCAAAGGGCTTTACAAGCCAGCATCGCACATAATCCATAGACTCCCCCCTTTCAAATGCACAAGGACAACCTCTGAAAGAACCATTTAGCAGAACCGGAATAAAAAACCCATAGGTGACAACCTCAAACGTTTTCCTATTAATAAAAGTCAGTTTGGCTGCTATTTATCACTGATCGAGGTTATATAATAACAATACAGCCTATACACTCACGAAAAGCCTTTCCACTCGCAGTTTTGAACGTTTTTGTAATCTGGCGTGACATTTGGAGGACAGTCTGCCAGGATATGCGAGACGCGTAGAATAGTATAAGCTCTGCCATTGGCCCGTGTGCTGCCAATGGGCTGTTTGGTTTGGAATTGATCTCTTATCACTTACTCACAGGAGGTATCACCTTAATGCAATAAACTAAAAGTGGTGGAACATTGTAGCTGTAGTCAATTACAAGTCAGGTTAATGTTTCAATTTATAAACAAAGGGATTAATTCAATTTCAATGCGCTTTCCTTTGATAATATTAAATAGGCTGCCTTCAGTCTGCCTGCCTGTTTTGGAGAGGGCAGCATATTACTATAGGCCTACAGGTGAACACATCATTTCGCCTTCAGACAGCCCTCTGCTCTGAAAAGGCCGTGGAGGAGGGGTTACAGGTCTTAAAATCACAATGGGCCCCTGTCCCAGGACATTATTATTATTATTATGATGGGCTGGGGGCCCCACCATGGAGCATAGCATCGGACACTAATGCTGTCTCCATGGCTGAGTGGGAAAGCGCTGGTGGCCAGTTAATGTCCTGGCATCACACCACCCTCTCTCCATCTCTCTATCTCCCTCTCTCTCTGGGAGAGCAAGCCCCTAGTTGACGTCAGGCCGGCAGCGGATTATTCCCGCTGTCCATCACACTCCCCCTCACGGGTACACACCACACTCACAGATACCAGCACCAAAACCATTTACCATTATTATCTGTGTCGTGACAGCGAAGTTCCTTTTAATGTCAATAAATTATTATTTTTTTCAGCAAAGTGATCTAGCCTAGATGGGCTTAAATGTCACTTATCTCTGCAAATACCACAGGTAGTGAAGTCATTTCACAGAATGAAACGCGATTAGCGGCCGCGTTTAGCGCTCATTTTTAATCACAGCTATGCCACTCTCGTTTAAAACCGAAACCAGTCATGCCCCTGATAGATGATCTGATCAGGATTGAAAACTAAATTACCGTCGCAGAACCGCTGATGTTGCTAAATGTGGAGCGTGAGGGCAGAGAGCTGTCGAGCGACACCGGGGCAGAACTGCGCACAGTGAAAAGATGATTACGGGCAATTATGTGCTAGAAAATACCCCCCGTGTAACAGAGGTTAGCAAGGAGGGGCGCATACTGTGTACCTCCATACAACTTGAGACGTTCACTATAGCATCTGGACAAATAAGATAAGATAACACTTTATTAATCCCAGAAGAGACATTCAGGTGTCACAGCAGCCAATGTTAAAATAAATAGTGCAAACAAGACAATAATGCAGGATATCAGGATGTATAAATTAGCAGCCATCTTGGTAACGCCCGCGGGCAGTTATTTCGGCCATTTATTTTGGCCTAACAAGACCAGGCCCCTATCTCAATGAATGGGGAGAGAGACATAACTGCACTTTCAATGGTCACTAGGTCATAAATACTGCATATATAAAATCACTAGTCAAATCTGATAAAAAATAAAAAACAAAAGTTTGGTGACTTTGCCCCAAAATAAGGTAAAAAGCTTTTCCCCCCACAGTATATACTACTACGCATGTGCAAGGTCATTGTAACCACACAATTGGCTTAATAGCTTTCCTGATTGGCCGTACAGTCAATGGTTATAAAGCAGCTCTTTCGGGAGAGGGGCGGGGTATGTGCATCCAACCGCCATCTTTGGCTTTACGGACCTCTCCTATAGAGTTCTATTCAGGATTCTTTAAGTGGTCTGTCTCTTCTATAATGTCTCTAACAATACTGATTCATATTTCTATTTATAGACCTGCCTAAGCGTAAACAGGAAAATAAACATGCGGGGTGAAATATATTTTTTCCTTCACCCTCGCCAAATGATTGTGTCTTCCCCCCTTGCACATAGCACGCCCAGGCCTCGCTACCTAGACGGGAAGTCATTACGGGGTCTCTCACCCCTTCGCAGATGGCCATTTAACACATCGCTGGCAACTGCAAATGAACCAGGAGTGGCAGCCGCTAGACTGGACCCAGCCGACTTCGCACAAATGTTTGTCTCTCGCTCACCTGCTGTTCAGAGACAGGAGGTGCAGCCAAACCTTGGCTCATTTTATATTATTTATTATTGTCTGTGTGTAAGTGTGTGTGTGTGTGTGGGTGTGTGTTTGGGGGTGGTGTGGGGGAATGGGGGGGCTGGATATTGGTTTGCCTGCAGCAACCCCAAGATTGTTGTGTAGTGAGTATTTCCAAATGAAGACGTACAGTAAACGTACCATATCAATGAAACATTTGTTTTTCTACCAAGATCCTTGTAGAAGAAGTCATATCAGTGCAGCCAATAAGGATTCATAGCTTGTAGACACAACGTAGTAACATATAGCACAAACACTCAAAACATTTATTTGTAAAAATATATTTTTTTAATTTTACGCACCCCCCCCCCCCAAAAAAAAAAAACAACAACATGTCATTCAAAATCATTATTCCTGTTTATTTATTTTTTTTAAACAAGCAAGATTGCAAATAAAGGTTACATATAGACCACAGGTATGCTTAAATCAACGCTGCAGCACTGTCAAAAGCTACCCGATTCACTTTTGCTCTGTCACGTTGATGTTCGCTTCCTGGTGCGAGTGGCAGCGGCTATAAAGTAAGATAAACGGCAGCTGACAAATTGGAAAGCGACGGATTGGAGGAGGGGGAGGCGACGCTCTCTCTCCATCTCTGCCTCTGGTTTGCTTGCTTCACGCCTGGCTTGGCGTCTAACCGTCTCATCTGGGCTCCTCTTGGGCCCTCTTGCAATGTGGCTGTAGGCTACTGTATACCCGGGCTATTAGGGTGAAGGGGGCTCTGAGCGGCGAAAGGCCAGGGGTCTAAATCCCGCGGCGCTCGTGAAGGGCCCCGCGCCGCCTCGATCGCCTGTCACAGACGGCACACAGAGCGCGCAGGAAGAGGAAGAACTGTCTGATAAGGGCACACGGCGAGATACAGGCCCTCCGCTGGCAGATAGCCTCTCAAGGAAGAGAGAGAGAGAGAGACAGAGAGAGAGAGACAGAGAGAGAGAGGCGAGAGTCGAGAGGGAGCAGGGTGGCAGATGAAACTCCATCTCTGTGTGTTGGGAGCCGACTGCAGGTGGGAGTGGGGGTCAGTTTTTTTTGCCGCTCATAGGCTTCTGAGTGAGAAAGAACAGTCCAATTAATGTGAATATTGGCCAGCTCCAGCGTGGGGCGAGGGCTCGTACTCCTCAGCAGCCGTGAGCTGGGATGAAATACCAGCTGTACTCACTTCTAGACAGAGGTGGGAAGTTACTGTACTTAAGTAGAGTTTTCAGGTATCTGTACTTTTTTTTCTGATAACTTTTTACTTGTATCCCCTACATTTCAATACAAATGTACTTTCTACTTCTTACATTTTCAAAACAGCCTTGTTATTATTCTAGATTATCGATTATTTTTATTTTGCATCATTGCTTGCCTTCCCAACATCTAGACCGATTCCAACCTAAATGGATGGGACAATAACACATAGAAAAGACGATCCCTTGGTGTATCCATCGGTGCATATCACAAACGACAGACGTAACAAGACGAAAACAACATAAAAGATGTAACAAGACCTAACAGACAAGAAAGGGAGACGACCATGGAAAAAAAGGAGTCTATTGAATGTGATGTCCGTGACAGGGATAACTAGTAGCAACATGGCTGAAAGTAAACCAGACAACCGAACAAAAGATTTTGGTAGTCCTGTAGAGATGAGGGAATTTCTAAAAAAAGAGTTTAAGACTTAATTAGACCTGAAGTGTGTTTTCGTGTTGAAAATAATGTTTCTAGTTCTGTTGCTGACATTGAAAACTGTTTTGCACATTGGAGCAAAGTTAATGTAATAATATTTTCAGTATATTGTTTTTATTTTATTCAAAGTTAGAATAGTTTAATATTCTTTGAATTAATTAATTAATAAATTAATATTATATTATATGACGTGAGGTTCAGTTAGCTTTGCACAGAAACAGCCGGTAGAAACGTCCTTCAAAGAGTCACTTTTTACTTTTATAGTTTGAGTAGCCTACATTCCAGAGCCTGTAAAGAAGTTTAATCAGTACTTCTACTTTTACCGGAGTCGTACCGTAGTATCTGTACTTCTACTTGAGTAAAGAATGTGTGTACTTTTGCCACCTCTGCTTCTACTGTAGATTTTCTACTGTAGCTTCTCACCGCCTGTTATAGAGAGCTGTTGAAACGTTTGGCGCAGAGGCCTATTTAGCCAGATTTTCTGCAAGCTCCCATGGCTCCTGCCCAGGACTTTGTACATGCCACTTATATCATATCATAGTATTTCCCCAGTGTTTGACGAACACTTCCTGCTCTGTATGGGTTTGAGAGGAAGGAGGGAGTGTCTTCTGGATGAGAGAGTGTGTGCGTGTCTGTGTACAGCAGAGGTTGACAGTTAGCACTGGCATTAGATCGAACGAGAGAGGATGCATTCGTGGTCCCAGTCTCCCACAAGCCTTTGATTTACTAGACTAGAAATATGGTGCAGTGGGGAGATGCAGGCTAACATGTCGCCATTAAGACATGCTTTCTCACCATTTAAGCATACCGTTTCAGCCCTATATCTATTTAGAAGAGAAAATTAAATGCATTGTAATTGTGTTCTTTAGAAGTTTGTTCTTTTACGCCTTTCATTGTCATCATTTACGCTTTACAGAAAAGTATATACCTGTATTTTCAAACATCCCAATTTAAATAATTCAGACCTAATTCAAATAACCACATGCATCTTGACCAATTTTCAAAGGCATCTTAACAACTAAGAGTAGGATATTTGAATACATGACAAAAGAGATCGATAAGTTCATTTTGTTTCATCATTCATCAAAAATGAACACTAAATATTTACTCAGATAATAGGCTATATAGTATCTGAACACACGCCAGGAACTCCGGTCCTGCCCGTGATTGGGTCAATGGAGTCCAAACATGCATATTTTTAATATTAACGCTATACTGCATGTATAGTGTTACTATGTAAAAGTGGACTCCCAGCAGAAAGGTCTTGAGTTCGATCCCCAACATGACCAGATTTAGAACCCCTACCAGCTTCTTAATATTCGTAACGGTACTCTCACAGTTGCTTTGGATAAAAATGTCTGTTAAATTACCTAATTGTAATTTGTAATAAAGGAAATTATGTGCAAACAAAATATTTAGAGATTTTTATTTAATTAGTTTTTTTATTTAATTAGTTTTCGGTGAAAGATAAAAACAAACAGAACTTTTGGAATCCGCTGTACTTTTTAACAAGGCGTGCTATCAGATAACTGGATTGCCAGGAAAAGCCTATGTGAGCTTGTCTCTGACACAAAAAACAAACAAAACAGCTTATAAATCTCCTTCCCGGTGGATCACTGGTAATTAAATGTACACTTGGTTGTATTCCTTGTTTGTTAAGACTATGCTAAGCTGTGTCAGTGTTGCAAGCAGAGTAAATTCCACTGAAGAGACAACTGATAAAGTTAGACTGTTATATAGCTAAACCGTAACCGGTTGTTCAAATCAATATTAATATATTTGTAATGTCGTATTATATTACTTATATTTGAAATGTAGTATTATTGTTATTATTATTAGTAGTAGTACTTTTATTCATTCATTCATTACTATTATTATTACTATTATTATTTTTCAAGATCACAGATTTAGCATTAACAGGTCCAGTATCTGGACCACCTGTGGACTATACTAGCTGATTTAAAGCCCCACTAACTAAGACTGATACATGAATGTGCAAGAGATCTGAATCCAAACTAAATGAGTATATCTCTAATTGGGGAGTTGCGTTGATTCTTCCGACGTCCGACGTGGCAGCAAGCAAGAGTGTCCAAGGACCATAGACGCATATTGTTTGGGACTAGGAGCACTCCTGACAGGTGGAGAAACCAGCTCTGTTCGACACGGTGGGGCGTTAGTTCATAATCAGCCTGAATGAGTGAGCTAAGGGGGGGGAGGGTGAAGAGAAGCTGCAGATGCACCCAGTGCCAGGGGAGCTTCTGGGGAAGGAGAATAACGCGCCGGCCTAGCCGCACACAAACACGAGCCTGAATGCATACCTATAGGCATCAACAGTACACGGTTACACACACTTACAGTATACACACAAGCAACTGCACACAAAAACACACACATGGCCCCCCACACACGCAAACAATACACAGAAGGACATGCCCCCCCCCCCCCCCACACACACACACACACACACAGATGCACAAGTATGCACACACCAATGCATCACACACACAAATGCACACACTCACGCCTATAGAACAATATTATCAATAATAATACATTTAATGTAAAACAGCTTTCAAAACAGCCAAGGACACAGTACAAAGAGGCAGTAATAGGAGTGATTGCACAAACAAAATTCATTACCATACACAAACATTATCAAAATACACAAAAACTCATCCACACGGGAGCAAATGCACAAGCATAACTATCTGTGCAACAAGAAATGCATTCCAACAAGGAAATGGTTTTAAGCCTAGAGAAGAGAGCATTTGTCCTGCGGATGGTATTCTGACAGCTCCGAGAATGCAAATAGTGACAAAGTGATATTTACTCTCACCTGAATGGTCTCGCCAAAGGATGCTGAAAGATGGATCCCTGCTTGTCCTGTCCTATACCTGCTCATATCTATTCTCTTCTCCTGTCCTCTTTTTTGTTATATTTCTAAAAGATGCCATCTTCAATTTGAAATTTGTGTCCGAAATTGCACCTGTGGTTTAAACTAGCATCACAAAAAGTTTTGGTTTAAAACTCCCAAGAGCGAATGCCAATGCTGTACCTGACTGCTGAGTGGTTGGCTGTCCTCTCTACTCCTCTGATGCAGAGCTCCCAGGCTCACACAGTTCTCTACCCTTCCCCCTACAATTTACACTCCCTTTCCTGTGCAGTTGAGTTTCAAACATAAACAGTGAGCTTTGGTGGAAATGTGGCTTGCTGTAGCACAGGAGTGTACATTTAATATCTTGTGTGAATGTTTTGCCAAAAGGGTCTCGGCCATTCATTCGTATCACTAAAACCACTACATAATAAACTGATGTCGCAAGTGTAGAATTCAACTGAAATGAAAACTGCCTTTTTAGAAAAGCTTTGTACCTCCTCAGCCAAGAGCAGAGATTTTTTTCCTTTCTATGACCAGAAGGATTATCGGCACTAGCCACAAAGAAATCTCTGCGGATTCATTTCTTGGTCTGAGAATATTGGGCTCCCTATCTTCTGACATAAAATATTGCCTAGGGACGGTGGGAAAGTGGCCGACAGCAGCAGCAATATGAACAGCCGTCACCGTCTGCTATCAATATGTACAGCTGGCATGACGAGGAGAAAAATCTTTATCATCCAAAATGAAAGTATTGCTAGCATTCAGAGAAAAGAAAATATTGAAACCCCAACAAACTGGAGGATTTCTGTGTATTTTTTATGATTCAAAGTCATACAATCGGGTATAGAGTAGGTGCTTTAAGTCTGCTGCTGGCAGTTTCCCACTTGCCTTGCTATATGACATCAAAGTGAAAGGACCCATATCAATGCATTTAACAGCTGCCATGTTGAATAGACTATTCTCCCTTCAAACTGAGCATTCCATTTCAGGTGTGTTGCACTTTTTATAATTTTTTAAAAACTTGGCCTAACTTGATTGGCTATATGGGTGGGGGTGGCAAGATAGGTCAGAGATGATTGATTACAATCCAGGAATGATGTCACACCTGGGGCCAAATCTTACCGGCTTGTTTTACACCATGATGTTTTCATTTTGGTTTTATGACATTGTTAGACCGATTTCAAAATTATGTTTTAGCAGTGGCGGTATGGCTTCAGTAGTGTTTCATCACATTAACTTTATACTGTATATTACTAGTGTGTCAAATAATACTATTGTCATACATGAGTTTAGTATGAGATTACATTTTAGTACTTTTTTTAACTTAATGGAAAATAAGGTAATCTATCAATAAGAAAAAGGCAACAGGATAATTTAAGTGAATACATTTTATGGATATTGGTACTTCCTAAAGCTTATCTAAACAAGTTGACTTTTTAATTTAGAAATTCTATTTTGCGCTTCTTATTTCATTGCTTGTGTTATCTATTTTCTACAGACGTGACTTTATCAAGGATGACAATAATTTTGGAGGGCATTCCATTTATCACTGAGCGGGGATTGTAGCTGTCAGTTGAATTTAATAATAGAGATACATTGTGGTCTATAAGCCAGCTTGGTCTTAGTTGAGAAAACACTTTAAACCACAACAAGCTGTGATGTTAGCAACAAATAAGACTCTCAATCTGGAAAGTATTTGTAGATGGATTCTTACATCACTTGCATTAGTGAGGGATATCATTATCCCTTAAACAGGTATCAGACTATAATAAATGTTTTTTAAACAAATCTTTCATTGTTTATACTGTTATTTAGCTGTAGTTTTTTGGCCCTAGAAGGCTAGTTTATTTGTATAGCCTTTAACTACAGTTCCCATATGAAAATGGTGTAAAAGTCCACCTTTAACACAGAAAACTAACGTCTTTATTCTGAACACTTGGGGTAAAGACTTCTTTAAGAACAGAGATTTTGTCCATGCTCTTTAATCATGGTTCGGTCGCGGGTAAAAAAACAACAACGCAAAACTAACTGGATGGCATAACAAAATGATACAAATACAAAATAAATAGAATAAATACAAAATAAATAAAATAATAAGAATGAAATTGTCTCTTATTAGGAAAAGGAAAAATCTAAATAAAAAGGTATACAGCCACGTGAGGTTCTTAGGTAGATTGTTGCTTTGGTCTTTTTCAGCAGTGTAACATTAGGTGCAGGCTTCATTCCGTTGAACGTTGACACACAGTCTTTGTTTGATCTGCAACTCTTTGCTGTTATAATGGCGCATTTGCCAAGTAATAAGAAACAACGCTTCTCTGCAGGGAAAACGGATCTGCTCGTGTGCGAAGAGCACGACTTATTCGCAGACTCATTATTCCGATTAGCTAATTCTGATGAATATTGTGACTAACCATTAGGACTGAGATTTGTTTCAATATATTGATGTACACAATAACAATCTTTCACATTATAATATTTTGCATGTTTGTGCGCTGCTGCATGTCCCAATGTGAGTAACAAGCAGAGTGTACTCGCGTTGTACAGCCGTTGTATGGAGGCGGCTGTACAATATTACTATCTTATATTATCACTATCTTATAGAAATATTACATATTACTAGTTTATAGAAATTGCCGCCCCCACCACCAGTTTGTGAATGGTCTTCCTTTTCGCTTTGGGATGCCCCCCCCCCAAAGACTCGTCTCTTTTCTCTTGCGGTTCATTCCTTAATTCCTCTTGGGCATTTTAATTCACTCTTGCTGGAGAGTGGATGCGCTGATAGACTGATAGAGACAGGGGAGACCATTAGGAGTCCCGTAATGCAGTTTTTGGCAGGAGGGGTCTGTGCATTCATTACGCCAGTCTTTCTTTATTTAGGAGCAACTTCATCAGCAACCTCTTGTCATTTAAGGACAAAAAAGGAGTGTGTGTATTTTGTTTCTTTTTTTTGTTATTATATTAGGGTGGGGGAGGGGAGGGTATGAGAGAAGGAGGCTACATCGACAGTGGTAAATTAGGAAACAATACAGCTAACAACTTGATGCCACGGCTGTCTTTCACTGACCTACGCCCTCCTTTCTTAATTGGACGCAGCAGTCTGTTCAGGCTTGAACTGTGTGTTTGATTTTTTGTTTAATTGAATTACACGCCCAGGTCATTAACAAGCGTGTTGAGGTATTGAGGAAGTGCCACACATCACGTATAGACGAGCCGGAGCAAAGATGCATATACAATAGAACAACATATTTTGTCTGAGTGAACACGTTGTGCGCTAAGAACCTTGATGGCAATGCATTTACACCTAATAATGCTAGCTAATGGCCAACGGGAGATGGAAGAAAATTGCTGTTTACCTTCAGCACTTATCTCTGAAGTTGTGAATAGCTTTATAACTTCAAATTTAAGGACCCATCATGCCCCCTCCTGTGACATTATTCATGGGAACGATTGGTGTTTGCACGGGGAAAATTAACACGATGGATACACAGTGTTCTTCAGCTGACATGAAAATAAACACTTTGAACCATATGGGCCATCTGTATTCCTCTCCTCACACATGTCACTTGCTACGAGGGCCTTTGCTTAAATCGCTGCTTGCTCATTGCGGCCCCGTTCTTATGACGCGGTTATGGTAATCCATCTTCAAAGCTTCCCTCTCTCCTGGGCTAGCGTCCTCGGATGTGCTGGAGCCTGAATATTGTATGCATGGGAAAACTTGCCGTCCTGGCACTTTCAGGCTTTGTGTGTGTTGCTGTGCAGCGTTTGATGGATAGAAGGTGTCATTTGGCGCAGTGCTCGGGCGCAAGAAGCCCACCTCGGGAGGTGGGTGTAACGTCCCAGAGAGCCGGGACAGAAAGTGAAAGGTAAAGGCCAGAGACCTGGACTCTTGTCAGCGGTAACTACAGTGACCTGTTGTGGGCAGAGAGACGTTATAGAGGCAATTATTTGGATCATCATGCAGCGGATGCAGCCTGTAAGCATGGATGTATGTGTAATTCACAATATTTCAAATCAGAGTTGTGAAACGGATAGTAGCAGAACGGTTTGCTTGCCGATGTTACAGTAGCCCAACACAATACGTGTTCTTTGACGTTCCCCTCAGCATTGTTAAATAAAAGATCCAATAGTTTGCTTCTTAAATATGTCTTGACGTGGATTCTCCTTAAAACCCTGGGATTAAAGTGAGACTGTTTGTAACAATTTTGTACAAAGAATATCAGATTCCTAATCTTACTGCTGCAAACTCATAGATAAACCCTTCAAGACTGGGCTCATCAAAGCTCCATTGATCTCACCCTATGGTGTTATAGCTCAGTAAACTGACCTATAACAACAAAGTATTTTTTCAATGAACCAACTAAGAATTGCACACAAAGATAGAGTTTCTTAACAATCAGGAATAAACCGTGTAAATACAGTGCTGACAGATCAAACAGTCAAGCATTCTAGACCGGCAATGGTTCGGGCAGTCCTCAGCACTCAGAGGTCCTGGTTGGTATTGTTTCAACAGGCTGTCGGTGGCGTGGAGAGTCATTGCAGTGGTTGAGAGCTAATGGGCCAGATGTAAAAGCCACCTGGCCGCCACCGGGCCGCCGTATGCTGCCGGTGACAGAGCCAGCCAGGCAGCACCGGAGCACTTCGGCATGCCTGTGTGGCACTAGCTGTATCTCGGACACAAAGCTTATTGGCAATTTGTCTTGACCCAAATACAACAACCGCAACATAAACAGTTAATTGCTCTGTACTGTGTTGAAGTTGGGTGAAGCTATTTGAGGTCAGTAAAATGTGCACACTCAAAAGAACCATTCATAAAGACAACATGGCAGTTGTTCCGCATCTAAAGCCCAATATAAATCATTGTATTATTGTTGTTGTGTATTTTGGGCTTAACAGGTACAGGTGTGACTTAGAGTCAGTCCCGTAGTTGTGTACGCACACCTACAGAGTTTTGTGAAGATGTGGGATGTAAAATCAACTAAAAACACCTGCACATGTGTTCTAGGGGCTTCAAATCAAAAGGTACATCAGACATACATGATTCTTTCTCTTCTCTTCTCTTTCTCTGTTCATACCTGTGAGGCAGGCGAACAGTTCTGTCTAGCGTGCGAACTAAGAAGCCCTTTTGGCTTCCTGCCCGTTTAATTCATTTAACACTGAGCAAAACAGAGTACCCCTGGCAAACAGGCCAGTGGAAAATAGAGCCGTGAATCTTTATTGTGAAGCAAATGAAGGGCTGGTATAGAGGTGTGGCATCTGTCTGTGAGCTGTGAGGTGCATTGGTGCGGATACACCCTGAACCTAGGAACATATAATGAAGAAAAACACAATTAAAGCTTGCTTGCCTTGCGGATACCGTCTCGAATTACATACTGTACTATATAACCATAAATAAGTGCTGAATAGAGATGTTCCAAATGTGGTTGTCAAAATACAACTTTTAGGAATCATTTAAGCCTAAATCAACAATTTTACGGAGGCACACGTGTACTTGTTTAAATATTCATAGACATGTTGTGCGGGGCTGTAGTGTGCTTTCCTTGTGTCAGCACAGAGGTCAGGCACTCCCCTAAGCCAAACTCCCAGCGAGCTGCAGATGATAGAACTGACGCCCTCCCACCGTTTACCATTACAAAACGATGTGAACTGTCAGTCAGAGCACTCTCTTCACTCATATGCCTAATTTATTAACGCTTATGTAAACATGAGGCCATTGCCTCCTGTTTATTGCCAAGTTTGAAATAAATAGTCGGACACAGTGTGATGTTTGTTCGAAAAATGAACTCAACAAAAAAATTTATCTGCTCCAACCTTGAAGTGAATGAACCGTTTATACCATCTAGTTTCTTCAACCTAGCTGGGGAATTGTGTTAATTACAATCAACTGAGGTAAAATAAGCTAGCACTTGATCCTCTACAGTAGAAAATATTCACTTGTAATTGCTTTTAGCATTGAAATTGGTCTTACCAAGCCCCAGTAAAACCAACAACATGATATGAGATTCTATTGGTGTGTCAGCAAGAGAGTTACTATGGGAATGCACAGAGCTCTCTGCCAAATAACCATGAGCAACTACAGCAACAACAAAAAAAAGTCAAAATGATTTCAAACCGGTGCAGTACCTCTCGCAGCCAGAGGGGCTGTCATCGTGCCAAGTTACCCTAAGCAGCGTCAGAGGTTAAACAAAGTCAAAACCCCTATCTGTGAGCTCCTCTCCCTAAACCCTTCTAAACGCTCCCATCTGCGGAACAAACTGTTCCCCTCCACTGCTGAACGTCAGGAGACATAAAAATGAGAGGATCCTCCTCCTACTCCATCACCGGGGGCTGTCTCGCCTTCCAACTTGCGGCCTCTAAATCGGGAGCGACAGGGTGACACCAGGGAGGGATAAGGGGTGGTAAGGGGGGGGGGAACCCATTGAACACACTGAACACATTGCAGGATGTCGGCCCCTTGCACTTTTCCATCACACCTTTGTTCAAGCGCTCGCTTGGCGTCGACAATGTGAGGACGGGTTGTCACACCCGTCAGCTTTATGGGTCCCCCGTCTGCCGGCACCGCAGTAATAAACTCCGCTGGGCTGCTTCTTCAAAATGGGCTTGAGACACAGTGGAGTGATGGGAAATTGGTCAGCGGAGTGTCGTTGGGGGAGGGAAGAGTAGATTCCACGCCAGCGGCTTCTTTGGACACATTGTTGGTTTGATTAATTACAGCAGAACAAAAGCCTCGTTGCTCCGGAGCTTTGCCTCGCCACCTGAGAACCCAGTTGTTGAAAGAGGCCAAAATAGGCCCCATCTATCTATCTATCTATCTCTCTCTCTCTCTCTCTCTCTCTCTCTCTCTCTCTCTCTCTCTTTCTCTCTCTGTCTATATATATAATATATATATATATATATATATATATATTATATATATATATATATATATA
>JAOEHI010000227.1:0-13985 GCA_025447815.1 Percopsis transmontana
CACGGTTTTGTGAAAGTCTCTGTAACTCGATCAACCAACATGCTGAAAGTAAGGGACATGAAGTAGTCCAAACTTTCCCTTCATTATTCATAGTAACAACTTTACCACTTTAACGGTTAGCGGCCGATAGGGCCGTCACACTGTCTCTGACCCTTGTTCCATCTGCCTCGCAGAACACTCCAAGCCTTCCGTTGCCACACAGCCACCACCGTCTGTCCATCAGCTCACCAGATAACTTTCTTCTCTGCTACCCATTGTCTGCCTCTGCTTTCGCCTTGTCTGCCTGTCCACCTGGTTTTCTGATGCTCAGCTGCCCTGGTTACCGGTATCTTCGTTCCAGCATTGGCCTACGCCCTGCTTCCGACCACTGCCTGCCCACCATTTGCCCCTGACCAGCCCTTGCCTTTCTTAACTGTGTAAACTCAGCCTTGGTCTCTGTGTGTATATGCGCTTCTCCTGCCACACCTGACACATTGCTTGCTTTGAAATCTATGCCATCTGGGAAAGCCCCAGGACCAGACGGCTTTGGTTGTGAGTTCTACAAAGTGTTCGTTTAGACCAGTGTCACACTCTAGTCACGTTGGGCTAGCTCTCTCTCTCTCCCTGTGTGTGTTGTGGTAATTACAGGTGCGGCTCCCTGGTGTGTGAAGTCGGCAGGTGTCTTCCATTCAACAATCAAGCAGTCACTACTTAGACAGGCTGTTCTGGAAGACACACTGCCAGATTGTTGACCAACTTTCCAAGTTCGTCCTAGCCAGCGTTTCTTGCATATTGCCTTAGTGTTAGTAAGTATTCCGTAGTTTGTAACCCTGCGTCTTTTTGTTTTTCCTCCAGTCACACCGTATTGTCTGTTTGTTCTCCGTCCCTGCTGACTGCCTGCCTGTTATTCGGACTCCCCGCTGCCTGCTCCCTACCTGTGCTTTCACCCCGTGGACTGCCTACCTGTGTAACCTGACTTCCCGCTGCCTGTTCCTCATCTGTGCCTTTGCCCCGCGGACTGCCTACCTGGTTCTTGGAATCCTGCCGTGTTGCCCTTGTGTGCCTCGGAATAAATCAGTTTTTATTGAACTCTCTGTCTGTCTGCATCTGAGTTCCCCTGCCTGAACGTGACAACCAGGGGTCGGCAACCTATGGCTTGCGAGCCATATGTGGCTCTTTCGATGACTGCTTCTGGCTCGCAGACATTTATTAACACGATAAGTAATGAATAATAAGTAAAACATTTTACACAAATAACTGTTAAAAACATTCAAAAATAAAACTTATGTTCTTATGTATTTTAATTTTAGTTTATGTACATTAAACCCTTTTGACGAAGAAGATGGCGAAAAGAAAAAAATATGAGGAGTACCGTACATATTTCAGGCCGAATGGACAGAGGAATTTGCCTTTGTGGAGAGAGCAGGTTCTGCGGTGTGTCTAATATGCAATGATAAAATTCCATGCAGCACCAGAAGTCGCTGTAACAACGGCGTGTGTTGGACGAGAGTAAGCGCAGCCAGCAAAAACACACACAAGCTGAATGGATGAAACGCTTGTAAGCGTTGTATTTAATACAGAAACACACACGTACAGGGCATAAACCCGAAACAATGCCCAACAACTCCTGGGGTTGTTGGGGACACTAAATACTAAATAGGACTAATGTCCTGCACCTGTGGGCCTAATGCTCCACAGGTGCGCTGCGGGGGAACGGAGGCACGATGCGCGCATAGCCGTGAGCGCGCCGATCGTGACAGTCGCATTAATGGTAAGAAGTATTTAATTTATTATTGGTTAGCTACAGTATAACAACGTTATTAAAAAGAATAAATACAAATGTATAAAAATATAGCACTTTATATAATCAGAGACATGTTATACTTTGAAAAGGTTCAATGAAATACATTTAAAAATATTTGGCTTTTATAACTCTCCCAGCCAAAAAGGTTCCCGACCCCTGGTTTAGACCCACTCCTAGCTATGTTTAACCACTCTTTGTCATGACCCCGTCTGTTCCCTGTTAATTTTTTTGTTTCCCTAGTACGCCTACTTTGTTCCCGTGTTCTTCCCGGCCCCTCCTTTGCCTTCCTTTAATGGTCCTTCCCCTGTTTCTTCTTTTACCGCCCTCACCTGTTTCCTGTTTTCTAATCATCCCCAGTGTATTTAGTCTTTGTTCTCCCTTCTCTGTGCAGGTTCGTTGTCGATGTCTTTAGCTTTATCTTTGTCAGTATCAGTGTCATGGTCGCTGTCGCTGAATGTCTTTGCGTCACTAGTCTGTGGTTTACCTGCCTTGTAAGCTTTGTCAACTTTCTAGCCCGGTGTTTTCCTCAAGTAGTACTTAGCCTTTATGTCAGGCCTAGCATCTGTGTTTTGTAACTTTGCTACCATTATCTGTTTTATTTTTGCCCTTGCCTGGTTCCCTGAGTTATCCCTATATCCTTTTATGTATTTGTTAGGTAAATTCCAAGTCCAAAGACACAACCAAGATTGTGGATCAGCAGTTTCCTTTAATCAAAATGCATTTTGGGTTCAACACAGCAATGAGCATGGAAGAACCCAGACCTCTCCTCACACATTGGGTTATATAGGTCCTGGGTGTGTGTGTGTGTGTGTGTGTGTGTGTGTGTGTGGGTATGTTTTACGACAGTGAAGATAAGATAACATGTCTCCTCTTCTCTCTCTGAATGCACATATATCAAGCTTAAACAAAACATAAGAAACCTTTAAGTAAAAAAAGTCGTGACCCTTACTAGGACAGGAGATCCCGACCATAAACTTTAACTGGAGGCTTAGAGGTAGTGTGTCTGCAAATGTGAAAACGCTGATGTCCGCTGATACGCTGGTATACACATTCTATCAACGGCTGATTTACCGAGCCAACGATAGCTGCCACATCTTGCGAAAATGTACAGCTTGTCGAGCCTTTGACTGCATGTCTTGGGGTTGCCAGCTGTCCCGGTTCACTAGGATTGTGTTTATAATCGTTCACAGTACTAAATCATTACAGACTGCTAAATTAACAATTATACTTTTAGTATAGTACTACTGAAAAACCAAATAAAATAAAACACTTTGTAGACGTGTATTGCTCACATTTGTATGGTACGGTTTTCGGTGATGCTGCAAAATAGTAAGTACAGAAGTGAGACACAGCAACAGTGTCGAGTGTTAGTCACTGGCTGAGGAAGTGAAGTGCTAACTAAAGACCCGCTTTGATGAGAGGACTGACAGATTGCACTGCCATTTGAATTTTGACCACAAAAGAGCGTGGTGAGAAGTAAATGTAAATGCAAAAGACTGGGGTCGCTGTTTCGCTGTCACATTGAATTGCCAATGCAAACTGAATTGCCTATTGCAAAATGAATTTCCATTTGAATAAAGAGACCAAAAAACCATGGCAAAATTAAATGCAATTTTATTGAGCTTTTATTTACATTGTTAATCAAAATAGGCACAATTCGGCCAAATCTGGATGGGAGTGAGTATTGATTTTCAGTGATTGTATCATTGCCTGTATGTCTAGGGAAGGGTTGGAGACAGATTTGGTGAATCTCCATCCATGATGATTAATATCTTATTGAAGTGGTAGTGTGTCACTCTTTGTTTATGTTTTGCCCAGGGATGGGCTGGCGGTATGGTGTCACAATAGCAACAGGCACAGGTATCTTCCATCTCCTAAAGTACCCAGTTGGTGGATACAGGGCATGGGGTTGGTAAATGGGGGGATCTCCATAGGACAAGCGCATCATGCACACATCCTGGATTGCAAATGTACACATCCAGGAATATGCCCTTGGCATCACAGATGCCCTGCAGCAGCACTGCTGGGAAAAGTTTCGATTACAAGATTTCTTCTGTGGCTTTGCAGGAGGAAGAAAGCTGATGTGACACCCATCGATGGAACCAGCAGCACAGCTGAATGCCTCATGGCCAGCAAGGTGAACAAAGCCATTCCCCACCTCCTCCATCTCCTCTGGTTTGGGGAAATTAATTGCTCTGTGGAGGATGGTCATCATTTCCTCCTTGACGTTGTGGAAACTGTGCAAACTGTGGTGAGTGGCATGGCAAAGATGTCCAATAATGCTTCATTTGGCCAGTTAGCCTGTAGTAGGCTTGACAGGCAAGCCAGTAACCCATGACCATCCCCTCAATTTCAGTTTTTTTCCCTGGGCAGCATCTGTACCACTTTGGTCCTGTTAAAAATAAATACAACACATAACTACTTTTTATAACTATTTTTTTTAACTATTTTTTGAATAAATTATTTATTTAAAATTTTCAGATACCGGTTCTGCTGCTGGGTTGATGCCCTTCTACGGCCCTGTACAGCTCTCCTCGTGTAATGGCCCGTTTCCTGGTATCTCCTCCCTGCTCTTGAGACTGTACTGGGAGACACAGAAAACCTTCTTGCGACATGCTGCTCCTGGAGGAGTAGAACTGAATGTGCAACCTGAGTGGGTTGCAGGTAAGTGATGTTACGTCTGACACCAACACCCCGATGCCTGCTTCAAACTCATAAAGTCCATTTAATTAACCACTTTTTCGGAGCTTGTATTGTTATGACACTGGTCACGTGAAAAATTATGTTTGAAGCAAACACACTGGTTCACTCCGGTAGCGAAACAGATGACTGCTTTGATAGCCCAATCGGGCGTTGACAGGTTTGACACTTCTTTCTCATATTAGCGAAAATGTTATTCTTGAATAAAAATCTCAACATTTAAATACCCTCCTCCATATTTTCCAAGTCCCGTCGAGTTGCCCAAGAACCCCCTCTGCCACATTATACAAGTACATCCAGTAACCAAGCACAACCTTTTTGAAACGTACATAAATGTCCAGCCAACCAAGTCCAGTGAGTAAGTTGCAAAGGGCTGCCTCCCACAGCCAAACAAAGGAAGAGCGTTTACACATGTACCTGCCTATTCTGTATCAGCTTTATTCTCTGATGTTTCTTTGCACTCAATGTACTTACATAGAACACAGAAGATAGAACATTTTACTATTTATATAAATATTTCTAAGAATACGTAAGAATTAAAGTTGTGAACAAGAAGAATAAGAGCAACAACAGTGCAACTGTTTAGAGTGCCAAGTTGCTGGAATGAATATAGAATTATATTGTTCTTCTGTCCATTTCTAATCAAATAGTCACACTCACAGACATCTCAGGCTCAATGTTTTATTATCAAGGTTAAACCAATGAAATTCATTCATGCATTATAGACTAGCCTACTTGGCGGAATGATATGAAAGATGTGAAGAGCATAAATTTGCCTATCGCATCAGTCACAATTAATTTCAGCAGGTCATGACCAATATACAGGTCTATGCTATATGGTCGATTAAAACCATAGCCTTTTACGCATTCTAGAGTCCCACATAATAGCCCAATGGCAAGTGTGATTTAAAGTCATGAATATTAGACTACACAACAAAATCCAAACATATTAAAGTGTTCCCATCAGAACGCCATCTCTTTGCAGCAGGTTCCATTAAAACTCTCCTAACTCTTGAAACAACAAACTGTCCTAACGCTGGCAATACAACACAGTTTAACGCTACGCAATACGCAACAAGAAGGTGAGTCTGTCTCGCATTTTTAAACCTTGAATCAGATTTCGAGGCAGTGACGTGAGTGTGTGTGAAACATAATGTGAAACGAAGCTTTGAACGTCATTGGTCACGTGATTTTGATCAAACGAATCAAGCTTCTCTTCACTTTTGATACGCGCCTCGGAGCTTTGGCGTCACGGGTATTGTCACTCCATCCAGCATTGTGGCGGGTAAGTGGCGCACTTCTTTGACTACAAATTGTAAACACGTTTCAGTCTTTGTCATTAAGGCGGTTGCGTTGTGGCACCAAATTGGGTAAAATACTAGGCGTCTAATTTGGATATTTTCCTCAGAGTACGTTGTTCTCGTGCTAGCTAGCGGTAATGCTGGAGCATCCGGCATATTAGCCTGCTAGCTTGGGGCTCGAACCGATTACTTGAATCTTTTTGCGCCAGCTTTGCTGCACAGTGAACTACCACAATCACTCGAACCAGTCATTTAGTGATGTGATGAGTATACTAGACAAAAACACATTTTCTAACATTCAGGTATACGTTTGTGTTAACTTGTGGCAGAACTTATCGCGTTTGTACAGGAACAGTCACTTATCAACATTTTAATGAGTTTCACTTTTCTGCCTTCATTTTGTAGCCTTCTTTACGCTACAATTTATTCAAGCTCGTGAAATAAAGCAGGCCACACAACATAAAAGTGAATAGACGTTCTCAAAAAATATAGCCTATGTCTATGCTACAATCCTGACTAACCTATACATGTTTCATGTCAAAATACACGTTGGCAACGAGCCCTTAACTACATTGCGTTCATAGCTGTAAACTACCCTACTGAGTGACGCGATAACGGTGATAGACACACCAAACCACGAGGCATGGAGTTGGCAAAAGAATAAGAATAAATTGGCCTAATTAGGACCAACGGTGACGCATGAAACTGAGTACAAAATTGGCTTGCATTACACCAGCTTTGCGTTCATGGTTAGGACCTAGCATAGACTGTCACTATGGCAAGCCCTTTTAACGTTTAACAGCTAGACTGGTTATGTGTTGCAGATATCTTTAATTCAGTTTTGCCTAGTCAAAAGAACATTTCAGATATCCGCAACTACATTCTTCCTATCCATAATTGTCATTTCAGATATCCACAAAGACATTCTTCCTAGGACAAATTATGTCACTTTTGCCATTCATTTTTATGGGGTTAATCATTACAGATATCTACAATTCAGTTGCAGAGATCCACCATGTGAATTACGGATATCTGCAACTGAATTGTAGATATCTGTAATTTCAGTTTGAGATATCTACCATTTGATTCTGACTAGTCATAACTCCAGTTCAAGAAATCTTTAATTCACCTCAATTCAAGATATCTACATGTTCCTTTTCAGATATCTTAAATTAAGTTTTGACTAGGCATAATGACGTTGTAGATATCTGAAACTGGAGTTAGAGATGGTCATAATTTAATTGTAGATATCTATTATCAAGTTATAGATATCTTGAAATTAATTTTGATTAGAGATATCTGAAATTTAGGATATCTGTAACTTTCATTCTGCCTAGTCAAAATGTAATTACAGATATCTTGAATTAGAGTTTTGACTAGGCAGAGGGACATTGCAGATATCTGTATGCAAATTAGGCCGGCATCCCACTTTCGCGGGAGCAGAGCGTGTTGTTGTTGTTCAAATCATCAAATCACATAGCACGTGTTAACTGTTAAATTAACTTGTAATTGGCACTGATTAGCACCATGTCAGAGCACCCAGAGGGCGAAGGAGTTTTTAATCATCATTTTAATGCTGCAGCCCGTGCAAGACAACCCACTTCTTCTTTGAGTATGGCGGGGAGGGAAAATTACGTATTTATGGATATCTAAAATAGAGCAACGTCATGCACAATAATTTGCACTAGTCATAATGGCGTTTGAGATATCTTTAACTTTCATTCTGCCTAGGCAACACTGAATTACAGATATCTGCAATTGTCATTTAAGATGTGTGACGAGTTGAATGTCGTTTTCAATGACGTCATTGCAGATATCTCTGTCGTTTCGACAAGTCACAATTGCTTTACAGATATCTTGAATGACAATTCAAGATATCCAAAATGTAATTATGACTAGTCAGAAATACGTTGTTGATATCTACAATGTTAATTCCGGATAGTCAATCTTAGCTTTTAAATGTTAAAAGGGACTTGCCATACTGTCACTACTAACACGGTCACCAGATAACCAGCGGTGGCTCCAGAAAACTTTGATTGGGGGGGGCAATGAGGGGTCCTTGTCATTTCAAGGGGGGTCTCATGAAAACCATCAAAAAATACAGGGGACACGGCGAATAACTGCATATTACTGCTACTAAACAACAAACAACACAGCATATCAACTACTTTGCTCTAGCGGGCTCGTGGCAGCGCCTTGAACGCAATGACGCAAGGCGCAGCGACGTTCATGGGGCGTTGCAGGGATTCTTATGTTTATATTTTTTTTACATGCCGAATAAATTATTAATAAATATTCTTCTTCTGCGTGGTTTGAAGACAAACATTTTCAAATCTTTATCCCGGAGATAGATTTATTTATCAGGAAGGGGGTGGGGGGGGTCAAGGCGTTTTTTGGGAGGGTCTTGAGACCCCCCAAGACCCCCCTGGCGCCGCCGGTGCAGATAACATGGCTAACTGTGTTAAGAAAATGAATTGAACATAGCTGGCTGTGTTAAGAAATTGCATTTTAATGGGAGGTTAACTGTAAAAAATACAGAGGGCCTATGTAGCCACTAATACAGAGCTTGAAGAAGCAAGAATCACACTGAACTTCTATCACCATCAACAACCAGTGGTGTATAATAATAAATAATTAAATAATAATTTGTATGGTCCAACCCTGGAGAGAATGACATGCGCGCCTTTCTCCGCCCATGCCTCCAGCACATCTGCAGAAATTGTACAGTAAATCATGTAACATTAAAGGTTAACATTAATCTTTCAAATGTTATTTTTTTTAATCACTTATGGAAGGAACATGTCAATTCAACACTTTTTTATAAATGAAATAAAGGTTATCATTTGTCTTCCAATCTATAGCCGTTTTGTTAATAATTAATAAGTATTATATACTTTAAAAAAGCATACAGAAAGAACATCAGAATAGGAGCAACATCCGTATGGTCTATGGAATTCATTTTTTGGTGTCAATAAAAAAAAAAAAGCAATATAGTTACAAAAAATAATGGCTTCCAATATGGATATTTGTGAACACACTGTTGTCTGGAGGTAGTAGTTAGTCATCAGATTACATTTTAATAGAAATGTTTTGAGAGCTTCCCTTCTGACCAAAACACTGAACGCAGCTGTGGGGCCTGGGAAGGGGCCTAATGAGTTAATTAACATTGGTTTCATGTCTCTAGGCCCTACAGCTTCTGAGTTAACTGACAAATATGAGAATATAAAATGGAAAATTGGAAAAACTAAACTCATTGCATTGGGAAGGCGCCTACGACAAGTAAATAAAAAAAATTGTTTTCTGTCTAAAATGTATGTACTGCTGCAACTAACTTGTGATACTATTCGTTTTTTTAAATTAGAGAATTTGAGGAAATCGATGCATCTCTTGTTCAACAGTTGTATAAAGGTTGGAAGTGGTCATGGCTGAAGCTAGATGCCACAATTTGTGAAATTAGGATGTGCCAGGTGCATACTCTGCACACAAAAGAATAATAACGCCAGCAGGGATGTGCATGACCTGTTGACACCCTTTGAGACAGACATGCACAAAAAGAAGGTGAGAAAAATGAGTTAATATTGAGATAAGTAAGCTACAGAGTAGAGGGTTTGCCAAAAAAAAGTTCCACTTTAACTTGTTAGTAAACATATTACTATTCCTTGTGTATCTAACAGTTATTCTGATATTGTTTACTTGGCACGCTCAGGTCATGGTTGTCCACGATGCATGTGGTGCGCAAACGCCTCAAACTCAGCCCTACCAAAGCCCCTCCCGCCTCCAAGTCACCTCAGCTTGGCAAAACCGAATTGGTGGGCTCTCCGGTGGCATCGCACAATGCAATGCTGTCACCCCTGGCTTCTCCAGAGGCTCGAGACAAAGGGAGAGGGCTCTTGGAAGAAGAGGAAGGGTACCTCCTTGTAGAAGAAGATACTACCGACTCCAGTCTTGTTATCACTATGGGTCAGAACAACATTTTGCTTAAAACCACGTCTCTTACTTTTTGAGCCATGACCACTAGCTTGTGACAGTTAGAAGTGGTTTAGAGATCAATAGCTTGCAAAAGGCTATAAATCTACATACATTTATCTGACTTTTCTAAAATGTGAGAAAGCCTTGTCTTTAGGTTTATGCCACACTCCCTTTTGGTCACCCTGTTATTAGGTTGATATGATTACCACCTGCTGTGGTGACACATGCAATATGTGTGCAAAAACGTGGGGTGTAAATCTATAGAATAAAGGCCATTTCACAGCTGAACGGTCCTGAGCAGAGCCCGACTGATAAATTGGAGGGCTGATATTGTTACAGTACATCACCGATACTATATTGACACAAAACTTCAGTACCGGTTGGGCTTTACAATTAGCTAATTTTAGTAGCTGCTTTTAACTAAAGCGTCTTACAGTGAGTACAATTTACATGTATTAAGGAGGTAGGGTTTAGGCATTTTGCTTAAGGATGCTTAAAGATACGGCGGGAAAGTCAGGGAACAAACGCAGTATCTTTTGGCTGGGAGCCCACCACTCTAACCATTTACCTATCCTGCCCAACATTGGGTTCTATCTGTAAGCATCTTTGACAAAAATGTCTTACCTCCTACCTGGTCAAAATATGTACTCTAAATTGCTTTATATAAAAACTTCTGTTCAATAGCCAAAATTTATGACTGTAGATTTCATCAAAATGTCTTCCTAATTATGTTTTCTGTACATTGATTAGATTGTTTTAGTAATATTTGTATTGTATAATATTTTGTATCACATATCCAAACACATTTCATTCCTTATCTAGCCTGAGTAGTGATGGATCAGCTCCTTTCTTGTGCTTGACTTTAGAGCTATAATTACATTCTCTGCATAGAAAAACTTTTCTCTCCTAATGTTTTCTCAGAGGACAGTCAGTGTGAAGTGAAAGCTAGGAGGCGGGGAGCGGCACAGAGGAAGAGAAAGCTGACAGATAAACAGGAGACAGGAGTCTCTGAGAGTGAAGAGGAGGAGGAGGAGGCGGGAGTAGAATTAGAGATTGACAGGCAGTTGGATCACTCCCTAGAGACAAAGTCTAAACAGCACAACCTGACCAAGGTCAACGTTCGGAACATCCTTCACGTGAGTCCACCAATCAGAGCCATGACAGAGCTGTGGTTATTTTTGGAATCAAAAGAAAGGAAATTAGCATTCTATACATTCTAATTTATTAATAATTTGTGATCATAAAAAAATCCGCATCTAGAATTTTCTAAATGTAGAATGCCTTTTAAAATTTGTTTTAAAATATAAATACATTGTCCAGTTGTGTTTCGAAAGGTGAAGGGTTTCTTAAAGGCCCAATCTGTTACTACTTTGCTGCTACGGTTATGTACAATGCTGCAACACCATTCAGCCACTCACCCCAGTCTCACTTACCATGAAGCTCTGGCTTTCCGTCTGCACCAGGTCCCACACATCGCTACCAGTGTCTAGTGCACGTTACTTTGGTTGTTTATTCTTATACCAATTAGTTTATTTTATTTTATTTATGACCAAACATTTCATTACGATTCATTGCTGCTGCTCTGTGTATTTGATAAATAACCTTTGAAACTTTCTTTTACCACACTACAAAAGCTCAGCATTCAAAACACTGTAGACTTTGCATAGACATAGTGCTGATGTCACATCCTAATGCAGAAGAAAAAGGACCGTTACGATCTTTACAGTCTCAGTCAGAAGGTCATGGGTTTGAGCCCCAGAGTTGGCCTACCTGTAAGCATTCTCAAGCAAGATGCCTAACCCCTATCTGCTCCTTGGAATTGTGCTAACTGTTAGTCACTTTAGATAAAATAATCTGCTAAATGTGTACATTACCATAAAGTAGATGTCTTTATCGGTAAGACAGAAAGCCGCCACACGCAAATAACATGTTGGGACTGTACCCAATAATTTTTGGGTGGAAAAAGGGTATATTATCTGTAAATTAATAAATATAAATTCTGCTTTTGCTGCAACCTTTGACCCACAGGAAGTGATAACTAATGAGCATGTGGTGGCCATGATGAAAGCTGCCATCAATGAGACAGAGGCTGTCCCACCTTTTGTAAGTCTCTTTTGCTCTTGTGGAGGTGGCAGAACTAAACCCTCCCATCTTAACCAGTGTATTTCTATTGCAAAAGTTGCTGCATTCAAGGATCGACAAACTCTAGGTTGTTGAATCTGTGTCTCCACACTTGCAAGGGATCAGGGATTCTTAAAGACATGCTTTTGAAGGTAACTTGTGTGATGTCTCTCTTTACTCCTCCTAGGAACCCAAAATGACACGATCCAAGTTAAAGGAGGTGGTGGAAAAAGGCGTGGTAAGCAATCGCTACCTTCATTAGTTAGAAATTAAGCTTTTTAGAAAAAGAGCTTCACTGGTTCAATGAAAAAGGGTTGCACTCATATTCCACTATTATTCAGAAAATGTGGGATGCTGACAATCTGAAATTCTGTGTGCATGTAAACCTACTCGTAGAATAGTTTATATAATAGCTATTGCTTAAATAGATTGTGTCACAATAGTTGATGTAGTATAAATTATGTTAAAAAGAAATATCAACAATTAACAGGGTAGTTGGTCTGGATGAGTAATGTTCAGGTATGTGTGTGCAGGTCATTCCAGCCTGGAACATCTCTCCCATTAAGAAGACCACTGAGGTAAAGGTAAGTGGTCAAGGTTCAAAGCTACATTTTCAGTGTCAGTTGGGCGTGTGCGCCCCAGCGTCCCTATCTCATGAGGGTGGTACTGTTATGGAAAAATTTAGTAATATACCACACTGGAACAGAGAGAAATGTATGGTCTTTGTAAATTAATTTAATTGTAAGATCTTGCAAGAAATGGAAAACAGTTCACACACAGTTCCTAGCCTGTCTGTGAAGTGTCCCACCAGGGAAGGTGAGGACAAAGCTTTTATACACATGATGAGGTCAAAGGTTAGGGGGTAGGGTTTGAACCCTACCCCCTGTGACATCTTCATAAAACCCCCTCCTATCTACAGGAGATGGGAGAGTTGAAGAGGTTGTCTAAATACAAAGGGTGAAGTGAAGTGAGGGGGATCACAGAGAGCCTGAACCCCCGATATAATTAACATACTGTACCAACCCCCTTTCTAGAAACACTGCAGAATGGGTGTGTGTTTCTTAACAAAAGCAACTGTCTAAACAGATAGAATTGTAAAACACAGGATATAAAAGGTAGTATATAGTTCAAATATGAAATATTCCATAACAGGTACTATTAAGCGACCCTTGGATAGATTGGGGCAATATTCTGATGAGGGTAACACAGATTCAACATGACCCTATGATGTTACATTTGTTGGCAACATTGTGACTAGTGCTGACGGTATGGATTTACCGCTGTAAATAAACAACATATCACCGTGATTTGGCGGTTAACCGCGAGAAAAATGTATTTAAAAAAAAATAGCCACAAGCGGCGATTAACTATATGAATATGAGTGCAAGCAGTTATTGCAACTGTCTTCCAACGAAGAGAATATGACATGTTCAACACGTGGAAAATATACAGTTTAGGAAATACGAAGGAATGGAACAAAGAATAAGCAAAACAATTTTTACATTTTTGGTTAAGCAGTTCTTTAGATATTGACCATATCAATTGTAGCGCCCCCTTTTGGCTGATTTGTCTTAATTGGTACATTATGAACGAGCCTGTCAAGTTTCATAAAAATTTACATTTTACATTGACATATATTGACAGCTGAAATTTGATTGGCTGTTGGTGGCCAATAGCGAGCCAATTGGCGATTCAAGAAATGCGATCAAATGAGGCCAGGTACAAGTGTACCAAATTTCACGGTTTTACGTCAAGCAGTTCTTGAGATATTGACTTTTGGCAGCTGTACCTCCCCCTATGCACCAATAATAAAAAAATAGTGTGTGTTCAAGGAATGTTGTGCTGACTGTGTGTAGTTTGGATAAGATTGTACCCTTTTTACAAGAGAAGATATAGGCAATAGAACCATAATTGTCCATGCTCTGAAAATGTATTAATCTTCGAAATTGAACAAAAAATCTGAAAAATCTAATTTTTTCGGCTTGGCCAGTAGATGGAAGTGTACGAAATTACGTGAGAATCGGATGAACGGTCTAGGACAGTGGTTCTTAACCTTGTTGGATGTACTGAACCCCACCAGTTTCATATGCGCATTCACCGAACCCTTCTTA
>JAOEHI010000228.1:0-13985 GCA_025447815.1 Percopsis transmontana
TAAATGTACATGAAGAAGCAAACAGTAAACGACATAACACCAACAGGAATAATCATATTTCGATGTGTCACGACCAGGGGTGCGCTTACCTTGGCGCACGCTCCCCGGCTCTCCTCTCACTCGCACACCTGCGGAACATTAGCGGGGGCATCTTCTTAATTTAGGCAGACAGCGAGGTACGCTGTCGGTCGTTGTTTGTGTTTTGCATTCGGCCATGCTGGCCTGACTGAAACGCCGTAAGATGTATTAAGCTGTACGAGCCATTGTCCGCTCTGTTCTCCGCCTCTCTGCCTCATCGTGTCGTTCTTTTGGCTGGCCCACACTCTCCCCACAACACACTGTGACAAGAGGCTTTATACTGTATGACGTTTGCTTGAATTTCCTTCGGGATCAATAAAGTATCTGTCTATATATCTATCTATCTATCTATCTATCTATCTTTTTATCTATCTGTAGTCTAGCAAAAAAATGCCATTTTCTCTTGGTCTTGGTTTTTTTTAAAGCCCAATGAGTCATAGCCCATTCTATAGGCACTTTTCCACTGCAGGAACTCGCAGGCTGTTTTAGGGGGGGTGGCACCTGTAGGCGGTTTTCCACTGTAGGAAGTAACCCTGTAGAAACTCTTTCAAGGCTGTTTTCGGGGGCGAAAGAAGTATAACTACTCTGGAGTAGGTACCTCTGAGCGGTCCTGAAAAACTGCTGGTCAGGGTTCTAAGCATATAAAAAATATTTCTTTCCATCAAATCTCTAATTACACAAAAATTGTGCATGTGAAAATTTGCGCCGATAGAAAAAGTATATGAAAGATCGCTGATTGTAGCTATTTTGTCTGAACAACCAGGAAATGTCCTAGACTAGTGAAACTCATGAGAGAGAAGTGTGATAAAGTTGTAGTCTGTTCAAACATTTATTTTCAGCAAATCTGTTAATTACACCAACATTGTGCTTGTGAAACAGTTTGTGCACAAAATTATTATGCTACGTAAACTCATAAGACCGGAGGTTCATACACCGCAATGGAAACATAAGGGCTGAATGGGCCGATTAGAGGGCTGTCCCTGTAAACGCTCTCACCAATTGGGAAGTGCCCCGAGTTCCTGCAGTGGAAAAACGCCTTATGTCTCCTCTACAGATGGCAGAGCCAAATATAATGACCAGACATTCAGAAATGCAGGATTAGGTGAGGGCCTTAGTGAAATATATTTAGTCAAAGTCACGCCTAGCTACAGATTTAAGAAATCATGAAATCTCCCAACATGAATCAGCTCTGGCCATTTACTGGGCTAATCAGTTTGTCCTCATATTACACACATATTACACTAATCAGAGCTCATCCTGAAAGCTGTGAAATACATTTTACCTTCTGTGATATTGCTGCTTAAACCATATTCATGGATGTAGTTAGCTTTAAATGAATTTGAGTGGTCATAAAAAATGTCTTCCACATATGTATTATGGTCCCCAGTTGTGTGGTCAGTTGTGTTGTCTGAAGAGACCTGAAAGGGCTGGACTAATTTTGAAATCTGTCTAACATGTAATTCATCCCAAATTCCTCTTTGCTAACATCATCGTGTAAAACAAGTCAGATTTGGCCCCAGGTGACATAAGATTTTGATTATAATTGTCTCTGACATATCCTCCCACTCCCAGTCAGATAGCCATTCAAGTGAGTCCATGTTATAGTGTAAAGTTAAAGTGTATCACAAACTGAAACAGAATGTTCAGCTCGAAGGGAGAAAAGGTATGTCCACAATACACATAAGATGACTCTCCCCTGTAAAAGAAAGGATGGGAGCAGATGAGAGATATAGCACTCCGAAGTACTACTGTTTACAGATTAAGTAGTCTCATCATTGTTTTTATTTTCTGTAACACAGGAAGCACTGTCAGTGCTCTGGTTGGTGTTTTGTGGTTATGTCTATCTCCACCCAGTGGCGAATTATAGTTTTACAGCTGTTACTGAGCTGTTACACAACCTATTTCTGAGACCAGGCCACAACAGCAGAGGCATATATTTTCAGTGGTATGTTTGTACTGTAGTCTTCATAACAAATATAATCTCACTAAGAGCAAATTTGAGCATTCCACACAGACAAATAGATTTTGTATGAAACAATATATTTTGGAATTTGGCCTGAATGCGAAAGAGCATTGCATGGGTTTGTCCTAAACCCCAGAGTGCATTTTGGTGAAATAGTGAAATGTTACCTGGAGAGCAGCCAAACCTCTCTGGGACAGTGGACCATGCAGTATGATTCACGCCCTTGGGTTATAAAGAGAGCTGTCCATTAATTCTCCAGAAAAACACAAATAAACTTACCCATTTTCAGGGGCGTTCACAGAAAATTGTGGTTCTGAATTATTCATGAATGCATCACTAAACCAACAGCGCCAGTCTGCTCTTTGACTGTCTTTCTTCGTTTGAGTAATTTTCACAAAACGTATTTTCTGATATTACTTTGATACCATTTTAATCATGGTCATTTGTCAGGAATAATGTGGCGTCCAATCAGAAGGTCGAAGGCTTCCGGAAAAACTAAGGAACAAATAAAACATGCATGCTAAAAGAGGTTATGTGTTCTTTTAGTTTTAGTATGAATACATCGGTTGTCTAGTTTACATACTGCAAAAAGAACAAGTGCAATTTAATTTATACAGCTGGACCTGTGGTAGTGACCGCAATTATGTATGCAGTTCTTGACACCACAACAGCCTTACATGTCCTCATGTCCACTTCAGAATATATCATATATTTTAAGTCATATTTAAAGAATTCATCTAATGCTTACAACAACACAATTATCTGAAGAGCATCTTAGTAGGGATGGTGAGTGTGATTCAGTGGGGATAAGATGTGAGGTATTTGTTGATCGGATGAGTTTTTATCTTGTTGTGGAAGGTAAACCCAAACCAGCCCGCAAGTCTAGAGGGAATGAGCGGGCCACTGCAGGGAAGCATGAGCTAAGCAGTCAGTTTAGTGACGAAAAGCAGGGCATACAGTATATTGTGGACTTTGGTCCATACCAAGGCTTGTAGAAACGGGGGTGATGTTAATCACCAGGAATTAACCAATGGAATTTGTTTTGTATTGTGATGCATGAGCTAATCATATCACAGTAAAACAAGCTTTTCTTATTTATCATTTTCCATTCCATCTCAATATTCACTTTTTCATGGTTATTAACAGGCCAGCTGTGTATGTTTTATCAGATAGGATTCAAGTTTAATATTGACTTCCTACTTTTGGTGGAGAGTGCAGGAAAGAGGTCTAATGTTCTGAATGACCTAAAGAGATACAAAGGAAGTACTTTAAGAACCCAGCCTTGAATAAGTCTCAGTGGGTCGCACTTCTTTGGGTGTCTGTCTGTCTACTGTATTTATTACCTGTTGATTTCTGACTTGTCATTACCATAAGCTCTGGGGCTTCCTACTTAACACAGTAAGAAGATACCTTAATGAAACCTAATAATATGAGATGAACATCATATAGAGCTCAGGAGTCACACAATACACACAAGGTTACACAATATTTCCCCCACAGCCTTGGCCCAGTGTTTTTGGTATCTTTTGAACAAAATAAAGTTTCTCAATGCTTTGATTGAGTTTTCTCTTGGTCTCTCAGAACTGTTTTTCTTTTTGTGTTTTCTTTCTTTCCTAGCTGACAAAAGCCCCTGTCATTTAGAGGAAGCTCCCGGGCCCTGTCGAGGGATGCTGACGCGTTACTTCTTTGACACCGCGAGTCAGGAGTGCAAGCATTTCTTTTATGGCGGCTGCTTTGGAAATGCTAACAATTTCAGGAGCATGGCAGACTGCCGGGCGAAATGCCAGCACCCAGGTGAGACATCCGAACTCCTTAAACACTGGCACACAGTAGACAGGGCGGTGGCATCACTACATCATATAGTAAGGAGTCATGACCTGATGTGAGACCCACAGTAAAAGCCAATTTGAACTTCACATAAAGTATTTGCATCAAATAAAAACTAGCAATTGGCTTCCTAGGTCTAATTTTCTTCGAAATGCATGATTTAAGGTCCCGTGGAATACTAGAAATGTCTGTGTGCAGGGGTGTTCCTTTTAGGAATGAGGGCTAGCGGCACCCTAGAAATCCATCAATGTTTATCTGATCTCAGAAATCTCAAAAACTGTTTTCCTGTTTTTAACTATAGAAACATGCCAGGCTTCATTTACATCACAACATGCCCATTCCTTAATATAATTGCGGTACCAAAAACATGGCGATAACTCATTTGAAAATGGTGGCGTATTCAGAACAAGGCTGCCTCAGGAAATTAACTCTGATGGATTTTCCCGACCATGAAATAATGTTCCACCTTGATTTAGCATTTAAATAGTTTTTGAGTGTCCAAAGTACATTTAATCACGCCAGACTGGGCACATTTTAGAAGTCATTTAGATATTGAATATGTCAAGGAAAATAACAAGCAGGTTGCTCTACTCAGTCTACTCTGACCAATTCCAGCCTATGGCCCATATGAGATTAATCATGAGACAATTACGTCATTTTAGCAGACGCTTTTATCCAAAGCGACTTACAATTACATGGAGCGGACTAGAACCCACGACCTTCCGTCTGGGAATTCAACACATAGACCACTAGACTCCCCTGCCCCGCATGAGACTGCATTACTATAATCACTGTGGACACTAAATGTAAGATATAGTATAGAAATTTTTAATTATATAAAATATAAATAGGATAATAAAAGAGCAGTTTAATGTGACAAGTTTGTTTGCTGTAACACAATACAGGCTTACATTCAATCCATACATGACGTTAGTTTTGTTGAATAGTTTGTTATAACCAAGCGGCAACATTCGATTCTTAGAAATGAAGCCAATAAGGAAGTGCCACAATTTGCAGTTCCTTAAATGGGCACTTGAGGCTGGCTACAAAAGCGAGTTAATCCCCATAGACCCCTATGTTAAAATGTTTACAGCAGAAATAAACATGGTTACAGCCTGGTACAAAAAAACGTTTTTAGTCTCTATAGCTAGTTTCCCCATTCATGACAACTGTACGGGGGTGAATTTTTATATAACTCATCAGTTGAAATTATATTAAGCCATCAATGTATCCATTCATTATACATAGCCGGGAGTTAGGCGGGAGTCTGACACTGCCTAGATGGCGACGGCCCGAGCCAGCACACTTGGCTTCAAACCCGTTCTTCAGAAACTCTATGGGTGACGTCATGGAGGGTTTGTCCATTTATTTATACAGTCTATGGTTATAACTAATGAATGTTTTCATACTCTTATTCCATACAGGAACCACCAAGGCACCAGAGTTGTACATTGCACCACCCACTGGAAAGTCCAATGACAGACCGAACGGTGCCTTACCACAACATGGACCTTTATTACTGGGTAACGTTTTGAAAAACTCAAATGTCCTCCCTAACATGCAGGCTGGCAAGGACTGTACATTTTATAAATTATTTTTTTCTGTATTATTTTAAGACATCTCTAACCATAATGTATTCGTTTCCAGAGGCATCATCACTAGCACAGCAGCACCTCCAACCCCGTCCAACAGGTGAGATCTTGTAGAAGTGTAGTGTAACACACAAAGTGGATTGTGTTTGGGTTATAGATCTTCATTGCCCTAACATTGATAACTACCAATGAAAATCGATGTGTTCTAGTAGAAGATATTTTTCCGTCGCTGGTGGGAATGTGCTTCACAAATCTACCAGAATTGATCAGTGCACACTACTAAAGTTACACTCGCTAGCAATATTATAATAGAAGCCTTGTGTAAGGGATTAAACATCATAAGTATAATTAGTCTCGTTCTTAGAATTAACAACTGTGAACTAAGCATGAGACAAAATACAGGAAGTTTAATTATTTTACTAAGGTGCCCCGTGAGAATGTTAATGCATATAGCGTATAGCGTATAGCACTGCTGAAGGTGCAGCCAGGCATAGAAACCAGACAGCTTATGAAATTGCCTGTGTGGGAAAGTGCAAGAGAAGTGTGTACTGAGGTCTGCTCTTTAAAGTCCTGTTTTCACACACTCCTAGATACTAACTTTCAGGTTCATTAGAATGCATCGAGATCATTTACTTTGCGCTGAAATGGGTGGGCACAAAGACTGATTGGCCTATCATCTTGAATTCATTCAAAAACATTGTGTTTCAAATCAGGAAATCTCGAGAGGTTGGAGTCTTAAATACTGTACTTGAATGCAGAATTCCGACTTTTGCACCTTTCAAATCATGTGAAATAACACGTTTGTTTTGGCTGGGTTTGTGCAGATTTTGTGCCACCAGAATACTGCCTAAATGCTTTGGATGCTGGGACGTGTGACAGGAATGAGACCAGGTTTGCTTACGACCCCAGGACAAAGAAGTGCCACGTGTTCAGCTACAGTGGCTGCGGTGGAAACAAAAATAACTTCACCCTGAAAAGGCACTGCATGAGGAGTTGCATGAAGGTCCGGAGACGCGGTACGAAAATAGTTTTCGTATTTTTATAATTTTTTTAATATATTATCTTTCTACTCATCATCTCTAAATCCCTTACTCTTTATGTTTTCATTTGTGAGAAAAGCCATCCTGTGTCTCAAATATAGATAATGCATTTTGTAAAAATTTAGAGGTAATGTGAATTGTTCTAATTATTTTTATTGTTCTTGATAGATTTAAACATTTTAATACATTTCTCCTCATGTGCTATCATTCCAACATTTGGGAATATTTTAGTGCCACGAATATTTTAGTGATACTTTCCTTTTTTTCTGTGCTACAGATCACCGGAGAATGATTCGAATAAGAAAGAAAAACCTCAGCAACATCTTACATCCTAGAGTCTGAACACTTCATTTTGCATTACATTATAGGCTACACTACCTTTCAGCCACTTTTATTTATGTCAGTTGTTTTATTATTTCACGTAGACCTTGTTTTGTGCTTCTACAAATATATCCAATGTATCCAGTACATAAAAAAAGGAAAAATACACAATTTGTTTTGCAGACATATAATGTACATTAAATACCTCTGCCAGAGACAATTTTTTAATGACTGAAAAAATAATTTTTCGCATTAAAACTATTAAGAATATATAGGCTATATTATGAAAGCAGTTGGAATGTTGTTGTTCTTGTGCTTAAGCTGCAGTCGTCAAGACAACCAGCGGAGGGCAGTGTTGTATAACGTTGCTAAATGTACAACCTACAGTATTTCACGCAATTGTATGCCCTTATTATGATTTAATATGATTTAATAAATGTTTTAATGTTCGCCTAATTTGTTTCTTTTTTTGTTATCTAACTCTTCTTTCTGTGGTGTAATATTTAGCAATAGACGTAGACTCACCTAAGTATTGTAGCCTACTTTGAATTAAACAAACAGTGGATTGGTTCTCATTACTGTACAACACATTTTGCTAGAATTTTAATATTTTTTAGTTGATATTTTTTTTTCATGTCAGGGTTGTAGTTATAGCAACGTTGGACAGCGTGTAGACTTGTAGGCCAACCTCTATTCCATAGCATTCCAGCATTAAAATGTGTGTTCTATTGTAAGTTTTGTGACAACGTGCACAAATGGAAAGGGATGTTCAGCTGTAGGCTAATGTGTGATGTAACAGGAAGTTGTGGGTTGTGTTCCAACCTCAACCTGACAGCATTGGCTTCTCTCATAGACTTCTCTCACTCCAACTATTGTCCGTGGAGCGCAGAGACCCGTTGATTTTGGCTCGTACTGTAGCACCAAACCTCTGCAGATTGCGATCCCGATCTGTCTCACGCATTTAGGGATTGCCTTGACATTTGTCGTCCTTGCCCTCATCGTAATTACCCCCTGGATTTGCACCGCAAGGTAGGACGATAGGTAGCGAAATGGTAGAATCTGCATGTTGGCTGTAACCCTAGTCCTAATAAGTTGGGCTTCTCTGATGTCGAAAAGCTGCGATTTGTTTGTTGTTTTCAGTGTTTTGCTTTGCGAAACTGTTTTGGCTTTAATCTTGAAACGAAGAACCGTTTTCTGCATTGAATAATTCAATGCATAAACATATGCATTGAATATATCATAATTTATTAGGCTGTAGCAACATCAATTGACATAGAACATAGCGTATCGTTACTACACATCCCTGAAGCGTCAAAGAAATATGCATCATGATGCATATTACCCTAATAGGCAAAATGCCAAATAGGCTACCAACTCATTAAGTAGCCTATAGGGGTTCAATTGTATTGAGGTTGTATTCATTTGGACATAAAATGTAAGTTCTACAAGCAGGCCATGTTGCGCCGGCTAATGCGAATTATCGTTTGCATTAAGGGGTTCTATGATTATGGGATGCATATCACATTATGAGAAACCGTTATCCACACGCCTGTAGAGGTTTTTGGTGCACACAAACTACTCCTGAGGCTACATGTCAGATGCATTTCATTCACATCTAATGTGGGATTTTCTATGGATTTTGGGCGATGTTAATAACGCCCTTTCGTTTAATGTTAGTATTCTTATTTATTTATTCTGCGAGTCCGTGTTATTTTTTGGCATGCAAGTCATGTCAAATCGAGACGCATTGAGCTGACTCATGGAAGACGATCGCAGTAGCCTACATCAATTCTGAATTTCACCAGACAGCCGGAGGTAAATGATAATGACGATGATGTTGATAAAATAACAGATTATGTACTTGATTATTGAAAAAAAAAACTGGTTCATTCAAACGTGGAGATGGCATTTAGGCTGAGACAACTTTCAAGCAAAATATAGAAAACAGTAGAAAATTGTGGAAGTAGAATATGAAAATACCTCAAGCATTTAGGCTTATGACAAAATCCTCACCAACCCAGGTTGGTGGAGGTGGAGAACATGTAACAATAGCTAATGACTTTTTATACATTGTCCATTCAAATATACCCAGTTAAAGTGCGTGACGTGAAGGAAGAGGCTGTGGTCACCATTAGGAATAGGCAGACACACCTGCAGTAATCGCCATCTTTGAAGGATCAGTTTCCATGTCAACATGGATCACCAGGCAAAGGAATATGGCAGGATAAGTGTTCTATAAAGCTGCCAATGATTTACAAACTCTTTTCTTTCCTCAAATGATTGTGAAATTCAGGGTAGCCCCTAGGCTAAAACATGTCCCTGAGATAGTTCAGGTTTTCAAACATTAGGAAGATATGATAAGAGTAGGATTTTGCATTTTGGCCCCAGAATGTCATACACTTTGTAAACATGTCACAGCTGCCAGCAGAGGAGACTTAATTAGCTCGTGAGGATTTGTTTTCTGGTATCTTTCAGTGGCCTGAAAAAAACACACAAACTGACTGTGTAATGACAATGTCATGTGAATTTGTCAATTGACGTCACTGTATACGAACAACAAGAATAAGATTTAGCCCCCCCAAGCAATTCTATAGAGTGGTTGCCCCTCCAGAAAAACAAAATGAGGCAGGTTTTTACAGTAGTGTGTATAACTTTTAAAACCACAGGAATCATTTCATACATTTGTGTTATCACCCCCCAGGCAGCTATGACCATTACAGTATGATGTAATGTTTACCGTGGCTGTGCAGTGTGTAAGACACAATTACCCAATAGCCACTAGTCCCAAGCGTTGAATATCATTGTGCAACCTCTTCTTCCAGGTGTCCTATTTTCTTACGCCAATTCCTGTGAAGTGGACGCAGCCTCGACTGTCATGGTCAGAATAATGGCAGCGCACTGAAATCCCCTTCATAAATCACACGTTTTAATACTCGAATGAGCAACGCATGTCGATGCGTTTTCTCCGGCTGGTGTATGTAAGGGCAGTAAACTCGCAAGCCATCTTCCATCTTTTCAAAAAGGGAAATGGAAATGGCAATTCTTCCTGCATGCTTTATTGCCCCATAAGCATTCAAGTGCATCAGTGACCTTTACTGAATCCTAACTGGGGTCAAAAAAAGCCCTGGTACACATTACACAGTTCTCTGCTGCATCAACCCTCCCCCAGGCTCAGGTTATAATATTACACTAAAGGACAATGAAGCTGACATGCTCTTGTAAAGCTCCCCTCAAGGTTTAGGATTTTGTTTCTGCTACTTCAGTTCTTTTGTAACCAATTTTTTTTCCGCTCATACATTATGCAAGATAGTTTTACTTATCTGTCTAATTTCAGTTGTTCTGGGTACTGGGTATTGTAGCTCACGTGTTGCAGTATTGGAGCTCTTTTTGTTGTGTGAACCGCTGTTCTTTGCGGGGAGATATTGGGGTATGGAAAGAGACTGTGTGGTTTCCAAGGGTGTTCCATGTTTGTGTGAGCTAAACAAACTGGCAGCGGGCTACGCAGCTTTCCTGATTTACTGCGTGGGTGGGAGGGGGCAGTGCCAGGCAGAAAAGTAGTAAGTGCTATGGGACGTGTGTGTGTGTGTGTGTGTGTGTGTGTGTGTGTGTGTGTGTGTGTGTGTGTGTGTGTTTGTCTTCATACAGTGAGTCTATACGTATCATGTGTCATGTGTTTATAAAGGGACACTCCTCGATTTGTGCTCAGAATGTCCCTTGTGGCTGAAACCAGTGTTACAAAAACATTGCTGTTTTTGTTTGCACATGCTTCCACAGGGACGGGCACTCATCTCTACTCCCCCGGAAGCTCTCATAGGCTCACATCACTTCTCTACCTCTTTCCTCTACAGCTACCCACACACTTGTTTCTCAAACATAAACAGTGAGTTTGTATTATAACACACTTGAGGGGTGTACCTTTAAAGTTCCTTTTTCTAAGGACCAATAAGACGTTTGTTATGAGGCACCTCATTCTTCAGAAACAAAAGTCAGTCAATTTGTTGTCTGTGTCCTGTCATGTTGGGGGCACAGGAAGAGGCCCACAGCTAGCCTGGTGTCATCAGACTCATTCGCAAATGGAATCTCTAAGTTCATTTTCGATTTCCAAAATGCCTCTGGACTCAATTGGATAGGCCTACAACCAATGTGTGACGTAGTCCCGGTACAGTAATTTTAACAAACCCGCTCCATATTAGACACACGGTTGTGATTGGCCCGACTAATTCCAGGCCGGGTAGAAATCTGTCTGAACGGGAGGGTGGCCAGGCGTATCTGCCAGAGCAAATGAAACACAAGCTCTCAAATTAGTCTGGTTCCCAGGCTAGCCCACCACAGCATTCAAGCTAGGATTTGCTTTATGGCTCACAGGTTGATAACCCTTCCCCCTTTTTTTTACCCTTATTTCCATGGAAACCGGCTGAGGCTGCATGTTCTTGTTTGGCAGAATGCCTGTACCGTTTCACACCTATTCATATTCCCAGCGCCTGTTGCCCGCTATGTAGCACTGCTAGAGAAAATGCAGATAAACTGCTTTGCATAAGGGAAACCATAGCCCTGACTATTGAGGGTAGGGGGTCATTTCCTTTTTTAGATTTATTTTTACATTTACAGAATTTAGCAGATGCTTTTATCCAAAGCGACTTACAATCAGTACATTTCTCAACAGTTCAACTGGTTAGCCACCAGTTAAAGGAGAAGGAGGATGATTTTTTATTAAAGGAAAGGAGGATAGACAGAGGATAAATAATTGTTATAGAGGACTTCTGTTTGTGGGATCAGTGCTATGAGGTAGAGAGATCGGTGACCGAGGTTCCAAGGTAGATTATGAAAAGGTGTGTTTTAAGTCTCTTGCGGAAGATCAGTAGTGACTCTGCTGTCCTGACTGCTGCATAAAGATCATTCCTCCATTGCGGCGCCAGGACGGAGAGGAGTTGATACTGGGCTGAGTGACTCTTACGCCCTCATAGCGACGGATGTACCAGACTGCCAGCCGAGGTGGTAGATCAAAGTGCTCTGGTTGGGGACTGGAATCTTACAATTGCTTAGTGGTAGAGCGGGGCATTTCCTTTTATTCACTCAAAAATGTGCCATGGCTTGCATGCATGAGTGGCATACGTACAACTAGCCTCTATATTTTGGTTGTCAACCCCACAGTGCAGTAATATCAGCCTGTCACTGGTGACGTTAATAGTCCCTTTAGAGGTCATGTCTAGAGCCCACTGTGTGCCAATGGGGGATATTCTTTGCCCTCCTTGGGAGTGTCTTAAAACAGCATTAAACTTGACCTGGGCCCAAGGTTATTTTTGCCACAGCAATGCCTCAAGGGAACCACTCGCATCAGTGCCAAATAGTTTAGGAAGTGTTTCTCTGTTAGACTAGGATTGGACCTACAGTAATAGGTCTATCTCTTAAATAAATAAAACTACCAGATGAAAACGTTTCAAGTTCCATTTATCAACCAGTGTGCGCAACTGGAAGAAAAAATATTTTGTTATCTGATGCATATATATATATTTTGTCATATATTAATAACAATTATATTAATAACAATATATATATATATATATATTATTGAACATGAATTATTGAATTCATTCTGATCTATACAATTGAGTCTGATGGATTTTCATTGTAACTCTTCAGAGTTTGCTAAATTTTCATGGAATCGTGAAGTGCTTGAGAAGACCAATCTTAGGATATAAAGGCAGGCTATTATATTGCTACAGTAGTGGGAATTTTGATATAGCCTATTGAATTAACATTGAGAGATAATGAACTTTGACAAAGTGCCTGTAGTATGACGTTTATTAACCCAACATACCTTGCAGCAGAGGACACAAAATGACCAAAGTGTACCTTTTGGCAAATCAGACTTAGTTAAGTTAGATCCCCTTCTCCTGAGTTTTAGTTCACTTCTTGGCCTCTTTTGTGTTAGTTTTCCTCAACATCTGGAAGAGTTCTGGGAAGCCATGAAGATGGCAGGCTTACTAACATGACTGGGATGTTCTTAGTCACAGGAGAAGGATTTTCCAAACATTTCGCCAATCCTATGGAAAATGATGAACCATGAATCAACGACGACCCTTCTAGTAGCCAATTTAGAAAGGAAGTTCTATGCTTGAAATTTATATAAGAAGTTAAATGATAGTTCTGGTATTGTCCATTATGGGCTGAAGACAGCTAGCAACCTTTCATTGAATCTTTTATTAGAATTTCTTGCCTGCAGCCAATCAGCACCCTACCATGTGACCCCAAACAGTAGGGCACTAAGTCCTGTGACAATTAGCTCCATAATTCTCCTTCTGTCATCATCAGAACAACCTAATCTCCCATTGCTTTGAAGATGATCTCCATTTTTGCCAAACAGACTTCCTGTACACTGTGGTTTTTGTCCTGTGACACTGTGATGTACCTTAAAAGGAAATTCCAGCGTGTTTACTCGATGGTCCTGTTTATTTACAATCTATAGAGTCTGGACCGCGGAGGTAGCCAGGACTGTAGACTGTTAGATTGGATTTTGGTCACAATTGATCTGCACAGTTGTGAGAGAGAGAAAATTAAGTCCCCTTTAAGTCTCTTGCAAATGAAAGGTATGAAATTGAAAGCTTACTTAGGGTACAAGATGCATGAAATAGCTTCAGGGAGGGAAATATTGTTAGCATTAAGCTTAGCATTTTATTTCAAAACCATCACCAAAAAAACAATTGAGTGATTGGTGAAAGGGTGATTGGTTAGCACTCAATTGTAAAGGTTTTGAAATGATCTTCAACCGTGAAGTAATGGGGCAAAAACACAGGGCTGGTTGGTTGTTTTGTTTTAACTTGTACATAAACATAGGCAAGCTGGATGAATGGTGTCTTTTTCTTATTGCGCTTGTGTGACGCACTAAAGCCAGAAACAGCTCCTGCAATTCTCCTGTGTATTTTCATTTCTCGATCAAAGTCTCATGTTAGGGTAACGTAAGCCTAGCTGATAAAGGCCGTCTCCCTTGTACACCTGTTGCATATTGAAACTCCTCTCACATATGCTGCATGGAAGGAATTTCTTCACCTGCCTCGTGCTGTGTCAGAGGTACGAAAGAGGATTAGGACCATGGTGAAAAATGTATTTGAGTTCTGACTTTATTCTCAGAATTCTGACTTTAATCTCAGAATTCTGACTTTAATC
>JAOEHI010000229.1:0-13985 GCA_025447815.1 Percopsis transmontana
GTTTTCATCGGCAATTCCGCCTGTCTGTGTTCCTCGGGCTCGCGCTTACTCTCGCTCACTACGCACCACTGTTACAACTATGCACACATTTAAATGGAGGGACTCTCCTCCTTTTGTAGCACTTAATTTAACGTCTGTCTTTAGAATATTTACAATGACACTAATACAGTATGTCGGCTGTAGCTGAATGGCTTGAGAAACGGCCTTCGGAACATTCTGGAGATCCATACCTCTCAAAGCCTCACCCCAGCCATGCAGCAGAGGGTATCTGAATACCATCTGGAAATCCGGTGAGTCCTTTTGTCCTTTGATCCCCTAACAATTCTGTTAAATTAAAGGTGCTGTAGGTAGAATTTAGAGCTACACATTTAGTGTAATTAATTAGAAATACCATAGACATCCGTCAGCTATCAGTGAGTCAAATGCTCTGTAAGAATATCTGCTCTGGTTGATACCCCCTGCTTCAATATAAGTCATTTAGATTTGGCCTGGCGCCCGGAGATTTATGACCAATCTGGGCCTTGTTTCCCTGATTGATCCGGCGAATCTACTGTATCTTTCCTGTCAATCACATGAATGAGCACACACAGTTTTGTAAATAGCGCTTCGCAGTGGCTGACCAATGGGCTCCATAGGGAGGGAGCAGAGGAGGAGGGGGTGGGCTTTTGGGTTATTGATTTTCAAGATCGTACTTGTTCTTTTTAGCTAGCTCTCGTTGCAACTCTAAAATCCCACCTACAGCAGCTTTGAGAACAGAATTTGATCAATCGAGAAAGCGGGTTGACGCATGACGTAACGATTGACGTAACGGTGTCCCTCACACGCTTTCCTCGTCACTATCTCTCAGGAAAACTCGGAAGTTGCGTGACGTTGAGCAGGAGAAGGACCGAACGCTGCTCAAGAACATCGTCAAGGTGTGGAAGGAGATGAAAAGTCTGAGGGAGTTTCAGAGATTCACCAACACACCTTACAAGCTCTACCTCAGAAGGTGACTGCATACCTAATCACTTCAATATTCGTCTCAGATTATTTAATTTAATTTGTCTTTTATTTCAGGGGTTCTTAAACTTTTTGAACCATTCACTTCTTTTTAATATAAAAAAAAACACATTTTATTAAAGCATAATCACACTAGCTTGAAACCAATAATTCAAAACGACAACATTACTGTATTGTAATGGATGTATGGATTTACCCCATGAACACCTTCGCTCCTGCTCCAGGGAGGAAGTGGATCCCACCTCGGACGAGAGGGAGTACGAAGCTGAGATCCAGGCGGAGGTGGTGGAGCAGGAGGAGGAGTGCGAGGAGGACTACGAGAGAAAACTCGCCCAGTACAAGAAACAGCTGGAGGAGTGGAAGATCTGGAGGAGGAAGCAGGTACCTGTTTGATGTTGACCAGCCTTCATTTAGATGCACTTTGTCCACTCAGTGCTACCTGATTATGACGGTACCATTGTTTACAACATACACACCAATACATGCTTGCCAACCCTTTCAGAAAGGCAAAATGAAGAAGAAGAAGAAGAAAAAGAAGAGGAAAGGACAGTCTCAGGAGGACACTGAAGATGAAGACGAAGATGCCGATGAAGATCCGGAAGCGGGTGAGGCAGATCTTGAAGAAGAAGAACCTGTAAAGCCAGAGCCTCCCGAGAAGCCGGACGTCGAGGCCATAGAAGAGCGGGTCAGAGAGAAAGCCTCCGCGATCCGCAGGAAACCAGGAGAACCCATTCTGGTTCCTGAGCTGTCCGCCTCCGAAAACATTACTGTCAATGAACAGTGCCCCAGGTACGGCCAAAAATAGTAAAGAGTAACGATTCATTACTGTGCTCTATTGCTGTTCTATTGTTCAGTGTGTGTCTGTTTGCTTCTAATTATAGAGCTGAATTGGTTCGTAGACAAGATGTTGCCAGGCGCTCTCTTTTCATCAAGATCCTGTACAACAACAAAGAAGTTTCCCGAACGGACAGTCGCTTCCTCAACTCTGACTTTAGAGTGCACTTTGGTCAGATATTCAACTTAAAGATAGTTAACTGCCCTGAAAGCGTCAAATTGCAGGTACAGAAATGTCTTGAAACGGTACATCTCTCCATAATCCACTCATATTCTTTTTCTAGATAAATAACTACTTTACATAGGTGGTTATTCAAGAATTAAAGAAGTTGCTGTTTTTTGCTTTTTTTGGGTAGGTGTTTGAGGAGGTTGGCGTCTCTTGCTCACTTTTAGCAGAGGTTTGTGTGCCAGTACCAGAACCTTCCGTCTTAACAGGCAGCGCCCCTTCGGAGGAACTCGAGTTTACCAGCAACCAGAGAGTCATGTTTGACCATGAGGGCGTTGGTAGCAGTAAATAAAACACATTAACTCAAAGCTCACTCTGCCAATTCTACCAATTCTCCCACTCTCTGTTGTTGTGACTCTCACTCGACCTCTATCTGCCTCATACAGATGTGCCATTCTCCTTTGAGGCTGATGGTAGTAATAAACAAACCATGCCAACCTCTGGGAAGCTGGCTTTCTGTGTGTCGTGGGGGGTAGGGGAGGACGACATCCCTCTTGCCCCACCCATCTCTCAGAAGCCTGGTGGCCTGCACAGGTAAAGGCTTGAGTTCATGCGTTGTTCCTTGTATACCTAGAGCAACAGGGTAACCATGATGAAATCAGAGAGGATTTCTCCCCCCAGTTCTCATCCAAATCAGACCAGCAGAGTTTGATATAAAAATTGTGGTCAAGCCTCAGTGCAGACCTGTGTTTCATAAGATCTGTTCAATGTTTCAGTACGGGTGCCAGAACGGGGGATACACGAGTCATGGAGGACAACTTGACATCTAACTGCACCTCTCTTTTCCTTTCAAACCTCTTTCTTTTTGTTCTCTGTGTGCAGTGGCTTAAAGCAGCTTGATGCCCTTATGTGTATCGGAGCTTCAGGGCTTAACGACATCAAGAAGATAGGAGAGTGGGCCGCAAAGTCACGACTGGACCCCAACGACCCCAAAAATGCTGCCATCATGCAGCTCCTAAAGGTGAGCGCCTGGGCATGGCGTGCGGCTTGGCCTAACCTCAACCCAGTCCACGGAACACAATTAAGTCTATATCTATCCCTGTCTATATCTATCCCTCTCCTGGGCCGCTAGGTGGCTAGTAGCGGAGAGGTGACTGCTCCAGATTATTTCCGGCTGGAGCATCTACAGGAGGAGTTCAACTTTGTGACCGACAAGGAGCTGGAAAGCTCCAGGAGGTTCCGCCTGCTCAGGCTACGGAACCAGGAAGTGGCGGAATTCCGGAATTACAAGTGCATCCCCGCCCTTGAGAGGGAAGTTACCGACAAGGTGTTCCACGTAAGGATGAAGAGTATTGATGATGAATACTAAATCTGTATCAGCACTCTACGGATTTAAAAACACATGAAACAGAATGTTAAGAATGTTTTTGTTTCAAGGAATATGAGAAGAGGCTGAAGGAGGGAGAGATTATTGACACTAAAGAACACCTGGATTCGCATCGAGCTTTAGTTGCCAAATATCTTAAGAAGGTCAGTAGACTGGTAACTTAATCACAGGGGTCTTATCCATGTTTTCTCCTGATTTTGACCTATATTACCTCCTCTTTTAGATCAGGGAATCGGTCGTCAACAGATTCCTTGTTGCCAAGCACCATTACATCCTGTCTGATGTTGTCACAGAAGAGGAGGTTCCTAGCATTGGGTAAATACATATGCCATTATAATATAATAATTACCTAGCTAATAATTAGCAGCATAGAATGTATTTCTTATGCATATCAATTGTGTTAAGCAAGTGGTTAGGGTGCTGGACTCACAGCTGAAAGGTGGGAGGTCTGCTGAATGACCAAGTTGAATAATGTAACCTGAAAAAACGTTACGCATTTTGGTCCTCTTGCATTGACTGGTGATAAATTCTCAGTTAAACCTGTCATGACATTTGATGGACCCTACATAAAGGGCACCATGTCTCTGTCCATTTTGACCCAGTGTTGCTCCAGTCTCTTTGATCTTGACGTGAATATAGAATTTCTTGCAGGTAGAGCTACCCTTATAAGGCAGTTTTTTTTTAACAATTTTCACAACATGTGGACACAATATTTGGATATTGACGTAATACAACCTTACATTTGCGTAGTATATGTGGTGGCGGAGTGTACAGTATATAAACTCAGTAACCTTCCGCAATGTGTGAAAGATGTGTCTTGTGATTTCTGAATGTTTTGAAAATGTATTTTATAATCTTTTATGTTCCATTTCTGCTATGCTTCTGCTATGCATTGTTCTTATCAGTGGTGCAGGTCAAGGGTACGTTCTTAAAGTTCTCTCTTCTGTTTTGTCCTTCCCTTTGCCTGTGTCTGCATTTAGTTTAACCCCTGTAGCATTAGCACTTATAGTTGTCTTAGTTGGCATTAATGCTAAAAATGACCAAATCCCTATCGAACTTCCCTTCTCAAAAAAATATTGCCATTTCTCACATTAGTACCTATATTAGTCCCTTAGTTCACTATCTGCCTTAGAGTAAACCATTTCCAAAGTCCCCTGTGAACGGTTATGTCAGTAACAGTATCTGCTCTTGACACCAGGATTCTGGGACTTAACCTTTTCAAACTGGCTGAACCCAAACGGCCCCTGAAACCTCAGAGGAAAGAGAGGAAGAAGGTTACGGCTCAGAACCTAACCGACGGTGACATTAAGCTGCTGCTCAACATCATACGGGCCTATGACATCCCCGTACGCCGGCCCCATGCCAGGTGCGACCTCTCTGCTCTCCGCTGCAAGCACAGCTACAATAACATCATGTAACACTATCATCACATCTCCAGACAAAACTCATTACACGTTGTAGAGGACAGGGTCTGGTCAATGATCATTTCAAGCAGAAATGTAGGTAGCTTTTTATCCCTTAAACCAATGGTTCTCAAACCTTCATTTTTCTTTTTTTTTACAGTACTGTGTAATAAAAAAAATAATAACATGGGCCTAATGTGATGATTTTGCAAATAAATATATCATATATTTATATACTGTATATTACATTTAGTTGTTTTTTTATACATTTTTTTTCTTGGTTTCCTGTTTCAGCAAGCCACTGGTCTCGAAGTCAGCCCGTTCTTTCACAGACACGTTCGCAGCAGGCCATTCCTCTCATAGTGCCCTCCAGGGCAGTGATTGGCTCCTCGGCCAGGTACACTACACAAATGGACATATGGCAGCATGTACCTGCAGGGAGCTCATTGCCTGTCTCATGTCTGTTTCTATTTGTGTGACTTAGGTGCAAGTAAGGCCTTTTGTGGAGGTATCCTTCCAGCGCACAGTTCTCCAAACGACAACAGCAGACGGCCCAAACCCCTGTTGGAATGAAGAGCTGCAGCTGCCATTTAGGTTTACGTTCTTATCCATTCTCTGTTTCTATTCTCTATTGGATGTGTAGATTAGGAAGACTATATTCAATCAATATTTATTCCCAGTAGGTACATGCATATATATTGACTTCACACAGTTCTAATTAGGCGTAATTATTGATTTAGCAGACATTTTGAATTCACAGTATGTTTATTTATCTAATGGGAGGTTGGCAAGGCCCAATTTAAAACACAAAGGGTTTGGCTGAAATGGTGCTATATTGGATAAATAGCATGATTCTCTCGTTACAGTGCCCCGAATGGTGACTACAGCACTGTCAGTTTGCAGTCAGTCAAGGACGAAGTCTTCATTAACATATTTGATGAGTTGGTTTATGAAACAGGAGTGGTGAGCAGAACATTTTAACATCACATCCACACTCAATCACATCATATCACGCTATTTGTCTTTGCATGACTTTTGTCAAGACTATCTCCTAACTCCCCGGACCCTAGTAACTCCTAACTCCTAACTCCTAACTCCTGTTGTTCAGGATGACATCGACAAGGGGAGGTCAATACATACTCGTCTAGAGAAGCACTGGTTGGGCTCGGTCAAGATTCCCTTCAGCACAATCTATTCCCAGTCCAAGGTGAGGAACAGCCTGATGCTTATGAGCTAAAACACACATTGGCACCCAGGCTGTGGAATGCCTTGCCACCTTATTACGTTCTTTAAATTCCGTTGAATCTTTTAAAAAGCGGTTGAAGACTGTTATTCAAACAATGGTTAGTTAGATAGACAATGTTTTTTATGGCTGTCTCACGTATGTATCTATGTTTTTCTTTGTATTCCTGGGTCTTTTATCTATTGTATTTCATATTGTGAAGCACTTTGTGATTTTTATCTGTGAAAGATGCTGTATAAATAAGCTTTACTCACTTACTTACTTACATGGTGACTGACTGATGTGGTGTTCTGACTGGCCTGGTGCAGATCGATGGCACGTTTAAGGTGGACATGCCGGCAGTCTTACTGGGGTACAGTAAGGAGCGCAGCCTCGGGAGCGACGGTGGTTATGACGCTTTCCGCAGTCTCAGCGAGGGAACCTTCATCACACTTTTCCTCACTATTGAGCCCCACCTGGTGCCTGGGGAGACTGCTAGGGAAATGGTACGTCCCGTCCAACTCAGGGATACATTCTTTTGATCTCATTTATATGTTTATTTTATGCTTATATCGCTTTAAGTTATGAGTTTAGCTTTTTATGTCTTACCATTGTATCATCTTGAGCCATTGGACAGCAATCATGCCTTGTGTATGTATAGTATATGGCTGGTAAATCTTCAGAAATAAGTGGTGCTTCATAAGTATTTTTATAGTTTATTTATAGTTTATTTATAGCTTATGCACACTTGACCACAATGTGTGTTTGTTTATTTTTCTTCTTTCGTTTTCTTGTCTAGATTAAGGAAGTGAAGGTAATAGTTTACTGGGATGAAACTAGTTTATACACTCCAGCTTCCTCTTAACAATAAGCCCCCTTCCTCCGGTCTATTTTCCTAACCAGTCACCTTGGTGCTCTTGCTCAAGGCATGTTTCATGACATGACACCAACCTTTATTCTGTAAACGCCTCTGCAGTTTGACACCCAAGAGGATGATCGTCTACTGCAAGTGTCCGACAAGTTTGAGAGAGAGGTGGCTTGCAGGCACCCAGACCGGCCCTGCCTTACCACCGTCATCGACATCAATGGGAAGTTGGTGTTCATCACCCGGTACATCCGGCCACTCAACCCCCCTCAGGAGTTACTCGAGGCCTTTCCCAACAGCCCCCAGGAGACCACGGTGAGGCTCAGGGTTTACTGGCGGGCACCTCTATTTGTTTTTTTGGGGCCTTTCTCTGTTTCTGTGTCTTGTTTAGTCAGTTCCATCTCACATTCCTTCCCATGTCCGGACACAGGAACTGGTTGCCAGATTTGTCTCGCTCATCCCCTCCCTGCCAGACAGCATCTCGTTTGCGGGTGTTTGTGACCTATGGAGCACCTGTGATGTGAGTGTCAATGTGCCAGACGGTGGGTTGGGCAACGTTTAGTGGAAGGGAATTGACCGTCTAAGCCTCTGCCTGTTCCTCTTCCTGTTTGTAGCAATTCCTCACCCTCCTAGCCGGCGATGAGGAAGAACATGCCGTACTGTTGTGCAACTACTTCCTGTCTATGGGAAAGAAGGCGTGGCTTATCATTGGTACCGCCATCCCTGAGGTGGGTAAGGCATGACTAGTTAACAATGTGGCACTTGACGCGTAACAATATGTATTACATTAGCTATTTAGATATAGAGTGTACTGTACATGACATGGAGTGTCGCAAGACCTAGAAAATGCTTAAGATATTAAGAGATTTGTTTGGTACTTCTGTAGGGAAATACTGCATAGTTCATGTGTTTCGTGTTGTATAAAAAATGGCAACGAATGTTGAGTGTAAGCAAGCATGCTTTTGTTTTAGTCTCTGAAAATTGTTTATTTCCTACTGTACTCCTGATTCTTCTCTGGTTTTAACCTGTAGGGACCTACAGCCTATGTGCTGACCTATGAGGTCAGCCGCTACCTCATCTGGAACCCCAGCAGCGGTCAGTACTATGGCCAGTATGACACCTTCTGCCCCCTGCAGATAGTTGGTTGCCTGGTCAACGCTGACAATGTGAGTGCCTTGTCAGTCCAGTGCATCACCAGTCATTTTTGACTGCATAATAATAATAATTGTTCCGTGACTGTCCCTTAGGTGTGGTTCAACATTCAACAGTACTCCTCCCCTATGAGGATCAGTTTTGACATCTCTAAAGCCAATTTGTGGAAGCCCTTTTTCTCCCGATCATTCCCCCATCCCGGGCTGTCCAGTGTGCAGGTGAGTGTTCTCAGCATATACTATGTATTGTCCCCTGTAACGTGGAGTAACCTGTAACCTAATTCTCTACTTTGTCTCCCTTGTGCATTCTAGCCAGAGGAGATGGTGTATCGACGCACAGACCGAGCGGCCGCTGCAGAGGTTCAGGATAGGTAGGTTATGGTTTCTTTAGTTAGGATATTTACGACAGTGGTTCTCAAAAATTCCACCCCTCCAAAATGTAGCAGTTCCTCGATTGTGACCCCGCCACCATGGACTAACCCTAACCCTATGCAGGATATATTTTTTTATGTACTGTACATTAAACATAAGCTTAATTTTAAAATCTTTTGCAGTATATGGTTAAATGTACACGCCTTGATTGAATTTTACCCCCAGACCTCAAAATGTCAGCCCCAGCAGATATGTTTGCAATGCAACTATACATGAGTCTGTAGGGGGAAGGATACAAACAAATGTTAAAAGGGACAATCCCAGATTAGTGTTGCATATGTTACAGAAACGATGTTTTGGTTTCAAACACAAGAATGCGCCCAAGGGGTTTAGTGCGAGACTGTGGTGTTCCAGATCGCTTGCATTTAGTCTTATTCGCGAGCCTCACAAGCTTCACATTGTCTAGCTACTCACAAATGTGTTTAATTCAACACTCGAAATGATGAAGTAGATTAGAGGCACTTACATTTGGAGAAGAAATAAAGCCACCTTTTTAGCGCTACTCAAACCTCTCTTGAGAGCTCTGCTGTCCACGCACGACCACAACTTGCGCTTAAGTTTGTTTTAAAAAGAAAAACAAGTCAGTTTTCAGTACCAAATATGGGTGATTTTCATGTTTTTTGGGGCCGCTTTAAGGTTATAAGCACTTTAGGGGGATGGGTAGAGAGGCCTGCGGTAGGTGCACTCTCTGAGATTCAAATCAAAACATAATTTCAAAATCAAGCAAAGAGATGAAATCAAAACACTAATGCAGGCTAAAACACGGCTTGATAAACGCACGCCACCTCACCCCCGTCTAGAACTGAGAAGATTCTGAAGGAGAAAATCATGGAGTGGCGTCCCCGCCAGCCGACCCGCTGGAACCGCTACTGCACCTCCACCCTGCGACACTTCCTGCCCAAGCTGGAGCTGAGTGGTGGGCGGGATGTGGCCGACGAGCACCGCCTTGAGTTGCAGAGCCTTCTGGGTGACTACAGGGTAAGGGTCGCCCAACAGGGAGTGACTCCTGACAGTCTACCGTGTATATATATATATATATATATTAATTAATACATTCCCTCTCTAAATGTTTTAGGGATTCTGTTCTCCAGATATTGAGCAATGCCTTTTATTGACTTTTACTTAACCAAATATATTATCAGATTTCAGGATTCCCCCTCCACTTCCCATTCTCAGAGATCCGTCCCATCATTGAGGCAGTCTACAGCACCGGAGTGCACAATGTAGAGGCCTCTAACGTGGAGTTTGCCCTGGCTGTGTATGTGCACCCCTACCCCAACAATGTTCTGTCTGCGTGGGTGTACCTGGCATCGCTGATCCGCACACGATAGCTGCTAGTAGCGTTACAACTGCACTTTACTGTTTCAGTATATTAAGCTTTGTCATTTTTTTTTTTAAAGTAACTTGTGTACATTTACCTTTTAGTTTGTATACTGTCCACCTTAATGGTGAATGATTTTATCTATTAGATTTTGCCAATTTCATTGTCAATTTAGATATGGGTTACACTATTAGACATAATTGTTACCATACCACCAGAAGACCAAATAAAAATTTTTGTATAATGGATCACTCATTTATTTTGAAAGTTCAGGCTTTATATTTATATATATAAAAAAAAAAATCCAACAGTAAATCCCAAGAAACCTTTATTGTTCTGCTTCTGAATTGAATATTACCGCAAGAAGTCATGCAAAATGCTTAAGCAAATTATCCTGAAGGTTGATATCTACTGAATGTTGACCAGAGTTTATAGTTAATAGCGATAGTTATCCACTGTTGACTGGCACTACTCAGCAGTTGTAACAGTAGCAGCATGTGAAGACATTGAATCCATTTAACCTTGGGGACCTAATATGAACATTGGTCTATGTTGTAGAAAAAAAAATACAACACTAAATGACAGAAGCAGCTTCCGGTTGAGAGTATGTCATGAATGATTTCAATGTTTTATAGGACTATACTGCAACATCAAATAACAATTCAGTTAAAGTCTGTGTAACTCAATAGATGCTATAGGACAAACAATAGTAATTTAACTGCAAGGGTAACATTGTTTCCTATTAAAGACGAACAGGGAAATGCTTAGCTTATGCCAGGAGAAATGTAGACACTAGTAACTCAACCGTCAACAACACAGCTGTCCAAAACATTTCAGTTCAAGGCAGGTGAATGCAACAATCACTCAACCATGCTGGCAAGCCCATTGGTTTCGACTTTCTAAATGAAGCAAAAGAATGACTGGAATGGGGTCTACCTTCTATGGGATGTCTGTGTATACTTTAGAGTGGGGGAAATGGCCAGGAACGTATTAGTTTTTGCTGCCCCGCGATTGGATTGTAAAAGTTGGAGAGCTGGTAGAATACTAGTTAATTACATTTTAGGTAACATGGTTTAATTCACTAAAGAAAACAAGCATGTACTTGGTTCTCACGTTTTCTTTTTCCTTCAATTATTTAGAAAATCCAAACAAGTATATCTGCTGATATTCAAATTCCATGTAATGAATACGTTTCATAAGTAGTACTTCTAAGAAACACATGGAAATGCCAGGAGCCCAATTTTCTTTACAGTTTCATTCCAAAGCCATTTTGTTTTTAAGTGACAAATTACAGCGAATGGTATTTTCATGTTAAAGTGCAGGACAAAAGGAGACATGTCATGGTGGCACAGTGGCACATGGCCACGGTCACTCCCCTGAGCGACAGCAGGCCCTGAAGCCACACTGCAGGTTCTGACAGCCGCTGGCTGTATCTGCGTGGGGACCTGGAGAGAAACACCACAATTAGAGGGACCTTTCACTGCATTAGTGGTCCGTAGATTTACTGTCAAATACAGCAGAAAATTGATAAGTGACAATTAGCTACCTTAAAAGCTTCCCATTAATATTTAAAGACGGTTTGCTCTATTAACGCCCACTTACCTTCACCCCCATCGGTTTATTTAAGCCACTTAATCTCGGACACATGCTGTGTGTGTGGGGTTAGTAATACTTGTGATTAGTCATTAGACATCAGAACAAACTCATATGCAATTCTGTAAATCCTTTTTACAAAGTGCTCATTTACCAGGAGTGGTTCCATTGGGCAAGCAACCTCTGAAAGGGTTAAGCCCATGGTATACTTCAGACAAACAGCGTAATGCACTACTGTCCACTACTGTGCAAATGCTAGTACATTCGCTGTGATGCTCGTTAAATGAAGGGAAAAGATGGTGGAATCATCAATAATGATTGAGTGGCAATGCGGAAACTTATTATGTGTATGTATTTGTTTTTTCCCCCCACATTCACTACTTGTTGCGGATACATTTGACTTAGCATAGCTACACCCAGAACCCTCGACTCAAACAAAAGACTGTCCATAGGGGAACGCCCTATGGACAGTCAAGACAGCTGAAACTTGTTCTCGACAGAAGTACACTTCAGTGTCTTGATCTACATATTGGGGATTCCAGGGCTAAGATGTTCATTACTACAGCCTTGTATAAAACTGTCCAATAAAAACCATGTAGTCCGTGTACCATTGATGTTGTCGCAGTAATAGAAGTGCTCATCATTGAGAGCGGGACAGGCAGACACCAAATCCTGAAGTCCCGCCTCCGTGATGAAGAGACAGCCAGACAAGTTGAGATGTTCCAGGACAGGAAGCCCTCCATGCTGAGACAGAGCTCTGAAGCAAACACAGAATACACACCAACATTACATACAAATCCTCCGGCCTGATTACATACTCTACCTAACTAAAGAATTGTACCTTACTCCATCTACCATGATAAGAGAAAAGCCCCAACTGAAATAAGTATGGCTTTGGCTTTTGTAGACACAAAGTTAATGAAAACAAAATGCGTCTTACATCTTTAATTTGACATCTAAATGGATGTGGAGTGGGTGTCATTGTAGCCCAACCGGAATCTTATTACAAAATAAATCTTTTTCAAATCAAAGCAAATTGCAATCAAATTTTAATTTATGTTAATCAAATTATCCTTAGTAACAAGACAAATGCGTGTATGTCTGTGTTAGTAACATTTACAGTGCAAATAAATGCTTGAAATAAAGCGTAATTTTTACCTCAAGCCCAGATCTGTGACTTGGTAGCATCCAGAGAGACTTAGGAATCTCATTGAGCGTTTGGCCTCTGACCAATCAGTCCTACTTCCACGCTCCAAACACCGCAGGCCCTGCGAGGAGCATTTAGTCCGAAACTCTGACTCGCACCGCGGCCCATTTAAAGTCCTGAGAGCCATGTCGCTAGTGCAACAGGTGGAGTGACAACACAGCATTTGCGCCGACATGGAGTATTGCGGGTGCAGGTAGGAGGCGCTAAAGCCAGTCCTGCGCCTATGCTTCCTGCTCCTGCTGCAGCAGCATGAGTCAACTGTCTCCACAAAGCTATTCCCTTCAGCAACAGACACCCCGCCGCGATGGTTCCACTCGGCTGCATCCTCAATGTCGGCAAGGCCCGACGGGTCCAGGACCCACACTGGGGTGGGGGTGGGGGCGGTGTCCCGACAGCCCTCCCTCTGCCTGAAAATAAAGCCCTGACGCTTGTGCCCCATGGGACAGAGGTTCCGCTCGTGCAGCAGAGAGAGGGGTATCGTGGGACGGGCGAGGAGCTTGGCCCGCCGGTCTGAGCGCTTCTCAAACGATGTCGAAGACGCCAGTTCACCCAGGCCAATGGAGAGCTTATTCAGGGCGTGGTCGGTAATCTTCTCACAGCCTGACAAATCGAGGTGCTCCAAAGAGAGACAAGCCCCTAGAGACGCCCAGCTGCAGGAGACAAACGTACACTGGTTAGATACGCGAAAATGGCTTTACACTTCCTTAAATGTATCCAGTCCGACCAATTATAGCTTGGTTGGTTACCTGTCAAATGCAAAGTCTGTAATATCAGTCTGGGTCAAATCCAGGTGAGTTATATTTGGGCAGAGACTGAGGATTTGGCGCACCTGAGGGCGGACAACAATAGAGTCAGCAATCTTAATAGCAATACATTATTCAGTCTCAAGGAAATCGCCATTTAACTACGATCACCGACAAAGGTTTTGGCCCGGCATACCATTTTGCTGGAGACAGTAGAGCTATACGCTAGGACAATGGACTTGACAGAAGGACCCACAGCTGGCAGAAGGTTCTGGATCATCCCGTTCAAAAGCCTTTTTTCCCTTTGAGCGGCGCTAATTGCAAGGGAGTCCTCAGTATGTTTAGACACATCTGTAGACAAAAGCAAGGGTCAAATTATATTATATGAATTTTATTAAATGTTGAAAACACAACAAAGTTTTAAATCCTCTATGAGTGGAAGACCGGTATGACAAGCTCTGAAGAGGGTAGAGCAACACAAATATTGTGCTATCTCAATCTTCGTTGCACTCTTGTGTTCAGCTCACCTATGTAATGGCCCAAAACTATCAAGCATGCTGTCATGCAATGTTGTGATATTGGTGTCTGTAAAATACGTTTATTTTCCTTTCCAGGGCATAGTTGCATATAATTATGTACAGCCAATTGCTTCTATATATATA
>JAOEHI010000230.1:3683-13985 GCA_025447815.1 Percopsis transmontana
GTAGGACTACAGCAGGACTAGAGCAGGAATACAGTAGGAGTACAGCAGGACTACAGTAGAACTACAGCAGGAATACAGTAGAAATACAGTAGGACTAGAGCAGGAATACAGTATGAGTACAGCAGGACTAGAGCAGGACTACAGTAGGACTAGAGCAGGAATACAGTAGGACTACAGTAGAACTACAGCAGGAATACAGTAGGACTACAGTAGAACTAGAGCAGGAATACAGTAGGAGTACAGCAGGACTAGAGCACGACTAGAGCAGGAATACAGTAGGACTACAGTAGGACTACAGCAGGAATACAGCAGGACTAGAGCAGGAATACAGTAGGACTACAGTAGAACTAGAGCAGGAATACAGTAGGAGTACAGCAGGAATACAGCAGGACTACAGCAGGACTACAGTAGAACTAGAGCAGGAATACAGTAGGACTACAGTAGAACTACAGTAGAACTAGAGCAGGAATACAGTAGGACTAGAGCATGACTACAGTAGAACTAGAGCAGGACTACAGTAGGACTACAGTAGGACTACAGTAAAACTAGAGCAGGAATACAGTAGGACTACAGTAGAACTAGAGTAGGAATACAGTAGAACTAGAGCAGGACTACAGCAGGACTACAGTAGAACTAGAGCAGGAATACAGTAGGACTACAGTAGAACTACAGTAGAACTAGAGCAGGAATACAGTAGGACTAGAGCATGACTACAGTAGAACTAGAGCAGGAATACAGTAGGACTACAGTAGGACTACTTTAGGACTACAGTATATTATATATAACTACAACAAATTGGGGAGAGCCTCAGTCGAAGCATTATTGCACAATTGTACTATTGCAGAAGCAGTGGGTGTCTGATGGCCGTTATACAGTATCGAAGTCATCTGAATGTCCTAAACATCGGTATTCTTGCGTATAGCCCAAATGGTAAAACATCCCGGATTATACAGACAGATCTGGCAGAGGAAGGCCCTTTTTAAAAGGGATATTGAACTTAATAAACACAGTCAAAGAAACCTTTGTGTAGCTTCCCTATGTCAATCTAAATCCACACACTGAGCTTCAGACAGAAACATCACTGAAATAATCCGATCTATCCTCATTTCATCCTTCCACTTTGTCTCAACTCGCTTCAGAGGAGTCTTCCAAGTCTATCTCCAGATTAATTAATTAGTTTATTAAATACAGCATCTGAGCAGCAGATTTCCAGGCGGAGAGATCAGGAAGTAGGTCTACTTCCCAACGGGAACAACTGATAGCACATGCTATCAAAAAGTACAAAAGTACACAAAGTTAGCAACAATGCGAATCTCCCTCGGGCACTTAAGAGAAAGAGGCATAAAATACGAGATTAGGTGACAGAAACAATGGTCATCTAATTTCAGGTCAAGATTACAGTAAACAATCCTTTGAACAGTAATTAATTGGTAGCAATTGGTAATCAAGATTTCAGGTAACTACCAGGCATTTCATGGAATTAACTGATGTAGTTTTGGGGATTTAGTGATATTCAAACTTTGCCCACTGTATTACAGACATTTCACTTAACCACAAAGTATCAAGGTGTTCTTTTTTTTTTTTTAAATCTCCTTGTGTCCAATAGTCCACTCTTGCAATTAAGGAAAAAGCATTTGGCATATAAGCAGGGATGTGCTGGTCCTCTGAGTATTTTGCTTCATATTTCCCATTAAAACATTCTTCTACTGCGGTTTTCTCCCGTGTTTAGAGAGCTAGAAGCAAAACCACCAAAAAGAAAGAAATGCTACTGTTCAGTAGGCAGTTTATGGATATATACTGCATTATTGGTATAAACCTTAGTACATTTTAATGAATTTTAATTTTAGTAGTCAAATTGGTTCCATTGTTTTTCGAAAACGTACTTCTAACAGGTCTACAGTAGGCTACTAAGCGTTTCATGTTTTCACAAGATTCCAGTCCAATCTTCCTCTGTCGGTTTGCAAGACTTTGACCAGACCACCGACATCGTGAAACATAATTGAAGCCAATAGAGATTTATTTTTAAATAGCGATACGTTCATGAAGTACAGCCACCATACCGTACACACATCCTAAAAGTCAGGGTTGTGGAATTATATCGAGGAAATACAATCATGGTTCAATCATGGGACAATCATAAAAGTCTAAATCACTTTTCCACGTATGGTACTAACAAGTAGTCAGTACAATTAGCTTGTTCACTGACATTTTCATGACCTTTGGACCCGGCAGAGGGAACGGTGGTAGAAAGTAATGTGTGATTTTTAAGAGGGTATGAGAAGAGAGAATTGAGCTCTCTCTCTCATCATCTGCTGTCTAAAGCGAGAGAGGAGCCATATTTGAAGGCCCTGAAAGTATTGCCATGCGAGTGACCCCTGGCTCTGCCTTGGACGAGTCGTTGCCATGGTGATATGTGATTGGTAATAACGATGCCTGGATTCCGGAGAATCCCCCCCCCTCCCCCGAGACCGACGCTTGGTCTGTTATGCTGCAGGTGAGCTATATATAGGACGGAATATAATGTAAAGACTGGCTGTACAATACATATGTTTGTTAAATGGGGTCCTTGACACAAATATTCAAAAAGAATACAATACATAAAGCAAAACAACACAAATACACTCACATACACACAGACATAAGCTCTCCCAAACACTGATTCCCCTAGAGTTGCCATAACACACACTGTACAAATACACACAGTAAATATACACACACACACATATAAAGTGATGTGGGCCTTTGCACCTACATGTAGAAACCAATTCAAGCTTCAGGATATGGTATCAGCATATATACAGGTATAATCTCAGTATAGTTAGTGACAAGAGCAGGTTGTTTGAAGATAAGTACAAAGAGAGGCTTAAAGAAATGAGGAGGTAATAGATCTAAGTGAGCTGGGAAGCCATCTTTTCCAGTCAGATGCAGCTTTAAATTTAAAAGACACGTCGTCCGATTATCTTCGAAATTCTAGGAACAAAAAAAAAAGGATGCCGAGTTTGTAAGTGGTTGTGGAGGAGTCGGGTCTGAAACAGACAGACATCTTCTCTCCAGACTGATATGGAGAGAAGATGTGAGAGTGATTAACATGTCGAGATATGTAGGTCGATACTTATTGAGATAGAAGGCGATCGCCACCTTCATGCAATGGGATAACTAAGTGGGACAAAAAGATATGCCAGAACATGAGATGAAACTTTGATTAACATAATCTCCAAACCCCCCGGGCCAGTGCCCCTACTTGATGGATCACAAATCACCTGCTGAACATCAACTGGACATATTCTTCTGAAGGAGAGAGAGCTACCACATGTAGAGGTGTCCAACTATATGTCAGAGTGGGGGAAGTCAAAAGAAGGTGAGCTACAGACAGAGGAAACATGCTGGCTAAAGGCATTTGCAATTATAGCGGAATCATTAAAAACTTCATTATTACCTCTGAGATGAGTAGTGGGGCTTTTGGTGGATTTATTGATTATAGAGTTAGTTCTGTTCCAAAACTGTTTGGGGTTGTTAAAGTCTTTAGCTAAAGAGTCTGTATAACAATTAGATTTTTAGCGTTTCCTGTTTTGGTACATGAATTCCAATGAGTTCAAAAAAGCAGAATCAAGCAATATTTTCTCCAGGCCTTATCTCTCTGTTTAAAAAGACTCATAAGATCACCATTAATCCCAGCTACATGTCTTCCTTTAACCTTAATTGTTGTCCAGGGGGCATGTTTATCTATCACTTTAATTAACTCGGTGTATAAGAAGTTCCATGCATCATCAACCAAAGGTATTAGCTGAAACCTGTCCCAATTTATGGCTGTTAAGTCTCTCCTAAAAAGCTTAAAAAGTTCAGTATTCATAATTTGACATTGTCTCACCTTGATGCATCTTGGTGGACCATGACGTACTTAAAACACATAAAATAATGGAACGGTCACTGAAACACTCAGTATTATGGGATAATATCCCTCAGCAGACCTCGTGCTGGATATCACTAATATCACTGGCTTCCCGTTTCCACCAGGATTGAATATAAGGTCTCCCTTCTCACCCACCAGTGCGTCTATGGAAACGCCCCCTTACCTGAAAGAACTACTCACCCCTCTAACTACAACAAACTCAAACCGCCTCCTTCTCCCCAAGACCAAGCTCAGAACCACGGGTGATCTGGCGTTCTGTTCTGCCGCTCCTCGGGACTGGAGCTCCCTCCCCGACCATCTGAGGGCATCTCAAACTGCTGAGACTTTTATATAAATAAAAACATTTATTTTTAGCAGAACATTTTACGTTTTAATTAATCCTGCAAGTCGTTGCATTACCTATTTGTATTTTATATTGATGTTCTAACCTGCTTTAATGACCTTAACTGTAGCACTGAGATTTGCTCCAAATGTAAAGTGCCTTACATTATTATTATTAACTTCTGAAGAACTCCCTCACACCTCACAGATCTCTGCTGGTCGAGAAAGACCAAGTGTGTCTGTGTGTCTGTGTGAGTGTCTGTGTGTGTGTGTCTGTGTGTGTAGACCTATTTCCTATTCTCTCTGCACTACCCACCCATTTGGCAACATACGAAGAACGTTCCTTTTAGCACTAAAAAACATCACTAAAATGAAACTCAATCTAGAACACACTAAAACACTAAACCAAAATAGAGGCACGAGGAGGGGAGAGAAGAGAAGAGAAGAGAAGAGAAGAGTCTGTGTAATATCCCATATTGTGGCAGCCTGCCTGCAACAACATCTGCTGGTAGTAGTACCAAAACCCCCAGGCTGGTATGGTGGCCAAAGCTGGTACCACAGCCACATACAAAAGAAGCCTGTTCTCCATTGATGGTGCATAGAAATCACACTCCCCTAAAACAACTATAAATGTTCCTTTAATGTGGTACAAGTTTTTAAAAAAAACTGTTCTTTATATCATGGAATTTCATGTCAGAGATGTTTTTTGAAGTCACCAGGAGACCAGGAAAACTTAGTGAAAAGCAATAAATTCATTCATTTATTCATTCATTGCTGACTGTTAACTGCAGACCAGACAGACAGTGGGTCTCATTCAGGACTATCTGGAGAATATGATCATCTCACCAACTGGGAAATGAATATGATCTTAAATAGGACATGACACGTGGGCCGGCTGGAGCGATGTGAGGGGACAATTATTCACAGCGCACCTCGTCAAGCTGTATATGTCAAGGGAGGAGCTGGGAGACACTACAGAAGGCTTCCTGGAGACAGACAGACAGACAGACAGAGAGAGAGACAGACAGACAGACAGACAGAGAGACAGACAGACAGAGACAGAGAGAGAGACAGACAGAGAGAGACAGAGAGAGAGACAGACAGACAGACAGACAGACAGACAGAGAGAGAGACAGAGAGAGAGAGAGACAGAGAGAGATACAGACAGAGAGAGACAGAGAGAGAGACAGAGAGAGAGACAGACAGAGAGACAGAGAGACAGAGAGAGAGACAGACAGAGACAGACAGACAGACAGACAGACAGAGACAGAGAGAGACAGACAGACAGACAGACAGACAGAGACAGAGAGAGACAGACAGACAGACAGACAGACAGACAGAGAGAGAAAGAGACACTTCCTCTAGGGCCTCCCAAAGCTCTTAATGAGAGCTTTGGGAAAACGTTGCTCTTTTTGAGAAAAGGAGGCCAATTCATTATGCATGTTTGCTTTTTACATGCCATCCTCTAGTGGAAAGTGATGGGAAACTGAACAGAGGATGAGAGAAGAGCTTTTAATTGGCAGCAGGGAGCATTGTGGGTAATTCCCCTTTCATTGATATTTAGAGTTCTGGAGCGGAACGCCGCACACAAAGTGGAGGGAGAAACCCCGGCCGGTTTTCTGAAGGCTTCCTGGTGACTTTGAGCAGTGCAGAAATGAGCACATACTCTATATAGTGGGGGGCAGGCCAGTCTAGTGGTCTGCATGCCATTCGCTCCTGAAAGCATAAAGCAGCAGCGGTAGTCTGGACCGGGTCTCAGTGGGGGCGGCAGCCCATCTGGGTTACAGCGGGAAGCTCTTAGCTCCCTGTTAATAATAAATGGCCGGCGAGACCGAGCGGTCGAGGAGAGTTAAACCAACAACAAGACCCGCCGGTCCGTGACTGATCTCATCCCTGCCGTGCTTATCAACGGCGTCACACCCAGGGAAGCCTCCAGGCGCCGGGAGCTAGGAAGGGAAGCGCCGGAAAACAAGCATCGGTAATGGATGTGCTGATGGGGGCGGGGGGGACTCGGTTCTGTGTGGGAGTATGTAATATCAACCTCTGCATGGCTGGATGTTTCCCCGGCCTGGTTTAGCAGGAAGTTAATTAAAGGTGGCTTTATAACGGTAGACATGCGCGCAGCCAGAACACACTGGGGGTGTAAGACCAGTCCAGACCAGTCCAGCGTGGAGCACCAGGACACCAGATCCTGGTGATCCAGTTTGATCTAGTTTGATTACTTCATTGAACCTAGTTTTATTACAACAGCTGCGCAGCAAGTCAAGGTGAATATACAGTAAGTACATTTATTATTAGTCATTTATAAAGCGACTTGCGCTGACCAAAGAGAGCTGTAGAGAGAAAGCAAAAAGGTAACAAATAATAAACAAAAGAAAAGAAAAAGGAAATTTAACTTCAAGATTCCCCAATCTGCACAACACAGTAGGTAGGTATGGGGGGCTCCATTAGGTTAGTGATGTTCCCCTGACGCGATGCTTCAAACAGGCTCTTATTAAGTGCATAATAACTTCCACCCAAGTGTGACCAACTGAGAAGCGACTAGCTCTTCTCCTCATCAGCATCACAGCTATAAAAAGAGCCACTATGTCTCTGTGATCAGCGAAGTACCTTCCAATCAGCCGTCTTCTCCTTGGCAATATGTCCCTCGTACAAACATTATGGAGAGATATAGAAGAAATGCAGCCAGGGGGAGTAGAGAAGGAGATTCCTTATTAGGTACAAGGCCTCCAATCTTGTGCTTTTCTAATAGAAAGGATTCTTATTACTGCAACTGTAGAAGGCCTATCGGACTGTTCGCGTCACAAATAAGAGGTCGCACGAACACATTCTTATTGGCCGGTGAGAAAGGTCATCCAATGAGGACAAGCGACAAACAGCGCCACCATTAATCGTTTCAATTGGGAGCAATGCTCGCAGGTCAAACAAGGCTAACAATCAGGAGATAGAAAATACAAAGACATAACAAGTCAGGAATATCCTTGACAATGGCACACATTCATGGAAGTAAAGACACCAGCGTGACATAACTCTATTATCTCACAGATAGCAGACAGTGCGTACATGTCTGCAGTTCATTTGACAGCCGGTTGGTCGGAGAGCCAAAATCAAATCATTCTGATAACCTGCAGCGTAAATGCTGCTATAAATAGCCACAGCTAACAGCAGCGGCTTGGATTGGAGCTCGACGCGGCCCGCCTCACGAACCCATTTTCGTGTGTTTGCCCGCCTCTCGCCACAGCGTCGGAGCCACAGGGAGACCGTGGGTGGCATGCTAGCGGCATCTTTAGCTAATTATCTATTTGGACAACGATCAAACGGCCCACAGAGGGAATTACGTTCATGCAAGTCTGAGCATCTGACATACCAAAAAAAACATATTATTGCAAAGTGGACAAGGCCCTGAAAAAATGAAGATAAGCAGAGGTTAAAAAACAATGTGTTTTAACGATGTGTTGAGAGAATGGGTCCAGCATTTTGAGATATTGTTATGAGCCCTGTTGGGGGGGGGTCACATTAACAGACTTGGGGAAAGCCCTGAGGAGTAGAATGAACAACAGTAAGAGTGTCTGTGTAATTGAATGGGTGGGTGTTATCAGGACGAAGAGACACTCAAAACGCGTCAAGCTTATTTTATGAATTCAAGAAGATTGACTGGCTGTTGAGTTGCACATCTATGAGGCCGGTGAGGTGGAAACAAGACAAATAGTAGCAAGGAGGAATATTAGCAATTAGCCATCAGCCCTGAGAAGACGATGTCGGCCATTACGCGAGGCTGCTGCACTTTGAGCCAATGACATGCAGGTGTTCATCACAATGCAGTCTAAATGACACTGCAATGCGGAACCTCCCCACCCAACAGAGGGCAGGGCTGAACGTTTTGGGGAGAGAGCACTAAAAGAGGGGCGCAGGAGTTGTGTGTTGTGTGTAAAGCTCCTGCAGACAAGACTCGTACAAAGTTGATGTGTGTAAACAAAGTCATTACAGGGACTATTGGCGATGGGCGGGGTGTGTGTGTGTGGGGGGGGGGGAGGGAATAGCGTCCCCGAGGCTGCAGAGAATAAGAAGTGTCTCTAAATGAAACCCTATAATTACTAAGCTTAGACACACTGTCACCATCCTCCTGAGGTTTATTTAGCCGGACCCTCCAGCCCATACATCTCAATAAGGCTCCTAAACAGCCTGTTGCTCCTTCAGAATGTGTGTTTCCCCGGGTTTAATTCACTTTGGGGAAATGTGACCGTGTCCCTTTTTACACAGGATATTTAATTATGGATGTAGGAAATAAATAGGCCGCCGCGGGTGGGAGCTCAGATTGACACTGTGAACCACAGCATGTGAGTGAATTAGAGAGACAGAGAGAGAGACAGAGAGAGAGAGAGACAGAGACAGAGACAGAGAGAGAGAGAGACAGAGAGAGAGACAGAGAGAGAGAGACCGAGAGAGAGAGACAGAGAGAGAGAGACAGAGAGAGACAGAGAGACAGAGAGAGAGACAGAGAGAGAGAGAGAGAGAGACAGAGAGAGAGAGAGAGACAGAGACAGACCACTTGAGTTCACATCTTGTTATTCCATCACAGTTAGACAATAAAGAAAGCACACAAAGCTACACAGCCACGCTAAATGCCCCCTCCAAATCCACACACACACACTTAAGGAACTCCCCAAGTCTCTATTCAAAGCCAGTTTCACTTCCCAAAGATTAAAGTGATATTGACTGCATAGCTACCTTTTCTCAATGTCCTCCCCACCGCTGTCAGCGGCAACCAGCCCCGACATCAGTCAAAATATCTTTTGAGCTGTATTTTCTAATAGTAAAAAGATGTTTGGATGCTCTACGCCTAACAATACACTGAACTACATAGAGTTTATACAACTGGCTATTTCAATTCACCTTTACCAGGTCTCTCCTGGTATAATGTCTTTTCACATTTAAATGGTGTTTATTTTACTAGTCTGTGAGGAACGGCAACATAAACACGAGTTATGAGTCCATTGGAACCCGATGGAGGTTGAGAAAAACAACAAGGAACCCACATGTACAGCGTTGCATACAGGAACACAGCTGAATGTTAGATAGTGAACCCCAGCGTGTGGACGTTAAATTGGAGCTGTGCAGTCAAGGGTTTCACTCAAGTGTAACATCACTTTAACATCAGCCACAGCGCTGCACTAACCAGGCGGGAACTGGAATGTGGTGGTAACGGTCTCCTGGCATACTCATCCAGCACTTCAAAGGCACACAGTGGATGCTTTGAAGCCACTTTTCAGCATGCTACTGAGAGAATCGGGCACACCGGCAATCCATCGGGTTCGCCATGAAGCGCGCAAGCGACGGTGAACACTACTAGTGGCGTGGCCGCTCAGACAAAGCGTTCCAAAAGGATCCTTCAGAGAGAGCCTTTTTTCGCCGATAGGCTTCCAGAAGGGTTCTTTAGCAGGGCATTCAGCTACATCAAAACCTTTTGGGATAAATAGTTCCATTATGAACCTTTGGACCGCGAACACTCACCGAAAACCACTCAACCGCGAATCACCCACAATCCGATGTGGGGGTCTGACGTGGGGGGTGGGGGGGGGGGGGGTGACAGTTTGATCAAAGCTTGTTGTGCTGGTGCCAGTCTGCAGAAGAACATGAAGCATCGCACCACATATGGCCTTTTTAATATTTAATCAGCGCTGCCAATAAGAGAGGTCTACATGTGAGAGGGAAAGTGTGAAGCCAACATTAACAGTGTGTAAACAAGTGTGTCAAACATGTGTGTGTGTGTGTGTGTGTGTAGGTGTGTGTGTGTGTGTGAAAATACTGAATATTTCCAGTATTTGCTTGGTGTTGTTGTTGAGGCACACACTGCACCACCAAAATAAGCCTGCCGTGTCTGGAGCCTGACAGTGGAAAGTAAAGAATCCCAGCCTTCTTCCCACCGCCGCTTGATGCACCGCTGGGGATACGATGTTCTTGTTGAGGTGGGGGGCGGGATAGTCTAGTGGTCTGTGTGTTGGACTCCCAGCCAGTAGGGGGCAGGATAGTCTAGTGGTCTGGGTGTTGGACTCCCAGCCAGTAGGGGGCAG
>JAOEHI010000232.1:0-13982 GCA_025447815.1 Percopsis transmontana
CTCCAACCTGGCCTGGGAACGCCTCGGGATCCCCCAGTCGGAGCTGGTTAATGTGGCTCGGGAAAGGGAAGTTTGGGATCCCCTGCTGGAGCTGCTGCCCCCGCGACCCGATTTCGGATAAGCGGACGACGATGAGTGATGAGTGAGTGAACACACAAGAGACTCCCAAACACGTGGTTCTTGTTGAAGGTGGTCCAATTGTTTATTGAAGATATAGAGGAAGCCAAAGACTAGGGCTGGGTATTGGCAAGGACCTCACGATACAAAGGTCACGATACGATTACATCACGATACATCGAAAATAAATATATTGCGATATTCCACATAGTTAACTTTTTAGCACAGCCCTACCAAAGACGTGGGTTCGAGCCCCGGAGTTAGCCTACCTGTAAGCATCCTTGAGCAAGATGCCTAACCCCTATCTGCTCCATGTAATTGTAAGTCGCGTTGGATAAAAGCGTCTGCTAAATGACCTCATTGTAATTGTAATTATTCAGTAGGTGGCAAGAGAGTGAATAGGGAGCAAGTGATTACTCTTGTTCAATAAGAGTGTTGTAAAATAACACAGTCTATGTTACAAATGCAAATAGACCAAAGAACGACCACAAAACGAACTGTAATGATTGAGCAAAATGTAGGCTATAAAGAAACATCCTAATAGCCATCTTAACCTGTAGCATCTGTAACCTGTTTTAAAAGAGGGCTAGGCCTACATGACATCAGATGTAGCCCATAGGTTACCAGGTAAATAAATAGAAAAAAAAAAAAAACGATTTTTTTTTTTTTTTTAAATAGGATGTGTAAATTTAATAACTGGATAACGGTAACTTTGGCTCTAACACAAAAGACTTCGAATAGAGACCGACTTTCCAGATTGATATGCAAAGCAAATCATAGAGGTTGAACTTCAATCAAGACCATACCGCGCATAATCAACGTTTGACATAATGATAAAGTCGAAAAGAGAAACAGTAAACAAAAGGTCTCCAAAAAAATTAACATCATCATAAAATCACATATTATACGACAATGTAATGTACTGTAAAGCAGACCTACGTGTGAAAGGTAAAAGGCCCTACCTAACCTGGATGAACCGAGCAATGCTGCAAGGATGCATGTGTCAAAGGGCCCTTATACCAGTGTGCTCCAGAAAGGCCACTGGCTGTGTAATTGCTGGGGGATGGTTGTATCAAAAACTGCAAACTGCGCATTGGAGTGGGAATTTAATGGACCATCTCAGCTCCAAACATTTGCTACCTTGCTTTTTTTTTTTTTCACAAGACAGCTGAGAAATCAACTCACAAATTGCTGCTGACCTGAAAACAGTGCAAGTAGTTCTGTGTCGGAAAGAGGCCAGAGGTTATGCAGTTTTACTAGGAACACTTGAGAAAAAGAGGCAATCAGTTGTTAGAGGGCAAAAGAGTGCTCCCATTCCTCTCTGCTTCCATGGTAAATTGGGACAGGGAGGTATAATCAATAGGGGAAGGAACACAAATGGGCGATATGGGAGCGATTAATCAGAGGGGGGGACCTAAAGACAAAGTATTGGAGTAACTGGCTAAAAGCTTCATGGGGCTTCAGGGCCTGGATCAAGTGCCAACAATAAAATACACAGTGGAACAGAAAGACAATAAAAACAACAACAATGGGAATTGGATAAGAAAAGGGTGCGAAATAGGGTGTTAAGAGATCTTCCTGAAGGGATACAATTTCAATGCAGTTAAACATGACCACTCAAATGTATCATTATTATTATACAAGAGGCCTGGTTCGGTTAGAAGTACTTCCATGCAAATCCAGGACTGAATCGAGTGTGTAGAAACATACCATGGAGGGATAGGAAGTTGGAGGGGGGGGACAAAACAGGACGTAACAGCAGCATATTCACAGGTGCATGCACACACAGAAATAAGACAGTTTTAACCTGAGTCTCATGCAGTATAAAACTGAAGTTGGTGAGGAGGGACCACTTTTGGTTGAGGGGTGTCTGAAATTGCACAGGAGCAAAGAACATGGGCGGTTACAGGAGGTGGTCAGGTAAATGTCAGACTTACATAATGCAAACTGGGCAAATGTGTTGACTTAAGCTACCACTGCCAGCCGGCAGGCTGTTAGTGTGCATTTATTTTACAACCATCAATTAAATGAGAACAAGAAGTTACAAGAACAAGGATATTAAGTGTATTCTGGCAACAGCATACCTGCTCCTTAGACTCTAGAGTTCTATATTACTAGAGTTGCTTATTTGTATACTGTATGTTGGGATGGACCACCTAATCACGTGGATGGAATATGTAGAGTGTCCTTCCCTACAACAATGAAAGGGTTCAGACAAGAGTTAGCTCCTGCTCGGACACACCTGTGTTCGTTAACATGTGAGTAACATTCAACATGTGATCCAGATGAGAGCATGCAACAAGTGGAGCACATGACACAGATGCTCACATCGCTATAAAGCACAGTGAACACTATGCCCCTGAAGGTCTAGTTATGACTACTATGCTAATTGGCAACAAAGTCGCATAGACTACCATAAACTCGAAGCATGAAGGGACGGTTTCCTTTGCCAAAATAGAAAACTTTGTCAGGCTGTTGTGAGACTATTAGGGTAATCACAGTACCCACACAGCAGTGCAGCAGGAAGCACTGATCTGCAACAAATAAATTCTGATAGGCTACAGTAAACTACCCAACAGTTTCTTTTGCCAAAATGGACATGCTGTCAGCCAAGCTGGTGCATAGTCTAGCCAGCTAAAGTTCATATTGGGTTGCACATCTTTTAGGATAATTGCGGTACCCACGTCACATTGAGTTGCCAAGGTCTCAATAGAGCTGTCGTTCCTATATTTATGAAATCTCAGTTGAAAGCAGTTTGCCGGCCAGGTGGTGCCAATAAGTGTCAATTAAATCATTAGCAGGTGATTGGACCACCTTCAAACAAATCATAGAAGCAAAGCTTGCCATACGAGAATGGCTTAAACCATATTAGTGAATTAGTGAACCATATTGGTGTTTACATCACTGACATCCAAATAATCGGATTGACCAATTGTCTTTACTAGTCGACTTACTACAAAAAATTGAAAATGCCCACCCCTCTCTGAAAGTCTAGCTGGTGGGCAAGGGTAAATGTATGTAAACTGTTTACTGAGAATGAATAGAATATCTCACAAATTTGAATATAGATGTCAAAAGTAGCACCTTCGTCTTTTTACACTAGGACCTGTGATGCAAAACTGACAGCGAAAAACTGCTAGGCTAATCTACATTATGCATAAAACCCTTTGTTACAGGCTTACATACTGTGCAAATTGTACTTCATGCGGTACGTAATAACAACCACTTCATTTAATTTAGTTAAAAGTTAGAAGTGGTTTTAAAACTCTTTAGGAAACTTCAACTGCAGCAAAGACCACACACACCACAATGATTTTGATTGTTACGTTCAAACAGCAATAAACCTGCATAAAACATCACATACTGTAAGTCTTTGATGGCTTTGTCAGATCATTTGCTTGGTCAAATGACTTTGTTTAGAGAGTAGCCTAGTCTTCTCAATCACCTGTCTTGAGTATCTTAGCATAGGTAGCAGGTAGATCACCTGCTGTGTGAGGAAAGCCTTTCTAACCCCCCATTCTTTGTGGCAATCACACACAGAATTATGATGCGACGAATGTTCATCATTAGTAAAATTATACAAACCAAAATGTATGGATGCAACAGCCAGTTGGACAGAGCTGCTCTTTAATGTTTTTACATGCTTGGTAGCTCTGCGGGTGGTGGAGTACACTTCTTGATAAAAAAAAAGACATGATACAAGCACAATTTAACAAATTCGGTGCGTTTCTCCATTCCATTTACCTTGTAATATATCTGCCCTGGTGAACAGATCTAGCCAGAGGATAGAACAATGAAAACCAACACTGATATTTGGCTCCACACAAGTATACAGGCTCCCGGTCTATAGTGAGAAGGCTTAAACAAGTGTGTGAGCATTATCCCAAATCCTTCTATAGTCGCTTCCTTGGTAATCATTTCCAAAGTATACATCACGGCTTTGTGATTTAGGGCTGAGAGCGAAACAAAATCTCTTAAATTCCAGATGAGAGCAACTTGAGGTGTGTCCATATAGGTGCTCCGCACGAGACGATTGGATACATTGCTATCCAATTGTAGGTGAGGGTGTCTAAGGGTTTGATGAGCAAGTACGCACTAAAGCACCGATTGCTCGCACACCACACACGCCGTTTTCAGCATTCGTCTGAAGTATACTGCCGGCACTAAGCAGCTTTTTCTTTTAATGTCCTAGATAAACCTCTCACATAACCCTTAGGCTAAACAAATCACCTATTTAGAAATAAAGATGTGCAACAGAGGCTACTCATCTAAATATCACACAAATTGTAACATTCGGAATGTCTCATCCACATTTGGGTGGGTGGGAGATGAATAGGATGGCCTCTTAACCAGAGCAAACAAAACATTTGCACATTTTTGCAAAAGATATTGGGCTTTAAGCAACCTGGCATGTAGGTGAAGAACTCGTTTAAAAAAAAAAAAATAGACCTAGATGATGGTGATGAAATGACATTTGACAAAAGGGTGGTTTGTCATGTACATGGTTTCTAGACACCCATGCAATCAGAATTCATTTCAACTCTTGGCTTGTGCATGCATTCCAGGATTTTACCGCCTCGCTCCCCTTTTCACGTCCCCTCTAATTCCACTTCGCTGACTGAAGAGATTATGGCAGACAGCAGGTCGTGGTCTGGCCTTGAGTTTATGCAACTCCTATATGAATATGGATTCTCAAGTGCATGTCTTGGCTGCAAGCCTCAAGCTTCATCCCAAGCCCACCGCCCCTTCTGGCACCATAATTAATATTCATAGAGCTCATCTGGCGATGCATGCATGGCTTGGATGCAAGTGGTAACTGATCACACAGGCTGAGTAGCACATGGGCCCATAAGGGTGGGAAATCTGTAATCGGATGATACTTCCACTGATAGAGGATAATCTCTTACCAGTACGTTGTGTGCTATAGCTTTAACCTATTTTTCGTACTTCTTGCGGTGAAAGTGGTGGAGGGCCTAGCAGGAGTGAAATCGTAATCTTCTGAACAAATCCCTTGATCAAGCGATACTGAAAATGCAATGCAATTTCAAACAGGCGGGTTGTTTGCACATAGGCAATGATTTCTCCACCTACACATGAAGGCAATTGGCCATAAAAAACAAAAAATATATATGCAAATGCAATGTTAAAATTTCAAAAGCCACTTAGATGTCATCGTATACAACAAGCGCTTTGAATATTGTAATCAGCCTGAAAGCCTTTTTTTGTGAGAACCATTCCATCCCTAGGCAGAATCTTACAGTATAATAAGGATTGACCTAAAAGTCAGGAAAACGCAACACTCCAATACTGTCAGCTGTCTACTTTTAAGTACAGAGTATTCAGCTGTAAAGACATCACCCAGAAATGCTGAGAAAATTTTAAAGAGGTTTATCCCCCCCCCTCCCTTTGCTGAACCCTTCTATCCACGATTCACTGTCATTTAACAGAGGGATCATCATGATTGCATTTGAATCCCAAACAGAGTACTTATGTGAGATATTACTTTGTCTTTTCATCTAGCTCTGACAAAATTTGAATATGTTATGTCATGCCCATACACCCAGAGAAATGAGGGATTCCACATATGCAGCACTTGAGGACTTCCTTTTTTTATGTAGAACAGTTGCTCACATGAATATAATGTTAATTTCCTATATGGATATTTACATTTAAGCATTTAGCAGACGCTTTTAGCCAAAGCGACTTACAATTAGTAGCCTAAATTACTTGACCTATGAATTTGCACATTACTGGAAAGTGTATCATTCGCTCCTCAAAACAATTCATATTTACAATAATCTAAAGTTATCTCTTCAAACAGTCAATAATTGCTAACTACAAAGTGAGTAACATTCTTAATGCTTATCTAGCAGAGTAGAAAGAAGGATATATCACAGCAACACAAATAAATTGTTCTAACTAAAAAGGTGAGGTTCCTCCTTCATGCAGGAATTAAAATGTAAAAACTTAATGAACATTTATATGGCATCTAAAAAAGAAAACTTCTCATTTTTAGACACATCAACTCAAAATACAGTACACATAATTCCAAAATTGTGAATGAAGATTCAAGAATACACATGGTGAGGGTGAGGAAGGCATTCCCAGCTATGTGAGTACAGAGACTTTCATCATAATGCTGGTAGGCGCACAGTTTCGTCATTTAACAGACACTTTACTAGAGAACACTAAATATTTGATTTTCAACAGCAAGAAAAGAGATACAGAGAGACAGGACAGTTAAAACTAGAAAGAAAAAGAAATACAGAATGTCTCCACAGCCAAACAGCCCACCAGCGAGTTTGTCCATTTTGGGCATAATAAGTATGAAAAGGGAGTGAGGAAAACATTAACAATTTATATTAATTGATAGTCAACATACCTTGAGGATTTCCCCACGTTTAAAACTAAGCTCATCCTCAGCAGTGGCTTTGAAATCGTATTTGGCAATGGCCTCCATGATTCTTGTGGTTTGTTGCAACCTATTTGGTTAAAGTTGTGCGTTTGACTCAAGTTAAAAACTAAAAATCCAGTTCTCTGTGGTCCGCTGTTTTTCTCCGAGTCTCTCCTCCCGTCTATGACCCGTTTCTTATGGGCTTGGAGATCACATAAAGTTCACAATAAGTGACCTATAAAAAAAATTAAAAACAACAATAAAGCATCAATCAGGACAATAGAAAAGGCTATAATTAGAGTAGAAGTAATTAGATCTTTAACTAGTAGGGACGTGCCTCAGATTCATTTTTATATTAGTTTTCTGTTTTGAGTGTTATAACCAAACTCCTATAGACCTAATCAGCACACATTTTTGCCCACCTGTCACACCTATCAGGGTAAACCATACTTCTTTCACCTCTCAGCATTTCACCTGTATTTTGGTTATTTCACATGACATTTAAGGTAATACTCACTCGTTTCCTATGGCATACTTTATCTTCAGCCTTTAAGATTTGTAGCATTTATGCCTCAACTACACAATTGTTAAAATAATTTTACAATTCCCCACGTTTCAGGTACCAGAATAGTCTATTAAATGTAATGCAATCGATTGCATTACCCTACCCTCGACCCTATATTCGACTACCGTGCACACCCCTAATAAACTAGCCTGCTGATCTTGTTGTGATCAAGCTTTAGTGATTGATGAGTATGAGTTTAATCAATGCAGTGTCATCAATGCAACAACCTGTAACAATTTCTAGCCTATTCCATTTCCAAACCTCCAGCTTGGCTGCCCAAAAGTAAGGTAACCTACCTAACCTGGTACAGCTGACAAAGACAAATTTACTTGGCTTACCGATGTAATTGGATAAAGCCATCTCATGTCATTAGGCACCTACCTAATGAGTTTCTACAGTCAGCTTTAATGGGTTAAGACTAATCCTTAGATACACACACAAAAAATATTTGTTAGAGATTCTAGCGTATAATGTTTCCATTACACATTAGTTTAGTGTACACGTCAACGGTACATTTTTTAATGGAGGAAGCATTTTACTGTCTATAGTTCTATAGGAACCCATGTAAAATACAAACAATAACAACGGCAACCCTGTCATTTAAAAGAACCGGGCCAAATTAAAATTACATTCCTACTACTACAGTGGCATCGTATTCAGTACGTCGCTCTGGTTTATGATTGATTTCACTTTTCGTATTTTCGTGGATTCTATTGGAGCGAGTTAGCAGAGACTGCGCCCTGTGTTCTAGAACTAGCTATGTGCGCTAACATTGGATAACGGTAACGGTTAGCCGACCGCAAATCATGTTATCTTTTCCTGTTTTATCATGAATACGTGTCAAACTAGAGGACAAGGCCAGCAGTTAACATTACCGTATGCTTTTATTCGAGTTGTCAAATACTGACGGAGGCTTACGAGTTAGTTCCCTGCTAGCAGATGCAGGAAAAAAGGAGAACACCTTCATTCCGCAGGCTTCTGCTAGCTTGCTAGCACACAGTTAGCCTAGCTAGCGCCCTAACTTAGCCAGTTTTCGTCGTCAACAACAGTATACAACTTTTGTGTGAGATCAAGGACCAATCTGACAAACTCACCTCTTTTGACGTCCTACCTATTTGCCAAACCTGAGGGAAATAATGCGTTGTGACGTTATTATCCACTCGTTGTTTTCTCTTGAGAGGTTTAAAAAAAAAAACGTATTTACGCCTGGAATCGTTTATAACCGAACAGTGAGCCTCTGCCTCTACCCACTAGCTATTACTACTAGCATGAGGTTTATTTCCGTTTCCTTTCAGATGCCGAGGGATGGGGGCAGGGGCTGTTGTGACGGGAGCACCACCCTGTCATTGTGAAGAGTTGGTATTATGGGCCTACTACATTGCACATTTGATGAAGTAGTGTGCATAGATATTATCCCTGTTTGTTTGTTTGTCTGTCTGTCTGTATTATCTATCTATTTATCACTTATAGATTTATCAGGTGATATATACAAATCAGTAACGAAAGTTAAATACTTCTGCCTCTAGTGGTGTGCTGGCTTTCTCGAAGGGGAGGAGTAAATTCGGTAAGGTATACCTCTTCTTGATGAGTTACTATATAGCAATAAACCATACAAATATGGGCATAGCGTTCTTATGACCACCTTTACAGTAATGTTTTCAGTTCTTCCCCGTGAGTGCGACTGCAGCCTATCAATACATTGAAAAGTGCGTCACCTAGAGGAAAAATTCAATCTCAGTTTATCCTTTTGTAATAGGCTGCTTATGCAAATATAGCCTACTGTATATTTAAATACGCAAACATACTCGCTATTCAGTTAATGATTCAGATTCAAATAATACATTTGGATTATTAATCTAATCTGGATGGATATCAGAGATTATTTGAGTGAAATCTATGTAACTATTTACACATAATTTCAGATCCACCATCCATTGTTGACTAAGCAAAATTGGTAAAAACCTATACTTTCAACCTCTGTTACTTGGACGTTAAACAATACAGAAACACTGTGGTTATGTGTAGTTTTCCAAGAGAGTTTACAGCGCAGATCAAATTAGTCGATCCGCTGATTCAAACTAAGTTCTTACGAGCAGCTTTGGAATCCTTGATCAAACTGTAATATCCCAGTTTACAAGCTCTCTTTTATCCAAGCAGGTTGTACCCAACGTTACCGAGAGGGATTAAGACTACCGGCAATTTAGCACCACGTGGATGACGTTGAAAAGAAGAAACACGAGGATTGATTTTCAATGTTAGCCGAGATATTTTTATCACATGAAAAAGAATAAAATCTTTACGCGCGGTGCGTAAAGGAGCAGTGCTCACAAGCCGTGGTTATCTGTGTTGAGCTTGCGGTATGACTTCTTTAGCCTTCAATGCAGTTAATGACAAGGGAGTGCCTGTGGGGAAGCTATATTCTGATATAAAATGACAATTTGTTGAACCTTTGAATTAGCTCGTTTTGTTCTTATTCGCGTAACAGTTAGCCCATATCGAGCATATTTTCGAAAAAACGGAATTGCTTACTGAAAAAGTCGAGTAGCCTATTCAAAATGTACGTTAGGATGGACTAGGTTATTCAAATTTGATTAGAATTGTATATTTGAAAGAAACACACAGCCCTGCAAAGTTTAGGATTATTTTAAATTCCAAAATGGACTCGAATTCATCATTTTTGTCCCTTAATTCGTCCCAAATCGAAAAGATAGGTAAGTAAATGTCCTAATTTTCTCTAACGTGAGTCTAAATTAATTATTTTTGTCGAAGAATGAAGACGACTAGCAGCCCATGAATTGGTCTTACATAATGCATACTTTTCTTGTAGGCCCATACATCGATATTTTGATACTATAGTGTTTTTTTATCAACATCAAATCAACATGATACAAACAATCTCAGACGTGCTGAAAAAGATAGGATGCACTATGCCAAAGCGCAATGGCAAAAAGTAATTCAAATGTTCATTTAAATAATTTCTTCGAACTATTAGTGGGCCTAGACAATAGCCAGTAGAAAATGTACTTAATTCGTAATTGACTTCTTCTCTAATTTTACCAGGAAATGTGCCCCCCTACAGCAGTGTGCTCATGCTAAGCATCTTTGGTGTCATCTGTTTCTTTGGGATCATTGGAAACTGTATTGTCATCTACACCATTGTGAAGAAGACCAAATTCCGTGCCCAGCAAACAGTGCCAGATATCTTCATCTTCAGCCTGTCCATCGTGGACCTCCTCTTCCTTCTTGGCATGCCCTTTCTCATTCACCAGCTCATGGGGAATGGCTCCTGGTGTTTTGGTGGCACCATGTGCACGGTCATTACAGCACTTGATTCCAACAGTCAGATTGTCAGCACGTACATCCTCACTGTTATGACGCTGGATCGCTACCTGGCTACAGTCCACCCTATTCGCTTCAATCACGTGCGAACTCCCTTCATGGCCGGGGCCGCCGTAGCGCTGGTGTGGGTGTTTTCTCTGGTCTCCATCACTCCAGTGTGGCTGTATGCAGGGCTCATGCCTCTCAAGGACGGCTCTGTCGGCTGTGCCCTGCTGTTACCCAATCCTGCCACAGACACCTACTGGTTCACCCTCTACCAGTTCTTCCTGGCATTTGCCGTGCCTCTGGTGGTTATATGTGGAGTGTTTTTCAAGATCCTCCAAAACATGTCGGCCACGGTGGCTCCCCTGCCACAGCGCAGCCTCAGGGCGCGAACGCGCAAGGTGACCCGTATGGCTGTGGCCATATGCCTGGCGTTCTTCATCTGCTGGGCCCCGTTCTACATCCTGCAGCTGGCCCACTTGGGAGTCCAGCGGCCTACTTTTGCTTTTCTCTTTGTCTACAATATTGCTATTAGCATGGGCTACGCCAATAGCTGCATCAACCCATTCCTCTACATTGTGTTGAGTGAGACCTTCAAGAGGCAGTTCATTGTGGCCATTCGCCCAAACCACCGGGTGTTCAGAATGGAGCCAGTTATGGCCGACGACAGTCTGAGTCTGAGAATCGCACCAGGCACCTCTCACCCCTCTCTGTCGCGCTCATCCAGTGAGCTGCTACAAAACATGTTGCCGGTCACTGTGGCCGTGCACTGAGCTGGATACACAAGTTGGACACGCAAGTTGGAAAGCAGCCATAAACACAAACACTGAGTAGATTTACCATTTGTATTTGCCAGCAACCAGGAATGCAGGAACAAGATGACAACACAAGAAAGGAACGTGCATAATTGTACTAGATTATACTATGTTCCCAATAAAAATAGAAACTGTGAAAATGCTTCAAAACGGTGTTGGTGAAAAATGACAAAAAATAAAAAACATTTCTTTGCAGTCATGATTATTATAATAAGCATTCCAAAGCAAATGGACAAAATTGTTAATGTAAAGACCACTGTGACAAATTGACTGCACGTTAAATTTTCAGTTTTCACAGTTAGGCCACATTTTCCTTATCTTTTAACTGCTAACTGTCTAACACCAGTTTGAAATTGTCATCTTACAGAATGAAGGGATTGGAGTTTGGCTGCTTTTATCTGTCAATAAATGTGAACGCTATGCACAAATGTCCATTACAAATATTACATTTTAGACTACACAGGAGTACTATTTGTCAATCAGCTAATGTGATCTTGGTCCAGACGGCCTTCATACTGTAACAATGTTTTTTGTTGGGTTGTACAGCTTAGTAGAAATAATGGGACTCATAACACGTCATTCAAAGAAATGTAAGTAATACTAGTGGAGCCCAGAGCACCATTTCATCATCACTTTTCCATGCTATCGATGAAGTGAAAAGTGGATAATATTTGATTACCACATCCTGTTGAAATATTGCGTGTGGGATTTGCTGTATATTTCACAGATGCTTGATGCTGATAGTGATGCTTGCAATCTTATCAGTCTTTATTATGGTGATACTGTATGTCAGGATTTAGCTACGATGTTGCCGTGATGTGATTATTTGTAGTGTGTAGTAGTGTAGTGACATATTTCATTAAAATCCGGTGTGCAATAACAGAAACTTTCAAAACTGTTGATGTATGCCTTTAAGTGTATAGTCCTATTATCAATCCTAATTGAACAGAGTGCCATGCAGAATACATACATGGTAGAATTAATGTGAATAAACCCATACTTATTCATTTCATATGGTGTGTATATGAAAGAGACAGTTTGAATTGATTGAGTCGATGAATATACATGTGTATTAAGGTCTGAATTTTGTTGTAGAGATACTACTATTAATAATTGCTAATACAACTGTTTTACAATGCCATGTCCAAAACCAAATTAAATTAAATATAATTAATTTTTTAAAGTTAATTGGTAAAGAGGGTTGAAGCATTGTGTAATTACAACACCATGGAATTAGATGGTCAATATTTGGGGTTCTGTGGGCAATCAAGGCGTGTACATCTTTGTCTTTCTGAAAGTTATCAAATAATAATGATATTTTATTATTTAACAGTGAGAAAAATTAAGGTTGTCCAGGCATATATGTTAAACATTGAATTAGGATTAGGTCATTTAGCAGATGCTTTTATCCAAAGCGACTATTATATAGAGCAGAAAGGGGCTTTAGGCATCTTGCTCAATGACATCGGCTTAACCGACTCTGGGGCTCAAACCCATGACCTTCTGGCTGGGAGTCCAACACCTAGACCACTAGACTATACAGCCCCCTATGTAACATTAAATGAGAGAATGTTACTATATGTATACAGTACATAGCTGAATCACTATGCATGCATGTAATATTGAATGCTATTGATGTATTTATTAGCTTGACACCACAACCAATTGCTCAGTTCCTCTTTTACTTGTGATGATGTGCTGTGTGGGTTTGCTTTGTTGACTAAGTGAGAAATATTTAAAATAATGTAAAGAATGTGCTTTCACTTGTCTTTCACATTGCTCAATTCCAATAAAGCTCTAGACTAGACATAGCCCCAGACACAGTTCTTAAAGTCTCATGGCTCATTGCGCACTAAGCACGTATGATGCTTCTTGGAATAGCTGGTATTAGGAAAAAAAGTGTGATAAGTGTGATAAGGTGAAAGAAAGTAAAGGCATTTATCATTTTAGTTCTTAATGGTTAATTAAGAACTAATGGTAATTGGTCACAAATTATACTATCCAAGAAGACTTCTTTGGCTTTGAAGCTTTACTAATCATATGTTACAATCACCTAAAATTCCCTTCAGGGATCAATAGTATTATACAAATAGCAACTTGAGGCACATCACCCTTTACACTGATGTACATTTACATTTACAGCATTTAGCAGACGCTTTTATCCAAAGTATCCTACTCCTACTCCTTTTATCCTACTTACAATTAGTACATTTGTCAACAGTTTAACTGGTTAACCACCAGTTTTTGCAAGCAGATAACATTCAAGGACAGCATCATGTAACAAGGTTACTTTACCTATGCATTTGCACAACATTACTCAACATTGCTGTACTGCATTACCCAGGATGTGAGCAGCACAATGCAGATCAACATACAAATTAGACACAATCAGTCAGATCAGATACACCTCTAAACGCACACTAAATGCTAATGTGACAACTCTGTGACTTGACTGAAGTCTTATGGATCAGTCAGGCTGATAGCAATAGTCAAATTTTTACAGCAGGCATATAGTAAATGAGGGTCATGTTACAAAATTGACTCTCATTTTATTAAGGTAATTTAAAAAATGTGTTCCCAATTGGAGGAAAGAATAAGCAAGTTTATAGAAAGTCTGGAATATTAAACATATACATAGATACATCTTTGTCTTTCCTTGTGACATGTACTATGTGTATCATCTTCGTTTTATAATATATATATATATATATATATATATATATATATATATATATATATATATATAGAGAGAGAGAGAGAGAGAGAGAGA
>JAOEHI010000233.1:0-13982 GCA_025447815.1 Percopsis transmontana
TCTCTCTCTCTCTCTCTCTCTCTCTCTCTCTCTCTCTCTCTCTCTCTCTCTCTCTCTCTCTCTCTCTCTCATATCTTCCTCGCTGGCTTGATCTATAAATAGCATGCCAGTGCTGCAGTGTGTGTCTTGTAAGGTAGTACAGTGCTGAATGCGGGGCAGGCTGCTTTTAAGTTACAGTGAAGCTACTGTATGTACCCACACACACTCTAGTCCTCAAGGGGGCAGGGCTAGACTTCTTATGGGTGACGCGAGTCTATTGATGTAGTGAGTGTGTATGGTGTAGTTTTAGCCTTGGTGTGTGCTGCTGTGCATGCCATTCACGTGTATGTGTGTTAGGGAAGGATATAAGATTTTATATTTTATCGTGGTGAATTTTCATTATCGGGATAATCTTGAATATGAGGTTGAGGGGTAGATTCTTTTCTCTCATTGTGATTACCTGCTGGGTGCGAATCTGAATCTGAATAAAAAAAGATATGTGTCCTACGATGCAATAAAAATATGTGTTTCTTAACTAAATGTAAGGTAAAGTGATACCAGTATGTTATAGTGCCATTTTAAGCATATTTCGATGATTATCGGGATAATATCGTGAATCGCAATTATTTTGGCCAGGATAATCGTGACATGAAATGTTCATATCGTCCCACGCCTAATGTGTGAGCTCATTGAGAAAACAATCCTAAACTGCTCTGACAGGCCGACTGTAAAAAATAATCCCAGCTCATTTATGCACGCAAATACACCCGCCAAGTCAATAGAAGCCATATCTGCGCAGGTTGAAGGTAAAAAAAGTAAAGTGGTGCTGTTTAGTGTTGCAATACCTGGATCTCACGTGTTAGAGCACAGTGTAACACTAGACACACACACATACACACGCACATGCGCACACATAATGTAACAGAGAAGGTGCCATTAAAGGCAAACCACATGAGTAGATAAATAAAGACACAAACAGATAAGGCAGGCAGGAGAATTGTGTCAAGGCAACGACCCCTGTCTTCTCTTTAACAGTGTGAAAATATGAGCCATGCACAAACCCATGAATTCATATCTTTAGATGGAGAGAAGGCGAAAGAGCTGCAGTAGCTGTCAAACTTTGTGAGCCACAATCTAGTGGCACAACCCCCCCCCTCTACTGAAAGCCTGTGCCTTACTAACTAGCAGGCCCGATGTCAAGTGAATTCAGCCTGCTACACAGGCGCTAGGCTAATATTTACCGATATGAACTTCTGAAGGACTACCTGTGGAAAAGACAACATTGAGGGGCAGTGGGAAAAGTACGGTCAACAACATTAGACACAGTTCTGGTCCTGGTGGCCTACAGTAACCTTGAACCCCACCAGGGGACGGAGACGCACAGTTAGCTTCTCTGGGCGTTGTGGGGCACTAGGTCACATGGGTATTTGTATGAATTATTAGAACACATGGGGGTGGGGTTGTGTGATGACAGACAACATGTTGACGATGTCCTGACTTGTCGTAACCTGCCGGATGTTCACGTGCTCTACTGCTCTAATGGGCCCACAGACTCCTCCTAGTCTGGACTCTGCAGTAATTAAGCTAAACAGGGTTTTGGATCTTTCCACAGCTAAGGACGCTTCCCGGTTTCCAAGTCGTCTTTAAGAGTCTCCCTAGTCCTCAGCAGGCTGAGGAGACAGTGACCCAATTTAGTCTGAGATGGCACTTTAACTACAGCACTTACTGTACCTAGCGGCAGCAGCGCTGCCTTTAGGGGAGGAAGGAAGTGTCCGTTCTGCCTACCCTGAGGGCCCTATTTTAGACTGTGCGCTTAGGGTGGATCTAAGCACATGGCGTGGGTACATTTAGGGTGTGTCCAAATCCACTTTTGCTAGTTTAAAGGCAGAAAAAATGGTTGCAGCACCAGCCGCATGGTTCATTGTAGTCTCTTAATTATTTATAGGTGTGTTTTGGGCATAACGTGCAATAAACCAATTAGTGTCATCTCCCATATATTTTAACAGCCAGGTGCACTTGCACCTTGGAGGATTACTAATATAATGGCTGATTTGTAGTAAAAAAGAATGCTTCTCTGCAGAGCAAATTGATCTGCTTGTGTGCAAAGTGAAAGCGCGCAAGCAGACCATCTATGGCAAGGAGATGGTGCAGGATTCCAGCAGGATAAAATATCTTGATATACACAATAATAATCTTTCACATTGTAATCTTTTTATTTTAATATTTAATATGTTTGTGTGCTGTTGTGCATCCCTTTTTATTTGAATATTAATCATCTTTTTATTATTATTAGGTCATTTAGCAGATGCTTTAATCCAAAGCGACTGACCATACCATGGTGCTATTATATGGAGCAGGTAGGGGTTAGGCATCTTGCTCAAGGATGCTTACAGGTAGGCCAACTCTGGGGCTTGAACCCACAACCTTCTGACTGGATGTCCAACACCTAGACTATCCTGCCCCCTGCTTCCCTGTGTGTGTAACAAGCAGAGTGTAAACGCGTTGTGCTCCCGCCTATGTAAGGCGCATATTACTATCTTGATAATGCATCCTTAAAATAACTTCTTAAATTACTTCAGACCAGGTTTTTGTTGGTCAATCACTTTCCGCTGCCTCAAGATAGCAATATGCCCACAATGTGCCTGACCAAACCTAATTTTAAGACCAACGCGCCCAGATGGGCGCAAGTGCATTGGCTATATAAACAATGTGGACGTTGGACAAGTAAATGACGTCTGAAACTAGCAAAGGCACTTGTGTCGCGCTTGGCGCTGGGTGTAAGATAGGGCCCTGTGTGTTAAACGTGAAAGACATTTCTTACAGTGTGACGGTTAGCTCTGTCCCTGACCCTTCTGTCTCCACTGTCATTTCCCTTTATGTCACACACACACACACACACACTTACCCTAGCTATTATTGTCTGACAGGGTGGGTGACTGAAAGCCTCTCTGAATCCCAAACGTAACACCGTGAGTACGTGCGTGTGCACACGTGCGCCCTGCAATAAGGGCATACTGTATACAGTATTCGTGAACTGCCGTGCTGAGAACTAATCCTAATAGGACAGCGATCAGATGGCACAAGGCCAAAACCACACTCTCCACCACTTAACCATTCTCCAACCAATCAGCCTGCCACGATGGTGGGATTAATGGATGGACAGATGACCTATATAATGCAAGGGACAGGGGGCTACAGTCAAGCATCAACACCCTAAGGCAGCGTTGTCTAGTATTGGCTCCCATTGTCGGTCAATGAGTACAACAGAGGAGGTAGAAGAATCCTGTCTGACACGTCTAGACACACGCACACACACACACTATCAGACAGACCAGTTGCCTTTATGGTCTTTTGAGTTGAGTATTCATCTTAACACAACATCCTTTAACAAGAGGCAAGACATGGCCCAGATCAGATCAGAACCTGGACTGCCTATTATGTTTCCTGGCAAAAAAAAGAAAAGAAGAAGTGAGACATGAAAAGTGTGTCAGCAGGCTAAATATGTTGCAGGGAGCTGGGAGATGTGGCGTGGGCGTGCTATTCTGAGTGCATGTGTATTCTAGGGTGCTCTAATGGAGAAAATGTCCAGCGGGCCAAGCTAGGCTTTGATCTGCCTCAAAATAGGAAAACCACTGTTGTACTGCTGGATTAGGTTGGTCTTTCCTGCCCCGCCCCCCCTCCCCCGGCCCACTGTGACCAGCCACCTTAAAGGTATACGCTTCTAATTTGTTAAAAGCGCTAGGGATGCACCGATTGCGTTTTTCTTGGCCGGTTCAATTACCGTTTTGTTTTTTCAATCCGGACAGGACGGTTTCTCTCCGATTACAGTTTTCATAGTAAATCTTTCACAATATATTTGACAGCTCTAGGTCATTTAGATGCAGAGTACTTTTAAATGTACTTTTTACGGTCCCTTAGCCGCCAGCGCTTGAGTTTGTGCCTTTTTACACTTTTACAAGGCAGCATCTGTTCAACAGGAGAGAAAAATAAGCCGTGTAGCTTACTCTTTTCAGTGAGATGAACAATATTATGTCAATAAATTTGCTCAATATAAAAAGATATTAATGCTTAAAGTTTGAATGTCTAATATAAGACCAATTTGCTGCAATCTTCTAGTAAAACCTTCATTCAAGAAATAATATCATGCTTGTGGATACATAACTCTGGTGACAGACTGCATAAAAAAAATCACATCCCTGTTCTGCCATGCCAGCTGTCCCTTTTACACAGACATCGTTCTGGCTCTCTGACTACCTCCGCTGCCGGCTCAGAGGCGGAAAAACAATAACATTCCGCTCCCGTACCTTTTAGACAGAGCGGCGAGGCGGAATGATCACCAGTCTCCCTACATAAGCAGGCACAGAGAGCATAGCCGTTAGAAATGCATAACAGAACACAGAAGGCTCCTTCCAAGAGTGCCTGCGATACCTTTGCATGTCAATAAAACCTGCAAGACACTCCCTGCATGAACGAAGCTACTCGTGTGAGCATATTCTTTGCTACACCAGCCGACCCATTTAACATTAAAACGGCGACCTGACCAGCAAATGTCATTTTAAGAGGCAATTTATGAAAATTCATGTGAAACATATAAATGTGTAAATAAAATTTCACCCACAGTCCGCCCGTGCACAACAAATTCCCGACCGCACCAGCAACGGTAGGCTAAATGACAATGTTGATATTTTTCTACCCGTTACATCACATTTAGTGGTTCTATCCCATATCCCTGCGCCTCACTTTGAGACATGTTGCACAACAGAAACCAGCTGTAGAGAGGAGGGCAGGAGGGTGGAGAGGAGTGCGACCTATTGAGCGCTCACTTTTTTTTTGTAATGCTAATTTCACCGTTCACCTAAAAAAAACTAAATGTCGAGCTTCAAAGGAAGTTTAACATTTTGCCAACCCACTGTGTCAAGCCACCCTTCACAACCCCCCTCCTCCCCCACTCCACTCATCTGCTGGCTTATCTATTTTTCCATGTGTACCCATCTGATCTGTCCTTAATGGACTCAATACACCAGTCAACACACTGTGCTCCCACTCACATCAGCATTCTACACAGGCATGTCCTCTAACAGGGCCGGATCTAGAAGGGGGCAAGGGGGGGCAATACCCAATTGGTATTCTGTACCATTTAAATCTGCCAATCACATTTATTTCATTCACCCCGCCATAATTTCTTGATTTCTGATTTGCAGAATAAATATCAGAGCTGCCGTTCTCCGCTATCATTCTGCAGAGCATTTGTAGCCTTGTCTGAAACAGTCCTAGAGGACTATTAGCTTATACTTATTAAAGCTTATTTTTGTTCAAACTTCTTATTGTTGCTTTAGTTTGTTTTAGTGTTGTGTTGAATAAGAATCTTTGCTTGCTTGTAGTGGATAAATAGCTAGCTAAGGTTATTGTTAGCTAGCAAGCACAGCAGTACAGTAACTTAGGCTATCCTATATAAAATTTGATAGTTAAGTCGCTACTTCTCAATTAAAATTAGCTTATTTCTCATGTGTAAACGTGCAAATAAATGTATGTAGAGTGATAATGGTGAATAGACATATGCTATCAGTTGTAGGCTACATTAAAAATAGGAAAACAGCTCAACACTGTAGTATAGTCTAGTCCAGAGAGAGAGAGAGAGAGAGAGAGAGAGAGAGAAGCCATCAGTGAGAAAGACTGCAGGTCAGTCTCCTTGAGTTTGCCCTCCGTTGCTCGGGGACACCCGGGGGCACGGCAGCAGTGGCAGGTCATTGAAGGCTAGTTGGCAGAATGCCTCCACAGCTCTCTCTGCCCGGCGGCAGTCTGGCAGGAGCAGGAGCTGTCTGGCCCTCCTGAACACAGTACAGAGGCTACAGAGGCTAACGGCAGACGGGGGATGAAGGTAAACACAGCAGGAGAAAAAGATAGTAGTCTCCTAATTAATCAGTGGTGATGAGTTACATTACTGATTTTAAAACCTCGCGTTTTTGGCATCGCCTCATTTAGTGTATGTATAATGCGTGAGCAGAACCAGTATTCTGCCTCCTATCATCACAAAATCACTCGGTTAAAAGGAACTACAATTACAAATTGGCATTTGGCAGACACTTTTATCCAAAGCGACTTACAATTACATTGTTCTATTACATGGAGCAGATAGGGGCTAGGCCTCTTGCTCAAGGATGCTTACAGGTAGGCCAACTCTGGGGCTCAAACCCACAACCTTCTGGCGGAGAGTCCAACACCTAGACCACTAGAATATCCTGCCCCCTACAACTACAATCAGCAGGAGCAACTGACTGCACGTGACTGGACAAAGTACAGGCTCACACAAATGCGGGTATGGGTTTGTTTACAGGGTGCAGACAACAAAGTGTGTGCTACAAACTCATAAAAACTGTGTGTTTTATAAACACAAAGGGTTTAGAACAAGTGTTCTGTTAGTGTCACCCAAGAAATGACCCAGCACGCTGCAACGTTCATGGTTCATTCGGGTTCAGGGCTTTAGTTCTATCACAGTAATCTTGATGGAACCTAGGGCTGCTCAATTTGTGTGGTTTGGAGACCGGATGACGGTCAATGTGGACAGCCCTGGACGGGCCTAGCAATGGCTGATGGTCCATGGCAGTGGGCCCTGGACAGCGGCCAAGCCTTGCCTCTGGCGTTGACAGCAGCACACATAAACAGGCAAGGGAGAGCACAAACAAAACAGACCGTGTCAGCGTGGTGCAGGACAGGACCACCCATCCAGTGAGTTTACTCGTTCATTAGGTGCGGTCAACAACCAGTCAGACTCCACGGGAGCAGCTACAGGAGTTTCTTCACCGTTGTTGATTACTGTCATTTGAGTGTCACAGCCGTAGGGATGGGTATCGTTATGATTTGAATGGTACTACAACTCTTACCGATGCTGCTTATCGACACGGTACTTTAACGGTATAATTATCGGTTAATGTTGTTATTTTTTAAGAGAAAAAAAGAAACAAATTAAGAACAGAATTAAGAGTGCTTTATTTTATCATATGTACTGTATATAAATTAACATTCTTGAGTAGCAAACTCCAACAGCATTGCAATTGTAATTGCACTTGTACATGGATTTGTAGTGTGTGGCTTGTTTTACTAGGGCTGTGCAAAAATATCGATACAGCGATATATTGCCATATTTATTTTCGCGATATACTAAATCGATTTCCAGATCAAAAATCGATTCTTAAAAAAAAAATTTTTTTGGGGAAGATTCTCGTTTTAAACGGTGTGTGAACTACAACTACTAAATGTCGCAGTATGGCTAATTGCCTAGAACTGATGGCCCCCATTTCTGGTATAATGAAATTTGGATGCAACATGACAGACGCAGCTGACAAAATTACAGCAGCTCCTTCCTTAAATATATAAAGCCGATGTGTGGTATTTCAGTTTTGTTTTTATTTTTTACTATGTGGAATATCGCAATATATCGCAATATGTAATGTATCGCAATGTATCGTGATATAATCGTATCGTGACCATTGTATCGTGATATGTATCGTATCGTAAAGTCCTTGCCAATACCCAGCCCTATGTTTTACTGACATGTAGCTTATTTTGCTTCTATTTTAATATGGTTCCCTCTGAGAATTGAGGACACCAATGTCACTTCATACACTTGAAGATTCCATAGCATTGGAGACACAGATCTGACACTGCCATCTGCATGCACACGCACACACGCACACACACACACACACACACACACAGAGACTCTGTTGTGGGTGTTGGAATAGACAACGTAATAATGACCCAGGATTTGGGTGACTTTACCTATAACGCATCTGTCAATCATCCCTGGAGAGTGGCATGGGCCCTGAGTTAGGAGACAAAAGCTTTATGTTCTGCTTGGAAAGGTAAATTATTAACCTCTTAATTAGTTCAGAACCTCGAAACATGAAGTGTGAATATTGTCAGACTTGTGTTGTTGTGTGCCCAACCTAAAGCTGAAGCACTCCAGAACCTTCTAACTAATAAGAGTATAGTTTTTTGGTCCACTGTGACCAAGGATATCAGAGCAGGTGAATATTAAATATGGATGAGGTGTGCATGAGATGAGCATGACGAACTTCCCTGAGAAACTTCAAGGTGCTATGAACAGTGAAGTCAGCGTGCACAAAATCTCCCTTTACCATAAAATACCAATCCGTGCATCAGCCATGGCAGGCTGAATTATACATAAGGGCTCCTAGTCTGCGTGGCAAGTTAAGGTGCCTGTTACATAATAACAAGGCCTTTATATAGAAGTGTTAAAGGGAACGGGAGAAAGGAGAAGCTGGGGAGAAAAAAGGGTCTGAGAAGAGAAAGGGAGAACGAGTCGGGGGGGGGGTTCCGAGAGCAGGTTTCCTCTGTCTGTCTGTAGGACAGGAGAGCAGGATGTGTGTATGTGTGTGTGTGTGTGGAAGGAAGAGGTTTGTCTGGAGGGTCCCCAGGCTAACACTGCTCTGCCTGGACAGATGGAGGGCTGTTAAGTGAGGGCTAATGGACCGCAAGGTGCCCGTTAATGGTTCCCAATAAGCCACGCCAAGGAAAAGAATCTCTCCATGGAATACGTCTCTCTTAGAACAGCTTGAATTACACTTAATTATGAGTATTCTCCACATGAACATGGCCAAGTGACGGATAGGCTATTTATTTATGAAATTGTTATTTAAGCTTGTTGTCTAAAAATAACCCACAACGCCTCATTCTGCTTAATCAGCTGATGACATTTTACATTTACAGCATTTAGCTTTTCTCCAAAGCGACTTACAACTTAACTAGACTAGAGAAGACGTTCTGAATCTGCTACTATAAATACCTGCTTTTTAAGCGACATGCTGAGATTGACATGTGTCCATATAAAAGCGAGCAGTGAAGGGGTGAAGTTTGTGGTGAGTTTTGTCCTGAAACATAATGATTATGTTATGTTACTATGTTACTATGTTATGTTGTTGTTGTTGTTGTTGTTATTATTATTATTAATATTATTATTATTATTATTATTATGAGGAATAATTGCTCTCTTGGCTTTATCTCTACGCCAGCCCGTGCAGGGCTTAGCCTCCTTCAATGCTTCCTAATGAACCAGGGTGCTTTGAGGATTCACAGATTCACCCTCTCATCACAAACAACCTGTCTGACCTAAGGCCACAACCTGCATCTGTCGGAAGTAGGCTTAGGTGGTATCATGCTATTATGGTATACCGGGCTATTTAGAAATCCTGAAGGTATGATTTTCAATGCAGTGAAAAATTCAGACGCTCCCCTTTCTATTAAATTGATACAGAGATGCTGTATTGAGGTGATGTATGTATTGTAGTGCAGAGCAGAGTTTCCGTTATCAGGTAATTACTGTGTTTTGCCTGGTAAAATGTATTAAAAAAAAGATAAATTAAAAACTAATAATAAACAGGACATGTGTTTTGACAGCGAAACTGCCTATTACGCCCACAATATTTCTTAATTTTCTCATCTTGTGGGCGTGTTGGCTATTTTTGTAGGACCATATGCCAGATTTCTTTGAAATTAGAAATCTATATAACTACTTCTATATGCACTGTTTCACAAGCACAATGTTGGTTTAATTAACAGATTTGCTGAAAATAAATGTTTTTATATGCCTTGAACATTAACCAAGACTACAACTTCACACTCCTCATGAGCTTCACTAGACAAGGCCATATCCTGGTTGGTTAAAACGGCGAAAATACAATCAGCAAGCTTTTATAGATGCTTTTTCAATCAGCACAAACTTGCACAATACTGTTGTAGTTAAGAGATTTGCTGGGAAGAAATATTTTTTATATGCTTAGAACTCTAAGCCACAACTTTTACACTCTATTTGTGATCTTAGCAGGATATCCCTAGCTGTATGTAGTGGGGCTTTGGCATGTCGCACATGCATAGTCAACACAGCAGCTCAGCTTTTACCGTATGTCCCAGTGAAATGTCAGGATGGTATAACGATATGAAAAAATAGATACCGCCAAAGCCTACTCAGAAGACCTAAAGCTTTTTAATTTCTACATTGAGAAAAACACTATACTGTAAAGACCAGTTAGTATATGAATTGTAACTCCAAGCCTAAAACTTATTGTAGAACATATAACGTATTTCACAATGTTTGATGAGACTATGATGAAATTCCATATATTGCTCAACCCTACTTTTTTTTTATTTTATTTTCGTTTTATTGTCGTTAAACCGTTTATTTAACCAGGAATTATTGAGACCTGCGGTCTCATTTTCAGAAAAGTCCTGGGCAAGACAGCACCAAGTTTAAACACATACAATTGGAGTGTCTAGGACTAAAGTAAACATGACAAGATAGCCAATAGCTGCCAACGTTGTGGAAGATACATGTACAGACATAAAAATTTGGCAAGAATGGGACAGCGCAAACTGCAAACCAGTGAATTTACCTGCATATGGAGTGAGAGAAGACCAGCTGACTAAGCAGTACAAACTACAGTGATGTGTAAGGGGTTTGCACCCAGTAATGGTGTGGTAAGCGGTGTCAAACATACATAAACAATGAGAGGGGGCACTCATGTACAGCACATCACCGTAGTCAAGTCTTGTCCCCCCACAGAGGAAGGCTGGCTAACTGCATTGACGAGCCAGATCCTGCCAGATAAAACGGACTGCAACAACAAGACACTCATGATTTTTTAAAGCAGTAGTGCAAAGTAATTGGGTCATATCCGCTGCGAATGTTCAGCGAAAGTTCAGCCCTATTGTCCACAGCAGTCATTTGATAGCGGTGCCTCAACCGAAGGCTAAGTGAATGTAATGTAATGGGGTTGCGTTTTCATTGGACTAATGGCTCAACAGCCACCTTGCTCTGGTTACACGCACGCTTTCCTGACCCATGTTTAATCCTCATACAAAATGCACATCGCGACACTATTGTCACTGGTGGTGCCGACACCCCTGTGTCTTCTGACGGGTGGTGAGCAGCTGTTGTGAAAGTGACTGTGACAACAGAGCTCCACTACAGTCATTATGCACATCGGTTTACTTGCTTATTGCTGTAGACCAAAAGTAGGCCCCCTTCTTCTCGCTTCATCCATCCTAGACTGACAGACACATTTATAGAAATTGGGCAGCCACTCACAGGCTTTTTCACGGACAGACCAACAAACTTATCTAGGCCCACGGCAGTTTGAGGGCTGCAAACGAGTTAAACAGGCACAGACGTGGGAGCACAAGAGGGGAGCACGCCCCAGGGGTCAATTCTGTTACTAGACTAAAAATTAACAAAGGCTCCAATGTGATGTGCATGGCTAAATCTAACCAGAGAGCACGGGGGACTAGCCTGAGGTTAAAGTTACACCTGACCTGAGATTAACATCAGTCAGTCAGTCGGTTAGCCATGGACATAAATGACAGAAAAGCGCTGGGCTAATTTTAGTGTCATTAGGCCACTTGCACAGAATGGAATGAGCCTGATTGGTTTCCTCACTCCAGCGCCAGAGAAAAGGCCCAAGATCAAACACACAGCTGGATTGAGCCAACAGCACACTATGGGAAAGCCGATGAATAAACATGAAGCTCTCTCTGGCTCCCCCAGTATTGGGTTCATTCAATTACACATGTGCTGATCAAACGGCACCGCAGTGCATTTTCTGTCAATTAGGTTCCACAATGCAGGGACTGCTCAGGCTTACTAGTAACTAAAACCACTGGAGATCTAGTAATTAGCCATGAGCTACTCAGGCTAACAACGTTACGTTCGGAAGAGCCTCACCCTCAAATCATCGTAGTAGTGTTACAAAGTGGTTATGAAACAAAGGCCCGTTCCAGTCGGCCAATATGGGGGAGTTGAACGTCTGATTTTACATTTAATTGGCTTCTCCCAAGTCAATTATTTTGGTATTAACATAGCATCCAAGTATTGCACTTACTTCCTGAGTGCTCTCCAGGCTTTGTCTATCTGTCTCCATAACAACCACTTCGCAGACTCACCGTGTCGTGTCATTAAGAGTAGTACACTAATATCCCATATGTCTGGAGTCATGGCAGGTAGGAGTAGTTGAATACAGCACAATTCAAGTTTTTAATATGTGAACAACCACATTTTAATCAGCTATGAAATCAACCGTTTCCATGTGGATTTGACTCGATTCTTAGTCAACAAAACTCTCATCTTTATTAAACTGTATCTGAATCGCATCGTGACCCAGCCTTACAGCTTTACTTCATAATCAGTTAAACACTAATGACATAGTGAAATGTCACGATATAGTGGGCATGTGGAAATTAAGCTCCCACTTCCATCTGTTGACCCAAAGTGTGTGAACACTAACGTAGCCAGTAAATGGACATTATAGAGCCTAAGACATTATAAGTCTTATAAACAGAAAGAAAGTACCTATCAGCATGACTGATAAGAAGTAGTATGTCACCAAGGTAAATCAATGATTCAGTTAGTACAGTGTATCGGGCAGTACTTTGCTTGCTTGGCAATTCATTATTATATCTTGTATTACTTATAATGCTAATGAAGGTCCCCTTGGTACCTATTGTATCCTAGCGTCCCGGAAGGGTTGGACTCCTCCCACTGTAGTCCCTTCACAAGGTTTCTTCCATTTATTTCTCCCAAGTGATTTTTCTTGCCTGATTGGAGGACACGGCAAAGGAGATGTTGTTTGTTGCCATGTGAAATGTGGGCCTGTGCAGACCTTTGAGATGGTCATGTGATTAGGGCTATAGAAATAAACTTGACTTAAACAGACAGTATTTAAACCTGAGGTTAGTATTTTCAAACATGATCTTAGCTCTACATTAACAGAGCTTTAACAGTGTGTGTGTGTGTGTGTGTGTGTGTGTGTGTGTGTGTGTATGTGGCAAGTTTAGCCCAGTATCAATGAGGTAGGTTGAGACACTGAGGCCTGGTTAATATGTAATGTGCCGTTTAATCTCATAACAGTTCACGCTGCTTCACGTGCCAACACAAACAGCCTTGGAGAGGCCAAATGTAAACACTTCCTGGACGATAGTAGGAGGGCAAGTGTGGCTTTCTCACCACTGACTGCAGTACTGTTATAACCAGCAAAACAAATCCAAGTCACAGTTCTATGATATTTGTGCATCCAGTCTGCTAAGAGCTAATTATTAATGTAAAAAGGTTTATTCTGTTTCAATAAGTGTCCGTTTACTACTGCAAAAACCTGGTCGTCTGTAGCAAACAGCTGACTTCATCTGGGACTATTTATATAAATATACACAGATAAAGACCCTGGAAGCTTCATCTGTCCAGGACGAGGCAGAACACCCACTTTAGTAATAGCGAATAGAGAATGCAGAAAAAGAAATAGCAACTAGTAATTACCAGTTCTTTACATGTCTGTTTAAAGTATCGTTCTGAGGCTGTCCTTTCTCGACCCAACTGTGCCATTGCTAAAACAAATGCACTGTGACACACCCTCTAAGCTGAGTTCAGTCGCTTTGGTTCTGCCCTGTGCTCTGCTCCCACTCTGCAACCTGACACAGAAGTGTTCATGTGGAAACATGGTTTTGAAAGGAGCACAAGCGTGAGCTTTACCGGTCTCGCTGATGTCCCTGCTCTAAATAACTGCAGAGAGGAAACTTACTCCAAGCGCAGTCCAAACCTGGCATAACAAAAAAGAAAGTGCTGTACTGTACCCCTGAGAGAGACATACCCCCTTTTTCTCATATATTGTCCAACAAAAGTAAAGCCAACCTTCTTGTCAAATTAAACAAACAAACACTACTATGTGTAAGCGACATTCCCAAACCACAGTACCCAACACCCTGAGGTAGATGCCATGGCCATTACAAGTGGGCTGGTGCATTATTCAGCCTGTAAGAGTGTATCTTACCTTTCACCTGAGCAGCATCCAGATGCCTTGGTTTCCAGCAGCCCGTCTCACCTGCAGAGAAACAAAGAATAGAGTTTCACTCTTACTCACATGTTGGAAACACACACACACACACACACACACACACACACACACACACACACACACACACACACACACACACACACACAC
>JAOEHI010000234.1:0-13982 GCA_025447815.1 Percopsis transmontana
CCCGCGACCCGATTCCGGATAAGCGGACGACGATGAGATGAGATGAGATGAGATGATTCCCTTTCAGCCGCTTTCATTGCATTCGTTTCTTTAGAAATCAGACCTTTTTATTAATAATATATAACATATATATATATATATATATATATATATATATATATATATTGTCATTGTCATAACAAGAAGCTCTACGTTTAAGATTTATACTAACTGTAACTGGATTTTAAATCAGACAACCGAAGGAAGTCGAATGGCTGATTTCCTGCTCTGTTGAAACTCGCTAACGCTTCCTCTGGGAAGACAGACAAAACACCCGGTGTATAAACTACACGGTGTTGATGAAACAGCACGAATGTCTTACAACAGTCCTCGTTTGCCCACTGCCAGGGCAAGATTGGAGAGATTGAATTTAGCTGTCTCTCAACCTAATACACAGGTGTGGCTGTGTGCCCTGCGGAGCGTGGGGGATTTATGGCCAAGAAGACTGTGGCTGTCATGTCCCTGCAGCAGCACCGCTGCTCAGCATCTCTGCCAAGGCACAGTTTACTCTGCCAGCACTGCTCTTGCATTCCAATGAGCCGCAAGCAGGAAATGGCTAATGTGGTAGCCCCACATCAGGTGTCCTGGGACAGGGGCTCAATTAACTCAACACAAGCACTGTCAAACAGAGATCAGGTCTGATACATGCCCATATGATTATCTAGCATCAATGGCCACAGCTTACAATAAGCTGAAAAAAAGGAAATGATAGCTCTGATGTTATAATATGTTAACTAACACTTCTTATTTTTACTTGTTTGTTTTACTCTATTAAAAGTGTAGTGTATTAGTGTATTATTTAGTGTATATTGGAGTGCCACGGTTGACTTTTATGGAGCCCGGAATAAAACCGTAAACAGCCGGAAGATGCTCCATCTATTTAAGCTAGCTACGGTGATTTACATTTTCCTGTCAGAGAGCAATTCATGACTTGCAGAAATCCAGGATCCCCCCCCCCACTAAGAATCTATTTTAGCAGATCCAATGGGGGGAGCAGAATAAACTGTAGAAATGGGGAAGGATCTTTACCTATCCATGCAGTTTATGTGCACTGGTGTATTTAATCAAGAATGAATTGAAATACAGAAGCCCTGATGCATAAATGCATATTTAACCACCCACCCACACAAACACACACACAGGCAAGAAAAGACCTGTTGTTATGTAGAGCCTCGGTTGATGAATGTAGGTCAGGGAAGCTCCAGGATGGAGTCTCCTGCACTATGTTCTTTCTGTGGGTTGGGCCAAACCCTTGGCATGAGGGAGCTCCATTATAAAATATGGCGGGGGAAATGTCTACGTCTCAATGTCTTATATAATCTTATAGAAACATTTTGAGCATTCATAAGATACTCGCATGATAGGAATCGAACAGGCTGATGAAACTGGCAACGCTTTTGAAAATTAACTATACATTTTTAAGTATTTGTCCCATTTACATGTTTCTGTTACTGGCTAGATTACAAAATGCATTTAAATGCCACAGAAAAAAAGCAATTTACCAAACCTCTGTATCGTGTTCTCTCTTGTTGTTGTGATGGGATAGCAGTGGGTGGTGACTTTCACCATCAAAAAAATCATGTAACAAAAGCACTTTTTATATGATGCCAGGCTTGATTTCACCCCCATTCTCATTACATTAATGCACTAAATGAATTTACAGTTAATCTGCTATAGCGCTATTACGAAGATGAGAATCCTCTAATTAATTAATAATAATTTGAATATACAAAACAAATGGCAAATTTACATAATTTGTTTAATTTCTGTCTTGGCAATTCATGGTAATGGGTCTTTCATATACAAACTTGTTTAAAAGGAAAGTTGTTGTCTTATCTGGGTTTTGTATCTTTAGATTCTACATCATTTCTATGTTTATATGTTGATCTGTAATTAACTTATGAAATTACTGGCCTTACATATCATCCACAAATTTCCTCCAAATTATACACATGGGTACATGTTCTAAAAAAGGCAAAAAATCACAGATTCAATCACAAATACATCACTCTTTTGTCAGATGCACACCTATAGCTATAGCTTTAATGGTGTGCACATACGGGTATTTAAATGCCACAATGAATGAGGTTTCATGATCAGCTATGCTATTTGTTAAAACCCACATTATCAAAAATGTGTTTACAACTTTACTGTTGCTTCACAAATAGGCTTTTTTTTGTGCCGCAAGACTCAGCGGGAGGGTGAGGAACAGGGTGATGGTTCATCTTTAGTCCATAATGTCCACAGTCTCAATACCAGGTTAGTGAAGACAATTTTCTATATACCCCATCACATTACAATCTCAAATGGCTGCAAGGGCCCACATTTCACATGGAAACAATCAACACGCCCTGTACCATTTCGATTTTCCCACTATATAGCCAAATATACTGTATTTTCACATGGTACATTTGTATAAAATCAGAAAATGACAGTATAATAAATAAATAATACAACAAAATGTATTTGTTTAATTGGCATGGCTATATGTCTGTGAGTGACTGTATCAGGGGCCAATACATTCAAAGTGGACCAATAGTGTCAAAGGTGTACTATTTTAAGCCTTTCCTCGGTCCTTGAGAAATGTCTAGAGACATGGCAGGTTAATTGTTTTTTTATCTAGTGTCATGGAGTGAGGCAAGGTAAAAAGGACAAAAATGTAAGCTTCTCTGCCATTTGAAGAAAATGGAGATTCTTATTTCTCTCTGTATTGTTTCTGTGCATGTTAAATTAAGATCAATCCCACTTCAGCTGTAAAGGACCTCTGACACAAGCATTGAGTAATAGCCCATCAGCAGGAACTGTCTGTAACCTGCATCACACACACACTAGATACACAAGTGCGCACAAACACACACACACAAATCCCACCCAAATGAACACACATCCATCACAATTAGGCACAGCGGGAATTGATACAGCAGGATTGTACAGCTCTGCATACGTTGCTTCAGCAGAACATGACACCAATTTTGAATTCCCAGAAAAAATAAGAACACGGATATCAAATTAGGTTCCCTAGGTTTCGGACTCTCACAATAGAACATAAAATCAGTGTCAGTGTTTCCTGTGTTTATTTTATTATCTATCAGCGGCGGCAGGGTTTTTTGCACATGAAAAATGCGTGTGTATATCCAGTCGTTGTCCATATGCACCAAGAAATCACATTACTGTTGTATCTTTTATTCGATTCTCACTCGGTTATGGAGCCTTCTCTGTGACATGTTTCACTTATCTAAAGTGTAGCTTCCAGCCCTGCCAGGTCCCCATTCGCTTTAACAACTGCATTTAAACTGAGGTGACCTTTGCACAGCATACATAAATCTCAGTTTGCATGCTGCACAGATTTGTGTCTTTTGGGGGCTATGCTACCACGGATGAGGAGAGGAAGGAAAGGATGAAAAACAGACACGCTAAAGGACAGGTGGGAAATGTGGGAAATGTGGAGAAAGGGGCGGGAGGGAGGGGTCCGCTTTCAAGTGCAGAAAAAAGCTTGCACTGTTGCTGAAGTTAGCATATCCGTATTTGCTCAACAAATTAATTTTCTTTAAGTATCCATTTCCTTAATTACATTCCCTTGGGGTAATACAATTTGGTACGAAAATTAACAAATGATTTGATTAATTAGCTGTACAAGGCACCAACCTACAGGAGCCCTTAGGTTTTTATGTGTGCAATTATGTGTGGAGGGATGAAATTTGTCCCCATCCATCTGTGTGTGTGAACAACATGCTTATTGGCATATTCATACAACACATGTACACACATGCATGTGCAAATACTAGTTGGTTTGCACAAGCTTCTGAGCGTGTTTATGATTACAATATGATTTATGCCTTAAACAATGACCATAATAATAATGGAAATATACTGTATATTTCTTATGCTTTACTTTACTAACGTGTATAGCACAGGGATTAGATTATCTGTTATGGCTCAGAAAAACAGGATAGCCTAGTGGTCTAGGCGTTGGACTCCCAGCCGCAAGGTCGTGGGTTCGATTCCCTGAGATGGCCTACCTGTAAGCATCCTTGAGCAAGATGCCTAACCCCTACCTGCACCATGTAATTGTAAGTCGCTCTGGATAAAACCGTCTGCTAAATGATGTGACTGTAACAGCTGGTTTCACAAGGACATTCTGTGATATGGATGTTTATAAGGAACTGTTAGAGACTGTACTGTGGTTGAATGCACTTCTCTCCATGCATGTATTCAACTTTACTTTAAGTGGCTTCAGAATATCATTCATATATTGTCATCAACAGTATATGTGCGGTTTTTCATTGTCTCAATTATAAACCCCATCAAGCCACTGAAACCATAATGATACCTTGCACAGCCTCATCATACTATGAAAGTTCCACTAAACACAACAGCCTTAATGGCACTATACCTATATGTAAGATGGGGTTTGTCAATGAAACTTGGCTCTAACCATCTTAGAGGCTGAATGTTGTGCCAAAGAAAAGATTTAATGAAGAATCTTCTCGTAGGTTGGCCCTACTGAAGTCTTTTTAACGGGCCGTAGAGACTGCTGGTCACTGCATATTACAGAAGTGAAGGTACAGCAAGATGGGCTCTTAAACGTGAATCACAAATCATAAAGTTTTAACTTCTTGAAAAGGGAAGGTTGGGGTGAAACCCGGGGGAGATTAAGTGAGATTAAAGATGCTTAATACCTGGCAGCTCATCGTTGGGCAGCTTTCCATGAAGCGGTGACACGAAAGGTGACATTGACGCAAAAAGTAGAGCTTTGGATGACTGTCATCTGGGGGGGATTTTAGAGTGTAACAAAAGAAAATAGCATCCATTTGCGCACTCTTAGAGCTAAATCAGCCACACAGTGTGTGCCAAAAAAGAATTGTGGGTATATACAGTCCAATCCAATCGTTCAGTAAAAACGATAAAAAATAGCTAGAGAGAAATTGTACAGCATTACTAAATTGATAACTAACTTAATATATACCTTCATTAGGATTGATGAATATATATATTAAGTCTGGACTGGCCTGGGGGTTCATACAGTATATCATATTGTCATTGCAATTACAAAGGGTTCTAATAGAAACCATCTCACAAAAAGCACTTATTATTGGGACAATCATACAATGTTAACCGAACCATCCCTTATTTATGACTTTCTAATAACGACTCATTGAACGCCTATAGATAAAAGTGGCTATTCATCAAAGATTCAGTGATCTCTGTGGGCCGCACAATACCTCCACATAAAGGTTGGCCTTATCTTAAGGGTTTCATTGAGTTGGGTACAGTCATTCCGTGTTCAATTTCCCCACAGTAATGTACCTTCAAATTAAATGGATTTGTGCAATGGCGAATACTGGAGACCATTTTGGAGGAAAAAAATTATTTTTGTACAGTGAGACCAAAGTGTATATCAGTGTACTTACAGGAGATTTCAGAGTAAAAAAATCAATAGTGCTCTAGTTGCATTTCTGCCATGTTGATGGAGGGGGTTGGAGTACAACTGCGAAGATAGATCAAGTTCGAAATCAATTAAATCTGAAACATTCCACTTGAAAAGTGGGAAATGTCGGCACCGGTCTGAGCAAGAGTTCATTTTTGGTTCAATTGTGTTGGAAAACAACATGATACATTGGCTTGGAGGCTATTTGTAAGATCTGGCAGATTTTTACTGTTGCTGTTTACCTTACTTACGACAGAAGTTGTGATAAGTCACAACACTGAACAACTTAAAACCAGCAACTGGACCTGTGCTCCTTTTGTTCTGCTGAATTTCACTGAAAGTATCTTCCCTTTCACTGCATTAATTTTCAATGTCTATAGGTCTATTCTTAAAACCACAGTTCCACCATAACCTTAGCCGTAGCCAAGACAATACTCCATTTACTGGTCTTGATCTTTAGGAGGGTGGAAGAAAAGACTTTCATGAAATATCACAAAGAATGTCTTGAGTATCTTTGTGGTTATTCTTGAAAACAACAATAGGAAACCATCCCATCTTAATATTTGTTGCAATGTTCAGAGAGACTGAGGTTAATCCCAAACACATGTTTATCTAATAATATTCCTCTGCATCACAATTTTCAGCACAGAGCATCCCACTGACTTTAGTTTTCAAATAACTATGAAGGTCAGCAGGTGTTGGCTGATTAAAACACTTCTCAGGTTGAAGGCAGGTGTAGTCATATGCAGTTTGTGATGTCAACGACCACATAAACCAATGGTAAAGAAGGTGTCAGTCGCCTGTCCAACAGATGTTAAGATGTGAGACACACCAAGTAGAGCGTGTACACACCCAAACACAAAACCTATATTTTTAATCTTTTCAGGCACCCAGTGTCAGTTAGAAACCATGTGTGGTGAACAAAACCAACAATGTGTGTGTAGTTCACCAGTTAAGGTCTGTGTCAGACTGCAACCACCTAACAAGGGAAGGCACACAAATTAGGCAGGTACGAAGGTGACGAGTATGAATGGCTGTTTGTATGAGTAGCCATAATCGCTCCGATAGGAACCATTACCTATCCTCCCCAGGTGTGATTATCAAGTCAATGGTCTTGAACTAATGACCATAACATTGAGCCCTGAACATCTGCCCGCTGCTCAGCACTCAGACAAAAACAATATCTATCTGACGTAAAAAGCTAATGCCCCCACTCCTCTCTTTTTACAAGTTTCTAGTAGACTGTGGTTACCACTTATACATGATGTTGTGAGTTCCCAAATAGCCCTGTTCATTCATCATGTGCACTAGCACAGTCCACATGCCTACTTCCCAAAAAGTTCACATCAGCTAAATTACCTAATTGGGCAGGACAGTCTAGTGGTCTGGGTGTTTGACTCCCTAGAAGGTCAGAGGTTCGAGCCCCAGAGTTGGCCTACCTGTAAGCATCCTCGAGCAAGATGCCTAATCCCTATCTGCTCCTCCTAATAAATGTACTCATTGTATGTCGCTTTGGATTACAAGATGCTAAGCGGCCTAATTGCATGTAGATCAGCAGGCTCATACTCTAATGAAAAGAGGAGATTCTCCGACCGATAATACTTTGATACAACAGCACAGACCGAAACATTTTACAGCTCCCGCCCATTACCCCTCACACATACAAATACACATACACACGCACAAACACATACACATACACATATGGTTTTAATGAATTATATCATTCCTTTCTCTCTATTCAGAACTATATTTAGAAAACACTTTGGTGAAAAGAAACTCAACTCGACATCTGCAGTACTTTGCCCTGAAGCAGCATTCGTACATGAAGTGTGGCTGTCCCTGTTTTGGAGGCCTAAAATTAATGTTTTCAAGCCAATCCTTTTAGGATTGTCTAATCCGACTCAGAGTGGCAGTCTTGAAGATGGCTCTCAGGAGCTGTTTGAGGATTATATGGCTATGGAGTCCACTGTCGCTGTCCTTGTTCAACGCTGTTTGTGCAAAGGACATTGCTGTTTGTGCAAAGGACATTTCAGGTGGCTGCCAAGCTGTATTCGTAAACACTTCTGTTTGCGTTTCATATTAACCTGTATAAACATTTAAAAACATTGTACATTCCTACCCATTTCAGTAACATATTGCAGTTTACAGTAGTTCCGAATTTTATTATACTGCTCATAAACCTTTACACAGGAATATTACATTTATGTGCAAATGTACATGGCGAAGAAAAACTTATTCTGAAAAACATTTGTATGGACATGACCAAATGGACATGTTAACAAGGAAACTGACCAAAGTGATACACAAATACAGAAGAGATACACAAATAACATTTCAATTTACTGTCATCGCAGATTGATGGTGATGGCATGATATGATGACAGTACGAGGTAGAACAATAGAGAACTCAGTACAACCCAAGCAGAAATTGTCGTGAACACTCTGGGGGCCAGCAGTCTCACAGAGCTGCTGGAGGCTGTCAGTGTTTGATATTTACCAGTATGTTCCCATCTGTTGTTCTCGTCTACGTGGGTATTAGAACCTGATTTTTTCTGCAGTGGCTCATGATCCACTTTTTATTTGCTCAGCTTTGCCAGAACATCCTTCTCTCATGCCATAGCCCGTTCCCCAGAGGCAACATTAAGTCTTCCAGACAAACATTTATCACATGCCCATAAGTTGACACAAAATGAAACGGAGGAAAAAATATCCAGTTAATACCATGTAAAAAAAAAAAACAACCCAACAAAAACATATTAGTCTTGTTGCCCTGCTAACACATCCAGACTTTAGTTTAAGTATACAGTAGGTAGACCAGTGCCATAGAAGAACCACTTCTGCCTTCTCTCACAGTGTGCTGCATTCATCAGACAGTAGAATATATTAAAGCTAATTGAGCATATTTGCCATTTGGGCTGTATTAATTGAAAAGCCATCACTGCCAACCATGCAATAAATTACCACATTATTTCTCAGCATTATGTTTGACATCCTACCAGATGAAGTAGCACTCGGGGAGCTCTCGGTGAGCTCTTAGAAACACGAGGACAGAGTGAAGCGCCATACCAAGTGCGTAGGTGTCAGCCCTAAAGTAAGAGAACCAACTGTTGTCTCTTTGTCTGTGTCCCCCAGCTAATTACTGCTGGATGAATTTGCTGTGTCATCCAGGAACCGCTGTGTACTTAAAATAAAACAGCACAGTATGGTGTACTATACTGTAGGAATTTACGGAAGCACAACACAAAAAAACAAACCGCCCCTCAGTCTATTTAAAGAGAAGCTTTTTGCACCTCGTTACTGTTCTTAGCGCATCTATCATGTCATATCTTCCTCCTGCAAGATATTTTCAACCTCGTTGCTCCTCAGGTCTCAGCTTGTTGAGCGCAGGTAGCCTAGGGAATAAACTACAGATTCCTGTCTACTTTGTTACTCTGTGCACTCACTCATGCATTGTTCTGTGCTGCGTGTTGCTTTGTAAGATGACAGCAGTGCTTAATTTTAACATAAAGGTATTTGCCAGATCCCTCTAGATATACTATGACTTATTAGCGCAGCGCCATTTAACGCTTGAGCAAATGCATAAGTCTACTGTGTGCTTCTGGGGTGTAGTGGAAGCAAAAAAGTCTGAGGCATTGCATTCAGATCTGCTTACATTTATAAAATTGTAATAAATAAATAAAAATTATATAAATGAGCACCAAACGAAGGATTACATGACAATGTAGATAGACTGGTAGGAATATTGAGCTGTAAATAATTAAAGTGATACTAAATAAAAAATTTATTAATGAATTAAAATAAAAAAAATCCACAAATGAAATAACGTTCATAATATATCTTACAATAATTAAACCCATTTTTTGTAAATCTAAATTAAACTAATCTCTTGTAATGATGCATTTGGGATGTGTCTAGCAAAACTTTAGCTATCCCTAAATATACAGTACCATATGCTTTCGGAATAAGAATCTCCCGATAAATCAAAATCATATTCAAACAAAAACATTTTGGTTTCTTTGTAGCTCCTAATTTTGGAATCATTTGTCATGCAAGTGAATATTGGATTTATGTCAATTAGGTAATTTAGCAGACACTCTCATCCAAAGCATTTTACAATGAGTACAATAACAAGTAGTAAAGAGCTGGTAGGAGTTAGGCATTATGGTCAAAGAGGCTTAACAGGAACTGTAGACTGGGTCCGCCATTGGATTAAAACCAGGACCTATTGGCTAGGATTAGACTACCCTGACCACTAACCTATCCTGTCCTGTCAATAACATGTCACTGTGAAGATTAAGCCCTATTTGAGCATCTAAACCCAATGAGAATAGAACATGCAAACAACAACAGGGCTAATGGGCCTGTTAAGCCTCCAAAAACACAAAAGTACATACAGTAGATGATTTTTCCAACACCCAAGAGATTGTAATCCTATTATATGAGGCACTCCGCTCAGACAAATAGAATCATCTGCTGCAACTGGAGGGAGGCCAAGTGTACATGAAAAAATTAAGAAACAGATTCTTACACACTTCAGTGATTTCACCTTGATTCCCTAAACAAAAAAAGTGCATCATTATGCTGATAAAAGCCTCTAAACTAACTGCACTTATGTGACAGTTAGTTGAATTGGGTTCACATATTGGGCCCTATCGTTTTTTATGTTTTCGTTTGTGTTATACATCCCTTTTCACTTTCACAAATAGATGTTGAGCAGGGAAAAGTATTGTGTCCCAGTCCACTGAAAATTTTTCTGCATAGCAATGTCTGAAAGAGTTAATGAGCTTGAGCTTCAAGGATGCCCGCCAACTTTCATAAAGTCGTCCTGTAGGAGCTAAATTGGGATGGATGAATAGAGCTGTTTGATGGGTTTGTTAGCCAGGTATGCTGCTCGAAGGTCACTCCGTTATTGCCTCTTGTCTAATTATGTAAACTCAAACCAAAGTCTCTTCACATCTAAATTCATTAGGCTTGGCACAAACCCCTTCTCATCTGTTAAGCAGACTTACATTTTAAACACATAGCTTTACTCTGGTTGGTCAGAAGGCCTTGGAAGTCAGCGCATGTCTCTTTATGCAAAGCTGTCTGGCTTCAGGACCCAAATGTAATTCATCTCATCTTTATTGAAACTGAAATTAAATTGATTTGAAATGTGGTGTCGCCTAAAATATACCATTCTGACAATGATTAAATCACATGTATTGTTTAGGCATTGGGTAAAGTCTATTCTCTCCTCATATAATATGGAATATTGCAGGCAGCGTAGATACGGGTGTGGGTCAAAGCCCTAATGGATGCCTATTTTTATACAATGGCGAAATGACAAGAACAAATTCTATTTATTGGCCTAATGTGTGCATATGAGTGAGTGAGTGGTAGTAATGGAAACCTTTCTTCCATTCCTGAGCAAACCTAAAAATAATTCTAAATTTTCTCTCTACCATAATAGATTTTATCATTTCTAAGACGAATTAGAAATGTGCATTTTTTTAAGAAGATGTGTGTGAATGTTAACTATTGATGATGACCAGTTGGTGATTGCTGAGGTGTCCTGGCATCCCATACTATAATTAATTGCGCTTACTAACCTATAGACACCCCATAACAACACATGCCACAAAAAACAACGTGCATGAAGGAGAACCTAGTGACCTGGATGCCAATTATGTATTAGTTAGTTAGTATTAGTTCGTTTTCAGGCAACGTGTCCTGGGTTTAAACTGTAAATAAGCTTGGGAAAAGCTATAGCCTACCCAATTGATCTGATTTGCTTGGGATAAAATGGCTGCTTAATAATTACATTGGGTGAGCTAAAGGTCGTTCATAACTGTTACATTGTTAACCTCTCAATTCATTCCTTTTAGAATTTGCAAAAGGCCAGCCCATTACACCAGACTGGGTCCGACAATTTGCTATAGGTTTGTGGTCCATATCTCCAAAAATTCAGTGTCGAGTTTTGCTGACACTGAGATTTCCCATTAATAGCCAAGCAAATGAAAGCTCCTGTGCCTTGTCTGTAAACCCATGGTTTGAATTTTACTTACAGCTTTACAGCATAGTACTGACTTCCCCATTAAATTTCATTAGTTACTGAAGCCATGGACAATCATCAAAAGGTCACATATTCCCCTTCAAGATTTAGATTATTTGAAGATAGAATTGCATGTTCATATCCTATAAACCTCAAGTGTCAACTAATGAGCCCAAGAGTATTACATTTTAATGGCATTATTACGAGAGGCGCCTACAATTAGTTCATCAGCAGAACAAATAATAATATACAATTGCCCGGCTCTGTTAAATGACATGCAGTCCCGCAGATGCTGGCACAGCATAATAAGAGAATACACAATGTGATATATTGATGTTTACCTGAAAATAGCAACAATACCCGAAAAGTATTGCTAAGCTACTTTTGTCTATTTAATAGAATATTTCCTAGTATGGACAAGTGTCCATACTTAATTTAGTAAGTAGTTCTCCACCTCAAACCTAGGGTAAATTACATCCATCCATCCATCTGTTGGTCTGTTCATGAGCTTGAGCTAACCTGTCAGGCGATCAGGATGAGAACCTGGGTCGCCGGAGTGTTACCCACAATCCTACTGGCTGTGGAGGGTTTTTGAACTCAATATGCAGGAATTAAGGGTAGTTGAACAAAAACAGAATGATTATTATAAAGCTCAGAAGATTAAAAATCATAAGGTACATAAAGTAGAAGTAAAGAGGATAAAGTAAAAAACAGCAAACACTAAAATCCAAAAGTAATATTCACAATCCAATCTGCGTCAGTACTAGTCATGGGTCATTCGCGAACGATTCGGTTTTAAGAGCTGCCTCTTGTAGGTTAACGTTGGGAGCTGGCTGGCATATCACAAGAGCCGAATCTATTCAGACTCACAGCCTCACCCAGCGGTTGCATTAGACTCGTTGTCCTTCATTTTGACAGACAGGGTCCGTCATAATCTATTACCAGTCATTTTAATTTTGTTGCAGTGGCGAACCGTGACCCTCGACACTGGGCCTTCAGTGTTACCACAAGTAACACAAGAGTTGCTGTATAAAAAGTTACTCTTTAAATGCAAATGTTTAATAGCATTATTTTTTATAAAAAAAACAATGCATTTTAAATACATTGTGGTTAAGGTATAGTATTTCATTTAATAATTTAATTAGAATTGTTTTAACACCAATCATACTCAAACTACTGCAAACTGTTTGACTAGAAAAACATAATTTTTTTTTAAAGAGCCATTTGGGAGTCAAAAGAGCCGGCTCTTTTTGGTGAGTTAAGCCAAACGAGCCGGCTCACTGAAAAGAGCAGAATGCCCATAACTAGTCAGTACACAAAAGGGCAGTCCATAAATCAGGCAAACAAATCCAACAGGGAGAGTCCAATAATCTGTTAACATTTATTAAGCAGAGCAGTGGTCAAGCCAGGGGAACAGTACATTCACAAGCACTTCAAAACCACTAGGGAACTTGGGTCTAGCATTCACGAAGACTAAGCAAAGACTAACAGAAGATTGGGGTTTAAATGCACAGACACAATGAGGGTAATTACACACAGGTGAGGCAATTGACAGGTGAAAAACACAGGTAAATAATGAGTGGGGAATAAAGTTTCTCTCGCTGGCGACATCTGGTGGAGAAGTAAAATTCTGACACCTTCAGTGGGAATCTTAAAGCTTCATTGCCTTTGAAAACAGCCAGACACATTCCTCAAACAGTTTACCGTTGATATCTTTGTTGCCATAGCTGCAATGGAGAGATTCCCTGATGTATTTCTCTCCCACTGCTTGCAACAGGCAATGCTAATCAGGCTCAAATCAGTTTCATTACCATAGAGAATCATGCAGGCCTCACTGCTGCCTTGTTCTTGTCAATCTTGGAATATTATGAATTATTTATTCTATATATTCCAGTGAGTATTGTGAGACAAAGAGAGAACACCACCACAGAACTGTGAGTAGGAGCTGGAGGGAAGTGTCTTTGAGGGCTTTCATGTGTGACGCACAACAGTAAATAGACCATTAAGTGTGTAAAGGCAAATCCATGAAAAACATTTTTCCGTGTCTACCTACTAATTTTCAACATCATAATTGGCATCACAAATCATGAGCGAGAAACAAACCTGATGTATATGATGGTTTAAAATGGGTAGGCCTACATTCAGACAAGGAGAATATAGATATTCATTTAAATGCAAAACACTAGTAATATGCATTTTTATAAATTATTTTCTCTTCAGGCAACAACAACTTGCTTGGGGCTGCCCTACATGAAGAATTCAGGCATGGCTGGAGTAATGGAATAATCCTCACTATGATCTACAGTATATACTGTGTAGGAAGAAAAAACATTCTAATTAATACATACAGTATTAGCCATAGTTTTCATTTTCATTTGATTACATGCTGTGGTTTGAGTGTTTAACAACGGAAGTTACGAAGGTAACTATGGTTCTGTGAATTCCCGGATGACTGCCAGTGCAGTCCACAAAGTGGATATT
>JAOEHI010000235.1:0-13981 GCA_025447815.1 Percopsis transmontana
GGGAATGGACCCCCGAAACTTCCTTTCGGGGGTCCATTCCCAGAGGTTTATGTAGCATAAAATTTAAATAATTAAAAGGATAGAATGTGTGCACACTCTATCAAAGAAGATAACACTAGATTCAAATGACAATAAAAAAAACAGTTTTAATAGCATCTTGGACCTGGTGCATCTGTTTTTGCATTTTGCATCTGTTGAAAATTATTTATTCTTGTAGGGTTTCATATAAGCTAAAAAAAAGATGTATTACCTTTAGCTCCATTTTGATTCTGCAAGACTTTGTTTTCCCGTGCAGAAATGCAGACCATGACCCTCCACAAGAATAAAACCACCAGCACCACTCCCATAGTGACCACTAAGATGTCTATTCCCATTAGTGCCTTGCTTTATCGCTGTCTAACCTTTAAACACTGCTCGCTCTCCATGCATTCCCCTTTTATAGTCTTCTAATCCACACCTCTTAATGTACCAGCTCTCCTATTGTTAGTGTTTCCATGAACTCAAGGCTGTCAAAACTAGTATTAACCCAACAGGGATCAAGATCGCTAATACTATGATAAATACAAGAGACAGCTGACTATGCCTTTAAAACTAATGAATATGTTGCAAACATACAACATTCGATACTTAAGTAATTGTTTCAAATGTTGAAAATATATTCGGATTAAAAAACATTGTAAGTAAAGAAAATTGCCTTGAAATGGACTGACTCAAGGGTATCATAGCATGTTGCTTGCTGTACTGTTATTTTGTTTATTTTGAGGAAGGAAAGAAGGGGTGGGCTTTCATGTTTTCATTTATTTCTTTACTCATTTTCTATTTGATCTAGTAGAGCACAGACTCAAAAGACACTTTACAAATAACCACTTAAGCCACATTTATTCCAACAGAGTGAGACAGTGCATATTTAATTACAGTAGTAGTGGGATGGCATGCCTTGGTGGTAAACAATAGAGTTGTTGTCAATACAAAACACACATTATTAGTCAAAAACGTGTATCCCTCTACTGGTGCAATTGTTTTAAGAACCAGCACATTGGGCATGAAAACAAAAAGCAATTCTTGGTGCCTTCAATTTTACTGATTGAAAAGGTCTCATTACAGCTGTTAAAAACACTGTACATTCCGATTAATTGGAAAGTGAGTTCCCTCAGGGGTGCGACGCACTCTCTTCTGAACTTCAGGAGTTATGATTCTCTGTTTTTCAAACAAAGGATTTGGGATTGAAAGGTGACAGCAATCTTATCCGTGAGTTTCAGGAAGGAACCCAGTTGGTCTGAACTTCATCTCTGTGAAGGGGATGGAGGAGTCTTTGCCTTTCCAGTCTATCCAGACCACTCCCTGCAGCATGACAAAGCATTTGGAGATATGAGATTTGTGGTCTGTGTGTCAAATAAACATAGATCCTACAGTTGTGTAGGATAGACTATTTGCCTGGGTGTTCATTTCCAAGCTGAAAGGTCAATGGTTCGATTAAACACCTTGCACAAGAGGCCTTGAGATAAATTATCAAACTGTAATAATATAACGCTAAAGGGCTTTGGTGTACCTGATTGTTACTGTTCTTGCCATAGAGACCATTGAGGTTGGTCTTGTAGCAGTTCTTGTACCACCAGCCACCCATGTAATTCCTGGAACAGTTGATCCCCAAAGGATCAGGGTTCTTGTCTCGGGAGGAGAATGGACGGCCATTATGATACCTCATGGAGTCACCTGAGTGGGAAACACAATATGTAGTATGTTGTGCAGGCGATGTGAGGCATACCTGAAAAATGAAGAGAGAACGTTTTGTTCATTTCAAAACCTTTACCTGCTGTTCCAGTGTAGCCAGACAGCATGATTGTGTAGTGCTTTTCCTCTGTGTCAATGGTAAAGTTGTGGTAATGAGCGTAAGCCGTGTCATTTCCTGCTCGCATGTCCACCCTCAGACTTACAGGGCCCATGTTGGTCAGGTTGTGCAGAAGCTCATTTCCTGGCGGTGATATGTACAAGAAGTACAGCCTTTAGTCTGTTAGATGAAATAATGCATTTGATTGGTAGCAGCTTGAGAACCCAAATGTACCTAGCCAGAACTCTTTGCTCAGGTTTCCGAAACCAGCCGCATACTCATTCCAGGTTCTGTAGAAATCCAACTCTCCATTCATTCTTCTCTGGAAGACCTAGACAAGGATCACAACACTAGATATGGTTTATGTTCCACCATTTCCTCAAGTTTCATTTGAGTAACACAGATGTCTCCCACCGTCCAGCCTCCTCCATCTGTCTCCATGTCACAGTAGACTCTTATCGCTCCTCCCTCCTTCCCGTAAGGGAAGATATCCACCTCTCCGGAATGCAGCTCTCCGTTCAGTAGCTCCTGAGAGCAATCAGTTGGGAACGCGAAGTGCAAGTTACCTTAGGATGGAAACAAAGGAGATGCGGGTGAATATAAAGTAGAATCAGTGGGAATAAATGACTGGGAGAGTCGAACAGCCGTGGGTTTTGCCGTGAGATGTTTGCTGCTTCCAGTGCACCCGTTACCCGTGAGGAATTCTGTGGTGACAACAGATGTGTAGTGCCCATCTCTCTCTCCTTCCACCAGAACAATGTATCTTGTCATAGAAAACAGCCCAGTCAGTTTGTATTCTGTTACGGTGGAGTCCAGGATTACCTCCTAAAACACACATGCATGCATATAAATGCGCAACAGTCTTTTCATCACTGCCATTATCGACATTGTCAATACATTTCGATTTACTGTGGGTTGCATTGCTCACCTTGGTCTCCTCTCCTGCCACCTGGAAGGTCAGTCTGTAGCTGTGATAAGCCACAGTAGGTGCTTTCCACGTTATCACGGCGGACCGAGCGCCCACCTCGCTGGCCTTAACCACTGCGAAACACAGTGATACATTTATCAAATTCTCAACTCTTTCTCAACGTGTAAAACAACACATCTGAAAATAGATGTGTTTGTCTGCTTGATTCATTATCCAACTGTACAGACTCTTTCTCCCCTTGAGCTGAATATTCTGTTTGAGTTGGTGTTACACTAACTGGATTGGCTATCTGACTGGGAGTGGGAGGATAGATCAGAGACGACTGGTTACAATCAAGAAATTATGACACACCATATCTGACTGTGTTATTTTACATGGTTTCTTTTTTTCCGGTCCGTTTAGACAAAACAACTATAGGGCACCTTTAAATCAAAAGATGTTCTGATGCAATCTACTGTACTGTATGTATGATGTACATGCAGTACATCTACTGTATGTCTACTGTATGTAAAGATCCTTCAGCCTTCCTAGTGAGGTCTTCATCATTGGTTCATGTTTATCGAGTAGTGAATTCTATTCAACCACAGTTCCTGGCCTGACCTTTCAGCTTTCACCACTCACCATCAGCAGTAGTAAATGAGGTTGAGATGGTTGTACTTTGGACCCTGTCCTTCTGGCTGAGGACCTTGATGGTGTATAAAGTGCCTCGGTGCAGCCCTCGCAGGTGGTGCTCCACTGAGTTCCCTGACACCATTACTGTCACGGTCATGTTAGGAGCTGTGACAGAGAGAAATGTCAATCAAATGGCTTAACTCAGTGGACCTGGACCTGGAATGCATATTTAGCTAACAGTAAAGCTACTACAATCACTTTTTGATGACTCATAGCTGATGATGAATCGGTCTACTGTTCCCAGACTAGGTGTCCACTGCAAGACTGCTCTGGTGTCTGTAATGTTGATGGCTTGAAGATGGGTTGGAGGAGCAGGCACTGCAGTTACAAGACGTCGTTTAGGGGGGGTCTTCCAACTAATACTGTATACACCAAACACTTCCTGTTCACAATACTGTAAATAACAGATCTAACTGGTTGTCTACCTGTGGTGATGGTGGATGTGAGGGCATCACTTTGGGCTTTGCCTTTTGTGGTTATCACGCTGATCACGTATGAGGAACCAGCAGACAGTTTAGACAGAACCACATGTGACTGCTGGGAGTCCACAGTGACAAAGTTGCTCTCTCCTGGCATAATTATATACACAAATTACATTAAATTTGACTTACTAACACATTGGAATTCAGTGATGAATGATTTGAAGGATTAATGTTGTACAGGAATGTAGAGAATACACAAAGATACAGAGATTGCTTTTAACAGACCTGTGACAGTGTAGGTGTATGTTACCCTGAATCCTGACAATGTGCTCTTAGGTTTTGACCAAGACACTGTGAGAGAAGACTCTGTTACATTGCTGAACACCAGCTCTGTGGCGGGCTCTGGACCTGATGAGATATCAGAAGAAATGCACACTATGATACAGTGCACAATATGCAATATATTTTCAATGAATATTTTCGGATCAAGCTACCTACTGTATGAATAGCTATAGAAAGTCTAAAAGGAAGGAAGGGAGGGGGTAAAGTATTTTTCAGATCAGTAGTACCTGTAGTCACAGTTACTCTGTGAACTTTGGACCTCTTCCCAGGAGCACTGCCAAATATGTGCAGTGTGTAGCGTGTCTGTGACCGGAGGTTTCTGACTTGAACAGAACGCACATTTCCAGGATGAACCATGGAGACTCGCTTGCCTTCAGGTCTACCTCTGGTTACAGAAACTTTAGTAGAGACTGTGGTTCCATTGGCCTTCTCACTCTGAAGCACTCCCTCTTCCACATCTTCGTCTCCGTCCTCCTCGCTGTCTTCTCTGTGCTCTCTTCTGATCACAGTGAAGTTCTTGAACATTCCTTGAGGAGCAGACCACGTCAGAGTGAACCTGTGGGAGGTGACGTTTGCAACCTTTACTGAACCTAGGCCAGATCCTCCTGCACTCCTGCCAGTGCTCCCAGAGGATTGAACAACCGTCTTGTTTTGGAGAACTTTAGACTCATCTGATGTTGCTTCTTCTGTGGTTACATTTACAATATACACACTCCTCTGTGGAACCTTCCCTTTTCCCGTCTTGCCTCCTTTGGTCTTTGTGCTATCAACAGACTGTATTACTGGTGTGTTTACTTTTTCTACTTTGCTGAGTTTATTGCCAAAGGATTGGGTAATGTTCTTTCCAGTCAATGTAGACTGCTCCAGGGTCCCATGCTTCCCTGTTTTGTTGCTAGATGTTTCTGCAACCTTCAGAGTGACCTGAACTTCATCTGTACCATTAGATTTATTTACAGTGCCATGGGTCACATTGGTTTGAGGTTCGTCTTTTAATTCAGTGTGTTTAATTTTATTTTTTTCTTGCTTGATGTCTGTTTTAGGTAGGTGGTCTTTAGGAGTCAGGACTGTGGCTTTGCCGTTGCGGGCCTCCTCTTGCTTTCTTCTCTTGTGTTTTAGCAGAGTTTGAGACACAGTTGAGGGACTGGTCGTTCTGACACTTGCAGAAGCTTTAACTAGTTTTACTGAAGGTTTTATTGAATCCACTTTTAGAACTGGTGTCACTTTTGTTTTGGTGTCACTCTCTTTAGCTTCATTTCCAACTTTCTGTTCTTTCTTGAGGAAGACGGTCCGTTCTGTCGTGGTGTTTTTCCCCTGCGTTTTCTCCCGGGTGGTGTTGCTGTCTTGGGTCGCCTGCATGTTTATCTTCCCTTTGGCGCTTTCTGAAACTGAAGAGCAGTGGCTGGGATCAGGAGATGTATTAGCTATCCTTGACATGATTATATTAGACTGTACTGTATAAAGCTTTCCTATTTTATCTTGGGCTGTATTACGTTTCAGTTACACTGAAAACTCTCTCACTTTTATTACAGTCGATTATAGGTGCACACTTACTGCAATCTGGACCCAGGAATCCCTGGAAGCAGACACATTTTCCCTTCTCACATTTCCCATTGCCACTACAGTCATTTGGACAATTTGCTGAACATGAACCTAGGCAAAAACAGAAAAAGAGGCATATTAACAAGAAATTTATTGCATAGTGCTGATCTGATGTGTCATAGTGTTTGGGAAAAAAGAAAATACACACAGTTCTCTTTCAGGGAGGACATCTCCTTTTCCAGTCGGGCTACACGTCCTTTTAATGCAGCCATCTCAGCATCACAGCCACCAGTGCAGCCCCCGGGGACCAGGCTGATCTGATGGGTCATAACCAGAGGGGGGCCAGGCTTTACCATTACCGTCAGCTCACCTTTAGAGTCACAGTCATTGCTTATCACCAACTTATTAGGCTGGGAAGCCTCATCTTTGTCTTTGGTGGTCTTCACACTTCTGCTTATAGAAGGTTGGATTTCAACGGTCTGATTGACAGAGGCTGTGGTGTTGTCTTTGTCGGTTGTGCTACTACTAGGTGTTGTAGGTGAGAGAACCATCTTGTTCTCAGTTGTCTTCACATCACCCGCAGTACGAGATTTGATTGTCACAGTTTGAACGACGGAAGCTGTGGTGTTTCCTTTGTAGGTTGCACTGCTTTGAGCTGTTTTAGGTTTTAACAGAAACTTGCTCTTAGTTGCCCTCACATCACCAGTAGCATGAGATTTGATTCTCGCCGTTTGATTGACTAAGGCTGTGAGCTTGACTTTGTTGGTCAATGTACCACTGGCTATTGCAGGCTTTGTGGAAGTTGACAGAGCATTTTTAACTAAAGTGGTTGCAGGCTTGTCTTTGGACATCTTTACATCACTGGTTGAAGCAGTTTTTGTTGAAACAGTCTGATTGACTGAAGCAGAGGGCTTGTCTTTGGAGGTTTTAACAACACTGGATGTAGTGGTTGACGGGACATTCTGAGCTACTGCAGACCCAGCCTTGTCTTTAGTAGTCTTTACACTACTGAATGAGGGAGGTTTGTTTGAAAAAGTTTGATTGCTGAAAGCGGTGGGCTTGACTTTGGTAATTTTAGTGCTACTTGGTGTAGTAGACTTTGTGGATATTGACTGAACCTTTTGAACATTGGATGGAGGCTTGTCCTTGGTCTTTACGTCACTGTTTGAATGGGAATTAATTATAACAGTCTGATTGACTGAGACTCTGAGCTTGTCCTTGTTGGTCATGGCTGCTGTAGGCTTTGTAGATGTTGACAGAGTGGGTTGAATTACTGTGGGGACAGGCTTGATTTTGGTGGTCTTTGACGTGTTGACTGTAGGTTTTTGGTTTGAGGTCAAGATGGTTAAAATGGTCTTATTATCTGCATTTGGCTTCAGGCTGGAGTGAAGGATCTGTTTGGCAGGAGCAGCAGTGGTTTTAGGTTTAGACGAGGTTAGAGCGGCATTGGGTTTGCTAATGTCACTTCCTGTGAAGTCCCTCTTCTCATTGGTTGTGGTCTGAATGGAGGGAAAGGGGGTGAGAAGGAGGAGAAGTCCAAGAGTAAACAACATTTTCACCCTCCAGCGGTGACCGGCGATGGAATAGCCTTTGGAGGATTTATAGATGAATGCTGTTGAAGAATTATGAAGTTTGTCTTCTTCAGAGACAAGGAGGCAAAGGTCTTTCCTAGAAATAGGAGAAATTCATATAAAAGGCTTTATGCCGACTCAGTGTAGTACTTGTAAATGTATTACCAAGAGAGAAGCTGAGCATTCATTCTGTACTCAGCATCCCCGAGCTTCACTTTCACGCCTGAGAGCTGCCTACAAAATGGGCCTCTGCTTATTAGGGATAGAAGAGACTTTTCATTTACTTTTCCTGCTCTGAATGTCCCATAAAACGTACGAAAGACCCTCTATGAACCGATGGCTGCACCTTTATGAGGGACTTTGTTCAGGCAACATATGACAGTATTTGGTATCTCTCATTTGGGGAGCTGCCCAAATCAGCTGTAATAAAACTGCAATCATGTGTCGTGGTAAGGTAAATCTGAATGGAACTGATTTGGAGTGTAGCAGGAAGGAAAAGGTAGACTGGAGTGTAGGCTCTAGAGGCAGTGGCTGTCGGGTTAGCTAACAGAGCTCTACTGTATAGAACTCGGGGACACTGTATGTCTTTCACAGAGAGGTTAGATCCTCTGCTTCACCCACATCGTATAAAAAACACCAAATGAAATATGTCCAGGCAAATCTCCAGGGAATTAAATAAGTGAGGTAGTATGTGGGAAACACATATACTGTATAGGCTACTGGTTGTCTGGCATGCAGCAAGAAAATCTATTTACATGGAATAATTGGCTAAATGCACAGTTATATCGTAATTATAAAAATATTATCTTTTCAGATGTAGGTTACTCTAGGTGCCATGCTAGGGTAAGGATATGAATATGAATCAGGTATAGAATGTTGACCACCAAATGCCTTTCCCAATGTTCAACTGTCAGAAAATGTATATTTAATAAAAAATGTGTATAAAACATATAAATACCTAGCCAAGTATTTATACAGAATATATATATGTATATAGCCATGGAAAAAAATAAGATTCCTGCACATTTAAAACAATACATAATACACATTGCACATTACACACAGTGTATGCAATATACAGTACCTACGATAGTTAACTTACCAGGATGGTGAATTCTTTCTTGGAATTTATTGTGTAGCTCCCTCCATCTGATTGGGAAGGCTCACCTAGACAGGACTGGCGGGGTATGAGAACTAGCAGGCAATAGGAGAGACAAGGCCACCACTAGAAAGGAGGAGAGCCATATAGTTCCCTCCTACTTAAGGACCCCCACCCCCCTCACCACCATGCCCAACTGGTTCCTACTCTCTTAACCACCATGGAAAATATTTGTACTAGAGATGCAAAAAAAAGTGTAAATTTTCGGGTAGATCTCTACATTTATGATAAAGTACATTCCTGTATTCATTTTTTGAAGTCCTTCCCAGAGATGGCAGAGCCAATAACTATCTATTACATTACATACATTATCCGTAACATTCATATCTTCTTACTGTTTGTTCAATTATTGAGCAGTAAATTCTCATATGTAATATTTTGAAAATTAACAATATATTTTGATGGCAATATTTTTAATTGCCAATTTGCTTTAAGAGCTGTCAAGTAGCCAAGTCATGTCTCGGTGTTACGAAAAAACCCATTATGTTTCAGTGTTACATGGACTTGACTTACAGTTATTTTAATTTGTTGACGTTGACCAGACGTGCCTAACACTTAGCGACAGCCTTCTGGTGAATAAAGCCCTCAGTCTCCGAATACTGATTCAGCTGGAATACATAGCACAACACTGCAGGTATTCAGCACAGAAACCTCTCTCCATATGAATTGGCTGTTTGTTCCAGGTAATGAGATGTAACTACGTGGGAGTCATGTGAGTGACTCCACAAGATTTAACAGATTCTCTGTGAAGCTATTGCATCTTTCACTAAACGGCCACCCACCAGCCCGCCTTTTGCAAACCACATGAAGACAAGTGTATACTCTCTAGAGGAGCATGCATACACATCACATCCAAGGCCAGGCATACTGGGCACGCCCAAAGACAAACACACGCACAATCATGCACCCATACAGGCACGCGCACGCATTTACACATAGTCTATCCGCTCATGCACAACTACAGGCACATGCACGTGCACAGGCATACACCTGTATGCACGCATCCTCACCTGCCCACGCATCAACTGAAACAGACAGCACAAACACTATTATACTCCTCTGTTTGTCCCTTTGCAGGATAGATTAGGGTTTAGGGGTGTTTGAATCCCAGCCTTACCTGTAAGCATCCTTGGGCAAGATGGCTATACCCTACCTGCTCCTGAATGCCTGTAATTGTACTAACTGCTAAATGACCTAATTGTAATTTGAAGGTATGTTGATGTAAACTGTGTAACCTGAAAAAGAAAGCGGCAAAATACTGAAAAACAAAAACAAAATGCCTTACCATATCCCCCATATAGGTATACAGTATATTACGATGATGGGCTGAGGCCTTTTTTTATTTTTTTCTTTAAAAAAAATAAAAAAATAAAAAGAGCACTCTGTCAGTCTAGTTTAGACTCCTGGGTGGGTGGTCCCGCCTCATCGGTGCCTCCGTCTGGCTGCAGCCCCCCAGAGAGTCTCCAACTTGCTCGCTGCATCATACCACCCTCAACCCTCTGACTCTCTCTTGGCCTTTGGAAAAAGAAACGTTCAGCCGCTACGGCTAAGGCACAGCTAACAAAACATCCACAGCCAAGTATTCACAGTAGCTGCACATGCATATTTGTGTAGAGGTGCAAAGGAAAAATGTGTGCTTTATTTTTTATGTGAATACATGTTGTATAAACGCATCTTTTGATGTACTTTTGATCTATTGCATATCAAAAGAGTTTTTAATGACAAAAATATTTGTATAATCTTTTGCATATGTACGTGATAAGCTCTAATACATTTATATTACTATATTACTCAGAACTGTTGAAAGGTCACTTTTTATATGATAAATGATCGTGATATTATCACAAATTATTACAAAGTATCAATCATGGCAAATATATCTAATTGGCAACAAACAGTGCAGAAAGGTATTCAAGAGTTGAAAATATGGGATGTTGAAGTCTCCATGTTTTCCCACCCTACCCTTATTCAAATGAAATGAAACGTCTAATGGTAAAGGCTGCAACAGTGTAGCCATTGACCCAGCTGTGATTGAAGTGTTGGTCAGTACGCCCGTGTTGCTTACATTGGATCTGGTCTCAGAGATTAGAATAATATAAGCACATAAGCCTTGGGCTGTTCCTCCACCCTCCGCCCTGCTGCCACTTTACCTTCCATGGTATCATATGGACCGCTAGCTATGGTTCTTGTCATTCTGCGCATGTTATGTACTTTGTGTATTTTGTAAATAGCACGGTGGTTCTCAAAGTGTGGGTGGAGACACCCCAACGGTTCGCAAGATGCTTTTAGGGGGTCATGAAATGATTTAATAATTTTTAATTGTTTACTTTTTACTTTATACTCTATTGTATATTTTATGCTGGTATAGCATAAGGATAGTTGCTTATCCTTATGACATTGAGCTCTTAGGCCAGTCGTTTGTTAAGATGTTCAGGCACTGCACTTGCCCTGCACCTATTTCTCACCTTGTAGATTTTAGGGGTGGGGGTGTAGGCTTGGCTTGCTTTAAACACAGAGGCTTCTCTCAGGGCCTTTGCTGCCAGTAAGTAAATCCTTTTAAAAATAAATACATTTTGGTGGGAAAGCCAAATCACACCATTTGCCCAAGTAAATTCTCCCTTTCTGGCAGGACATTTAAGGAGCAGTGAATGCTGGGGATGTGCCCTCCCTTTCGTTAACCGTTCTGTTCTTATAACAGGTAGAAGTACTTTGTAAGACCACAATTAAATATTTAAACATATGCTATGTAATATACATTACATTACTGTATGTATTGGACGGTACTCTCTTCTAGTCAATCCATGTTTAAAGTGGCTGTTATACACAAAGGCATTGATAGGTGAAATGAATATGCTTTACTTTATTAGTTGTAAACACAACATTGATTAACATATACTGTAGATTATACACATTTAATGAATATATAATCAAACTGATATTTTACTATATTTTCTTGTAAGGCCTGACGAAGGCAGCCATAATTGCTAAAGTTAACTCAATAAAAAGAACAACTGTGGCTGTGCATTGCAAGAGCAACTACAGCAAACAAGCATAGCAGATAAATGGAAGGTACTGTATATGTTAGTTGTTTGTGAACCTTCACTCATTGCAGCCATTTACCTTTAGCTCAGATAAAAAATGATTAAACTTTGAGCAGGATGAGGTTGGTCTACCGGACGTAGGTGTTTTACAACGGATTTCTTCGACCCATGTGTTCGATTCCAACAGATATTGCATCCTACAGAGAGGGGATAAGATGAATTAGACTACAATATGACACAATGAGATTTAACTGGTGGGAAAATGCAGGTGTTAGAAGAACAAAAGAAATAGAGGAAAGATAGAGATGGTGTGTACACTATAAAAATAATACATAAGCTATAAACAAAAACAAATAGCTATGATACAGCTGATAAAGCTGCTATTGCTTAGAGGAGAGAAATATAGAGGCCTATAGTGAAATGCACAGAATATAGGGTGAATGGTAAATAGTGTAAAGATGTAGTGTAATAACGTTACGTTAATTAATTATTAAGTACACTTACTTTCTATTCGAATCAGTTGTGGAGCCATCTTTGCCCATGATCAGATAGCGTTTGCCGACATTTAACTTTGCCTTACAGTGAAGCCTCACAGCAAACTCTCGAATTGCATTTATGTCCACATCCATGTCCCTAGCTGAAAGACACCAAGCAGTCACTCATGCATAATAGCATAATGAATGCTCCATCCATTAGCTATTCAATTTATTTTATTTTACCCTTGTGTTTTGTTTTTTCTATAGATTCACTGGTTGTGTTTCCACCCAAAAATAGGCAGATTGATTTTAAATATTCTAAAATTCAGTTCAACTGACATGAAATACTTTTATCTCACCTACTTCAGTCCTAGCAATTAATTTAACATTATTTTTTTATTATTTACTGTACTGTAAATAATAAAAATGGATGTACTGTACAGTTAACCAGATAATTTCTTAAAAATATTTAACATATTAAGAAAAAAAATGACATAATAACATTAGTTGGGTATCGGTCAAAGCTGACAGGGACAAAAATGTATTTCTTCAAAGTTAAGCTCACTTCCCCTGTCACCATACACATACCTGCCCTCCAAGTCATACCCAGCACAATCTTCTCAACTGAATGAGACAGAAACACTGCATACCTCGCTGGGCCTGGACTCTGACTATATTCTCTTGCCCTTCCTCTGTCAGGAGGGGATGACGTCCAGAGAATTTTTAAAACTTTTCGACAGGAATGTAATCCCATGTAGTCTGGATCACTCGGTGTTGTCCTCTGATTCAGACACCTCCTCTTGCACTCCATTCTCATCAGAGAATGGAGTGCAAGAGGAGTAGATCAAGGATCTACTCAAGAGCCTGGTCCAATGTATACCGATCACGCAGGGACTTTCAAAGAATGCCAAAGGACTCAAAAACCCTTGAATATATACTCTATACTATATATATATATATATACTGTATATATATATACAATAGAGCGTAGAAACCTAAAATGTTACTCTCAAGGTTCTAGAATGAGTGGTTCCTACAGAAGTGGACGTGGTTCCCCTAGATGGGGATGGACAAGGATAGTGTAGGTAGTTGGAGACATGTTTTGTGTCTTTTGATTTGTACACATGTGGAACCCACACTTCTGTGTGTGTGTTTGTGTGTGTGTGTGTGTGTGTGTGTGTGTGTGTGTGTGTGTGTGAGTGAGAGAGAGAGAGCGAGACCAGGTTGTTTCCCGTGTAGATGACTAAAGTCCATTTATTTCCTATGGTCAGATTTGACCGAAACACAAGCAATGTATAAAACACAACACAAGGGTAGAAGGTCCTCAAAACGATAATTTAGTGATGAATCCCTGGGGATGTTGCATGTGAAAAAAATCTTTCTCTCTTTTTCTCTCTCCCTCTCTCTATATATACTGTTTATACAGTAAAGTATCTACTCATTTTTAAATATAGTTTAATGTACTGTATTTGTACTTACTTGTTTTTAGTATGTCTTCTACTGTAGCAATGTAATGGTTAAAGTTACTCTTCCTGGACTGATTGAATACTTGAACAATGTAGGCTGAAAGGAACCACCATGAAACAGAAGATACATACATATTTGATACAGATATTTTAGATATTTGCCTCTTTTGACTTTGCAATTGTAGTAAAGGTCAGCTTTCTTATTTTAGCAGTAACATGGGGCTTATGTTTTCCGTCATAGCAAGAATTTTTTTATTTTTCAAATTACCTGCTTGAACATTTAGCAGGCCGATGCACAGTATGTGCAAGCAGAACTTCTTTTACTTACAGTCTGCTAAAAGTTGTGTTCACTTGACCATTGTTTGCTGACATTTACAGGTACTTATAGAACTACTGTATACTTGTCACGATCGGCGCGCTCACGGCCACGCGCGCATCGTGCCTCCTTTCCCCTGCAACACACCTGTGGCACATTAGGCCCACAGGTGCAGGACATTACTCATTAGGCCTTTTGAGTATTTAGGTTCCCCAACAACC
>JAOEHI010000236.1:0-13979 GCA_025447815.1 Percopsis transmontana
GACAAATGTACTAATTGTAAGTCGCTTTGGATAAAAGCGTCTGCTAAATGCTGTAAATGTAAATGTAAATATAAATGTAAAGCACCGCCTCAGTGGAACAGTGTTTCATCATTGCAACCCTCCAGCTCCAGGACTAGAGCTCTCACCTGCTGTGGCAAGGCATGATGTTGGCACCACACAACCAAGCTCACACACACAGAGAGGGGTGTGTGTCAGTGTGCGTCTCGGGGGGAGGGGGAGGGTGGGCATATCTCCTGGGCGGGTGGGTACAATAACAAACATGCTAGGCTCAGCGGGTGCCAGCAAGGCACCGGTGGGCTGCAGGGGGCCTCTACGGCACTTGGGTGCCTACGGGATTGGCACCAGTGGGCATGCTGGGAGATATGGGCACAGCACAAACACACGCCACGCAAGGAAGAGGGTGTGAGAGAGCTTGGCTGGTAAGAAGACTATTGGCTGGTACATTGACTATTCACGAAGGAGACACACGAAGAAGAATGGCCAGGTACATTAAGGATTCCACCCACTATCAATTTTCAAAATGAAATATTAAAATAATGAAGTTGGGATATTATGCAGAATCCCTAACTAGTTTTTAAGAAGGAACCCCATCAATATGAGCAGTACGTTATATATTTAATGAAACAGGACAGAGCTATACAGTATCTTTACTGGGATTACAAAACACAAGTATTACAATCATGAAATACAGACTCAGAATGTTCTAGAGCTCGAAGTGACGACCACTCTCCTGTTTATTAGATGTTTAATGCTGCATTTCATTTATAGTCAGAAGTTAGTATTTCAAAGTCTGTAGTTTTTACTTCTGAGCTAATGCGTTCCATTGCATCCTGTAGCAAAAGTTATGTTTGTTTTGTTCATTTACCTAGCAAAGACATCTAGCTAGCTACAGGCTATCCGTTAATAGACAGCTTGGTCTTTCGAACAAACAGTTATAAAATGTTAGGAACAGGTTTCTGCAACATCATAACATAAAAAGCTACAAAGTACTTTGGAGAGAAAAAATTCTTAAAATTATATGTAAATGTTAGTAAACTGTTCCACAAATATTCCATGATTTAGACGCAAGGTGCAGGATCTTTGACAGGTTCAGCTGAACCAAGGGCATACAACAACAGCCATGACCTACAGTACTTAATCCTGTAATTTACATTTACATTTACATTTAAGCATTTAGCAGATGCTTTTATCCAAAGTGACTTACAATTAGTAGCCTAAATTACTTCACCTATGAAATAATAGGTGAAGTAACATAATTTCATTATGTTCTTCCATCTAAGACCTTTATTTCTTTTCCAGATGTCGGATTAGTGTTTCCTACAGATGTTAAATCCTCACAGATTCATAACTAGGTTTCTATCCAGTCTCCATGCAACAGTTTTTGACCATGTAGCATGTAGAATGTGGTCACATGTCTGAATGCTGGAATTTTAATGTATACAATAATTATTATAGCACTGTTTACAGCATAACCCATTACACGCTCATTTTACTTTAGTTATGGTGCGTGCGTGTGCGTGTGTGTACATACATGTACGAGCGTTGCTTGGCAGTGTTCCGTAAGAATGTCCTGAGGTTAGACCCTCTGGTGTGGACTGTCACTTCAATGGAGGAGCTCCTCCAACACGGTTCAAGAGGAGGAGACAGCAGAGGATAGGAGGCACTGTTTGCTCTCCGGGTTTCTCCCTCTTTGCCTTTCATCCCCATCTCATCCCAACCACGCTCGTCTATTTGCGTCTCAGATACTGTGTGTGCATGTTGTTATAGTGTGTGTGTGTGTGTTTTGTGCGTGTATTAGGTGTGTGAGTACAGTACAGTTTAAATTTTTAAGTGTCTATTTTGGTGTGTGTGTGTGTGTTTATGGATGGGTTTATATTGTGTGGGTTTATATTGTGTGTGTGCATGCCGTCCTTCTCTAATTCCAAGCATGACCATTTATCAGCTTGTATGTTCGCGTGCGTGCGTGTTACCATTTATTTAACACCCAGCTCTCATAACCCACATTGCAGGTTAATTTTCACAACACCTACAAGGTGATGAATGCTTAACGGTGATGAATATTTCATTCGCCAAAGGTATTTTGAATTAAATCGCACCGTTTCAGAGTGTGCCCGAGGATATGTCATAGAAACCTCTCTAATCCACTCGGCACTGTATCAGAGATGGACATGCTGTTTGCTGCTAGGTCTATTTTATTCAGCTGTATTGAGACTATGTATATTAAATGTGCTGGTTTGGCTTAGAGGGGCTTAGGCCTACTGACAATAACTGCTATGTACAAAAGTATGTTAAATAGTGAAAAAGCCTTATTCACACTATTTCATTAGATAAACGCAGACAAAGCAGTGGAACATTTAGTTTTTGTTTTCATGTTATATTATGTTTATATTTAATGGTTTTTTTTTGCTGGCAACTTTTTCAAAGTTCAACAGAAGTGAAAAACTAAGTTCAGAAAAAGAGCTATAGTTTAGCTCATTGGTCTCTCCCACCTAGCTTGAGAGCTGTGATGACAATAATCAGATGACTCATTAAAGTGGTTGCAACAATACATTGTTAACACTACATTCTAAATCTGGGTTTTTGTCAAATTGAGATCAACTTCAGTTGAATATAGCTTTCTAGCTCCATCCACTCGTCTGGTTTCTCTATAATACAATTATGCGTGTACCCTTTTCAGCACATAAAAAGGATTTACCTTGAATTAACAATGGCTCATTTATATCAAGGGTTTCTTAAAAGGTTTAGTCTACCAATCAAACACAATTTAATTCTCTTATTTCTTCAAATCTACTTGGAGGTGAGTTGTGGGCGGCAGAATTAGGCAGACACAGACGAGGCCTTTATGGGTGACGGTTCCCCATAATTCCACATGGATCCTTAAACCAGCCTGGATACAGTACTAAAGTGTTTGATTTCTGTACCAGCTTACGGTTTTCTACATATTCTCTCTATAGTCTCTATATATTATATACAAATATTACACACAGTATATTACATGCGAACAGCAAGTCTGTCCCCAACAAAAAATTGAATGCATGAAAAAGATGATACAATACCAAATAAATGTATTTTCTTCTGGAGAATATAAATGAAACAATGGTGGCTACAATAAAACACATTGCAGGGAACAAGTAGGAAATGTAACAAAATGACTCCCACACAAGGAACACATTTTGGCCAAGGTAAAGAGAGAGAGAGGTGATAGCGTTACTAAGAAAGGCTGGGAAATGTGGAACACCAGATTCCAGGTGTATGTTGTCCCATGTGCACCTCCTCACCTCACCTCCTGAAGTTCACGGTAAATCGATATAGTGGAATATTACAGGGGAGATGGTTTAAGTTCAAACGTAAACACACACAGAGAAAGAGAGAGAGAGAGAGAGAGAGAGAGAGAGAGAGAGAGAGAGGGGAGGGGGGGCTGGTGTTATCCCTCATGTTCCAACAAGATCACCCAGGTCGTGGTCACGTGACCAGCAGAGAGCAGCGGGTTAAAACGTGTTCCCTACTTCCCCAGAGCGAGAGACATTAAAGAAGAAAAAGAGACCACAAACCGCTAAAAGAGAAACAAACAGGAAATAATACTAACTGCACTTAATCAACAAACGTTGGTTCTGAAATGCTATATAATTCCCAGCATTTCCCTTGTTGCTAAGGAAACTATTGGCCTGCATCTCTTGAGTATTGTTGTTTAAACTGCAGTGCACCAGCCTTCTCTCAGTTACCTCAAACAACCATACCGCTGGTGTGACAGGCTTTTTCCTCCTGCATCGTTTTCTGTTTTGAAACAGAATTACACACTCTGACTTTCCCCCTCAAGAATCGAGCTCACACTCGGATGGAAAACCTCTGTGTATTCACAATAAACATCGCCCCAGTCTCCCCCACTTCACACAACATACGCCGCCGAGCATAAGTAGGTTATGCAACAACCAGCCACCAACTAATTGAAATATGCGTTTGCTCTACAGTGGCCAGCGGATGAACTTCCACTGCGTTATGAAGTGGTTCTTTGATGTTAGCTTGGTACTCTGACCAATGAAGCACTCTTCTCCTCTCGTTCCCAACTAAATGAAGGCGTGTAGGAGGGAACGAAAATGACAGCGGCTGTCTGTCTTTTGCACCCCCCACTACTGTACATTAGTCTACTGTACATTAGTCCACTGAACGCGCTCCTTTACATAAACAACTGACAGTCAAGTGTTCTCAAAGTTGTTGAACCACAAGTGTGTGTCTGTCAACCTACGATTGAATCCTGATGGAGAAACCTCCTTAGTGTCGTGTTATAAATATTTCCGATTGAACAGCTTTTTAACTTTTAATCTGATTTAACCTGTAACTTTAAGACAGGACTCAGGTCCGACTTTATGTTTTCTGTATTGATTTATTGCTACAGTACTATGGTAAGAAAACATTCTTACATAGCTACATAGCAGCATTAAAGATGTCATAAAGCTTACTGCTGGATGAAAAGGATATGGAGGTGATGTGCACATGGCTACATACATTTTTATACTTACTGATATAAATATTCCCAGTATTAGTAGTCTAATAAAGTCTCACTGGTGCTGCAATTGTACTGCCAAAAGGGTGGGTGTCTTAGTATGTGGAGTGTTAGCTCAACAAGCTTCAGCGATGTTTGAGGGTCATAAGGTCAATCCTTGTCTCCCACCAAACTCCTTTGTTATTGACACGGAAAGGACGTGTGCACACAAGCCAATGAAAGCACGCGGGCACACACAGCCCCATGGGACGAAAATAGTTTTGAATCTTTTCTCCTTCCAGCTGGTATTGAAATAGATCTTTTCTGTCAGTTGTCATTGTAGCTCAATGAGCAAAACGGGTATGTTATTGCAAATAAGGGAACGCAGGGATAAAACTTAACATAAATCGCTCACATGACTAGTTTTCTAAATATGAACGTGGGCGTGTCTAAACTCTGTGACCCTACATAAAGACCCTGTCACGTCTTTGACTACACATACTGTACATAATTATCTATTATCTGGTGAATATGTATCATTTGTATGACTTTCCTGCTTTCCATGAATGACAGCAGACAAACCTAACCCTCTGAAATAGTAGAGGTTAGATTTGAACCCATGTTTGGGGCAATATATATCTAAAACCTCACAGATGTGAGGCAAGGACCATATAATGTCCATTAATACTACATACAAAACATTGTGGACTAAAGGGAGTATGTTTCTTATTTTAACCAGATATGGTCTCTTTGAGATTTAATATCGCTTTCGCAAGAGCGACCTGGCCGGGCAGCATACACATACATTTGTTTCAACAAACAAACACAGGGAACAAACAATACACTTTCATTCAATTAGCAGCATCAAAAGATGGAGAACAACAATCAGTGGAACCACTTTAGATAGATTGATGTCCCTCTGTACCTTATTCCATGTTGAAAGGGCAGATTACTATAAATAGTTACCCACAGACTACTAGAATCGCCATTACCATTAACTGCAGACTGCAGAGAACAGATTACTATAAATAGTTACCCACAGACTACTAGAATCAACCATTAGCATTGGCTGCAGACTGCAGCGAAGACACATACTCTCCAGGAAGTGCTTCATGTACAACATATAGGTCATAAAATGTACTGAACCTAATAAAATACCTCTTCATGATCATAAAATGGCAGGTAGCTGTAATTTACTCTTTCATAAACTTGTGTTTTTACACCTGTCTGGAGGGTCTACTAGAACTGGGTCTACTGATTAATCTTCCTGTGTGGTATTTTTTCACAAAATCACTGATGCTTTAACCCTAACATCAAAAGCTAAGTACTTGTGAGATTTAGTGATTTCGGGACCCAGGGTATTTTTGGCCAGGGTATTTTCACATGTAGTGTATATACCTACTGTACTAATAATTCTGTGGCAGAAGTGTTTTGCCTCCAGCTGCGATAAAAACCCCAATTTAGGAGCAAAACATGTGACGCCATCTTGTTTGCACACAAGCACAAACACATATCCTATTGGTGTGGGGAACTTCTGAATGAAAAACTCTTATTTACCTTGGCGTAGTTGAATAACTTGAACATGTACAAGTTCTGTACATGGAACTGACATACCATGAACCCCCAAACGCTGTTGTCTCCTACTTCAAACGTAAACCATGCATTTGCAAAAGAGGGCAGTAAAACGTCCCAATTCCAAATTATGTAACATTTAGCATCCAAAATGTAAATACTCCAGCCCACTGAATAAGAAAAAACTAGGAAGAAATATCTGGGTTTTAGTAAATCACCAACAATTTGGATCACTAAACAGAAGAACATTGAAGAACATTGAATCCATGGAAAACTGAAAAAGGGCACATATGGTGCCATGAAAACCCTGATTGCCCTGGTAGTTGCTGGCCGAGTTAGCTTGTAGCTTTTTTTTTAAGACATGAGGAAGGGTTGCATGATGGCAAGCAGACACAGGAAGACTAACACCCAGGGGGCTTTGGAAATGCTACATAACTTGGAATGGAACGAGTCTGGTGTGGGTTCAAACGCCAAGGTTGACTGTGACCGAAGAACCGAGCACCGCGATTGGCAGCCGGCCAGAACACTACGCGCTTACAGCGGGCCCGACGGCATGCTACAGCATACTGGCTTTAGCATGTTGCCACACCTCAGAGATTATACTGTAAATTACGTGAGAACCACATGAAGGCCAGGTACCCTCCCTGTTTATTTCTCGCGCTGACGTGTATTCGACGCGTATAACAGCTGTTTTGTCATTTCTCAGCGAAATTACACGTACACCTCGCTTTGTAAATAAAGTTTGATATTATTTCACAGTTTAACTTGAGAATACAATGGAAATACAATAGACTCATCGCCCCAACCCCCGCAAACTTAATGGGCCATTATTGAGAACAAAATGATGCATAACGTCGATTGGTGTTGTTTTGATTCAACTCTATAGAAAGTTTCTGCGGTTCTTAATTGTGAAATTAAAAATGAGTTTTGTTACATTAGTAATGTAATGAGAGCTCAACAGGCTGCCCCTGTAGCGGGTTGGATGTGTGTGTCAAGGTTCCGTCTTATGGAACCGCGACACCAGACTGTAGACTGTTTGTATCATGGGTTCGGTCTCGGTTTCAGAACCGTTAAACCCCTAGACTTGCCATTCTATCCAATGTCAGCTTCTCCACCACTGAAATGGATATGGACTAAATGGTTAAATGTATATATTAATACGGTAACTGTAGGGTGCTCTACAGAAATATTCTGTCTGTTAACCACACCCTATTAATTTTCCTCAATGTGACCAGCACCCCTTGAGTGAATCTATGAGAAGTTAAATAAAATGGACACTAACCATATCATTGGAGAAAGCTAGCAGGACCTGAACGGGTGTTGCTGGTAGATAAAGAAAGGCTACTGCACATTTTTTTAAATAAAATAAAATATAATATAATATTAAAAAATAATAATAATAATAAATAAATAAATAAATATATATATATATGTGACCACTATATGTAATTTTTTAGAATAATTTTGATAAAAATGATAATGTTAATTTAGTTCCATTCAGTTATTTTTTTTAATGTCATAAAACAGCTGTACAAAACTTTATACAGTTTAATTTGAGGTGATGTGACTTGAGGCTGCTAAGTTCCGGAAGAGACAATATCCCGGGTGCATAGCAGGTTTTTGACAGTCCGTCTCCATGGCTACTGGTGCATGGCTACCCCTGTAACCCCCTGTGCACGTCCATGCACTCTATCACCAAACCCTGTCTGAGTACCTAACCCTGATTAGTCCAGAGATCTTTTTCCAAATGGATTTTCTTCTCCTGCTTCATAATTGATGAAGACAGGTTTTCTCTTCTCTCCCAATACCTAGGGCACAAGAAAAATGTTTGATAATACTCAAAACACGTTCATTCACGCCCCCCCATAGTTCCTCTGGTAAAATTTATAAGATGCATGTCGAGCCTACAAAATAATCTTCCAACTGATCTGAGTGAAGAAAGGAAACTGATGCTTTTTTTTGTACATAACCTCCCCACAAAGCCACGTTGGTTTAATTGCTGTTGATACAGTTGTTGATTTCGCTGCGTCTCACACCCTAGAAGGCTTAGAATAACTGACGTCTCGGGGCGAACTTGCTGACTATTCCCTCTCATCTTTGCCGTACGTCCACAGCGCTTTGTTTCAAAATGAACGCTCAGACTGGCGGTGGAAAATCAACAGGCCTAACCTACAACTAATAGAGGAGCTTTCCTCCCATCCTCCATAAAGGCTGCCCCCCCCCTCGCCTTCCCCTTCCATCAGCAGCACCAAATAGCTATGTCACTAACCAGGAGAAGAAAAGCAATGAGGTAAATAGATGAGAGATACGGCTGGAAGGTAGACGGCCTGAGAAAGAGAAAGAGTGAGGGACGATGGCTAGTTAAAATAAGATGGGAAGGTTCTAGCTAGGTCTTGATGGACAAAGTTATCTCAGTCAGTACACGAGTGGGTTGACAACAGTGACAAGCTTCCTAATTGCCCTTACAGCATATTGCCTCATCCCAACCGCTGGTAATTGGACACAAACCCTGGTTATAAATTGCTACGGCCATCTTTGATTTGGCTTCTCCTGATTGGTGGGTAGCACCTGGAATGAAGATTGGCGTTCAATGAGAGGGGGGGTCCAACTGTTTGAATACTAAATCCGTTTTTGGTTGTTATTTCATCAAGCCATCATCTTAGCTTTAAAACATGTTTCATTCCCATGAACTTATTCATGCTTTTTCTCTAATTAACAGTATGTTTGAAGGTACCATGAACATTATTGCATTATTGCTATCCACTTTTGTTGCTTAAACTGCATGTGAAATGTGAAGATGTGTCGTGCATGACAATTGAAAAATTAGCATTTTTCCTGCGGTAAAGCTGCTATGTAAAGAATATGTAACTTTGACTTTTACATTATAATGAATAACTGTACAGCCTCTCTGTAACCTTGGCATAATGAAGCTGTTTAACCTTTAATACTATAGAAACACTACTCTGCCACATGAAAATGTACATGCACTATTTCTGGAGATTGCTACTGTATCTGCTATAGCTTTTATATCTAAAAATATGTCAAATTGGATTTTTTGAATGAACTCTGATATTTATGGAATGAAGGCTGATATATATTGAATAAACTCTGATACTAATACAATAATGTTTGATATATTTGTAACAGAGTAATTTAGAGTAAAAAGCAGGCTAACGTTACTGAAGATGGAAATTGATTAACAGGCTTCGTATAACATGGTAAATACCCTTCTCTAATTGAAGACCTTTCAGTTAATTCCATATATCAGACTTCAATATATAGTTACTTAGCTGAGTTGGTCGTTGGTTTGAACCCCGTATGTGATTCGTATTTTTCTTCTATGGACACATTTCAAAATTGTTAGTTAGCTTAAACTGCTGCACATCCCATCAGAGTTCATTCAATATCAGACTTCATTCCATTATATCTTTGTTGTATATATCAGAGTTCGTGCAATAATAATTAGTTTGGCTTGCATATTACAGTATATACTGTATATATATATATATATATATATATATAATATCTGCCTTAATAGCTGGAGTCAAGCGAGTAAGGTTTTGCCTATGTAATACTACCCCTTTACTCAATGCAAATGTAGGACTCTTAAATAGAGGTGAACTCAAGGTTAAGTAGCTCTAATAATTTTAGTAGCAAGTGTTGCACTAGAAAGTTCTGGTGATATTATTGCTAGACCGTAATTATAATACATTCCCCCCTAACATGAAAAATGCTCAAAATGTCCCCCCCAATGTATTAATGTAGAAAAATATAAATAAAAATAAATTGCTACGCTACCACAGGCAACCACGCACTGCCATCTGAAATAAACATTACAAAATTTAAGAATCATAACCAAACCTAATAAATTGTCACTGTTATTACTACCAGTATTACGGTGTATTTATTCTGCGTCTTGTTTGTCCAAGTGATGTTGCCATCCCTGAGCAGAAGCCGTTGCTGGTGAGCCTCAATTAACAATCAATAAAATTAGTCATAGCTAAGTTACCAGGAGTTTTTTCTGGGGTTGACTCCATTGCTATGGCCTCGTTATAATGCATCCTGAAAACTTTTGTAGGCTGAAAAATATTTAGGTAAAGAGGGGTTTGTGTTAAATTTGGCCAAGGCTTGCGTCCATTGTTTAATAGTAACTTACGATTATTATAGTATGTAGCATGGGGCATTGATTTAAATAGCAGCTCATATTGAATGTTTAGGAGGGCTTAATACTGAAATATTAATACTGAAATATACGGTGTTTCAACAGTGACATTTAAACCACTGATTTGCAGAGGAACTGATTGCAGTACAAAGCGGTAGGTCATATTTTATAGCAACTTTAACCATCCCTTGGGAATTCAAAACAAGGTCATTGGTAGGGAATTAAACCTGTATCATCATCCGTCCATCAATAAGTTCATTAAGCACCATGTAAGCAACAACCTTGTTTAAATGTGTTTAAAATGCTTCCTTTATATTCAGTGGTTTTTAAGCCAATGAAGACATACTTGGAATTTGCTTATTTTTATTTAGCAGATTTTTAATACAATGACAAGGTCCATTATAAGGAAACAAATTCAAACACTGTTTCTGCTATGGCATACAGAGACAGAAGAGAGAGACTGCCCAAGACGAGATCATAACCATTATTAGAATGTAAACATTACAGAAAGAGAGAAAGAAAGACTGATAAAATGCCACATATCAAAGCGTCCATAATTTCTGGCCATAAAAGAGTGATGCAGATAATAAACGTCACTCCCAACATAAACCTCAGCAAATGTCAGTATCGCACAGATATACATCGAAGACAAAAATAAACTCATCCTTTTGTTTTTATTTTTTTCTTCTTTGTGGCTCCACCTATTTCTCTAAAATAAACTCCATTTACACTTTAACATATCCTTACATGTACACATTATTTTAGGGAAGTATTTCTGGCTTGGAATAAAATATACCGTTCTCTCCCCAAAACCCAGCCCCTTCCTGTACAAAGAAAAGCAGGGATTGGCCGAGGCCCTAGGGTATCGGATAGCAATGAACATGATTGGCTGAAAGGGATCATTACAGCAGTCAAACAGAAAGTCCGCTGAAAAGGTAACATGGCAATTAACACAGATTGGCAATAGTGCAGGTAAATTCATAGGCGCTGCAGTGGCCCATAACATATAGAAGTAATGGAAAGTCAAGAGGAAGTACGTTAGCATTGCAAGGACGCTAGTTCTCGAATAGGGGGGTACCTGGAAAAAATAACGGCGGTGAGCGTAGAAGAGAGAGGAAGGACTGGAGAAATTAAAGGTTCAAGAAGGAACAGAGTGTCAATGCTTGTGGGTTAGTTTTATTTAGTTGTCGGTGGGTTTTTCTGTCAAATTCGTCTCGTTCTTCCGTGTTGGTCTTTGGAATAGCGTTGGGTGGTCGCACTCTAGCGTCTGTAGCCGAACTCGTCCGCGTCGTCCGCGCGGAAGTCTCCGTAGCGCCAAATGTTGAGCTGATGAAACAAAAGAAAGGGAGAAGGCAAAGGGAGGGAAGAGGACATTTTATCGTTTGCAATGAAAGAAATAACAGTCAATTCTAGTGACATGCATGATCGCTTTGAATGGAAAATGGAACTTAGATAGCCTCTCTAGCACATTAAGTGTTCAATGGGCAAAGAGCAGGGGCCATTACTGTTCATAGACCAATATGAACGTGTACCACCATTGTTTTTTTGTGCGTTTTTGTGCATTCAGACCCCACCCAGTGCATTAATGCACCGACTGTACGTGATTACAGTCATTGCAAGGGGAATGCTTGATAATGTATTGCACCCACTAACTGCTAAATGCCTTTGTTAAAACACAAGGAGCGATTCCATGTGTGCAAGGGGTGTGTATGCGTTATGTGCGTTTCTCGTTGTATAAGACTGTATGTAAGGGAGAGAGGCGTTTCTCTAGCTTCCATCAGTATGTGTGCTCAGCTGTTAACACGATGATTCACAGCTAATTAGCGAGCGCGCTAATTAGCGCTAGTTGTTAGCGATGAACAAATGCCATGGTGGCGTATCGTCGTTTTGCCCTGCTCTTGCTCTCTCGCCTCTCCCGGCACGGCCTCCCCCCCCTCCCCTTCCTCCCTGATCGCTAGGACTCCAATTCTGTTTAGAATCAGTTCCACCACTCGCGGCTGATTGTTTGGGTGTGCTGCAAAAGCCACGGGGATAAATCAAAAATGTCAGGATCCATTATTGGTGGGAACAGAGCCACTGCGAGGCCCGCGATTGGCTGGTTGGTCAAACTGTTCAACTGCCTTGGAATGTGTGTTGTTTGGCACAAGCCATCCCAGACTTTGGTGAATTGGTAAACACCACTCTTGTTTTACAGTTGGGTGGGGGACTTACCACCAGCTGGTGCGTTCCCATGGTTTTACAGGGAAATTGTCAAGGAGGGATTTTAGTGGCATGCAAAATCTACTTCTACTTGTAGCCGAGCTTGGCTAGCGAGAAGCTAGTTGTCGTTTCTTAATCCTCGTCGGATGACAAACGTTTGCGTGCCAAGCGAGCACACAGATTTAATGGAGAGTCTGGTGCTAGAACACTGCTTCCAAAATAAAAAACAAAAACAAACAGCGTACAGCTCCCGAGACTCATCACGCATCCAGCCCCGACGGTCAAGGCACAGTGACTGTGTGACATGTGCTGCCCCCTTTTGGTCCCCACACTCAATTGGATCCCTCCAACTACCCAACCACCCCCCGCCCCCACCCGCTTCCTCTCACAGTATGGGCCTGCACAGACTGTGGGCAGTCGGCCATATAGGACGCTGGTGACTGCCAACATAAAGAGCAATAGGACAGGGAGGTGGGGGTAGAGAAATAGAGGGGATCGAGCAGAAAAGGCACTTCTCTCTTGAAACTTGTTGAAAAACTGTAATTAGCGTTGTAATGTAATGGTTTTGTTTTAGCCAACAATGGATTTCTTGGCGCAGTTCAAATTCATTCAGTGAATGCCTATTACAAAGCAAGATAGAGAGGGGGGGAGGGAGGGAGAGGGATGGTATAACTTACTCTGGCTGTCTTGGCAGACTCTTGACCGTTCAGGTACTCCGTCACCTGGGGGCAGAGGGACACATTAACATATCGCACCGCTGCGTCATGAGAGGGATTGGAAAGGATTAAGGTGAATCCATATACTCTCTGCCCTCAAAGACCTTTTTTACACACCTGTGGCGAGATATATTCAATTTTTCCTGGAGTTCACACTTTTACAGAGGGCGCTTGATAGAAGAAAGGCCAAAGTACTCAAACGGTGGCCCTTCCTCGACTTTCCCTGAATGTGTGGGCTTTAACAATATTATTGCCTGTTCTAGTGTTAAGAACGCAAAGAGATTGTTGTATTACCATTGAGTCACAAGTCACAGCAGGGCCATGCAGGAACGAAAACACATGCTAACCGTGTAACATGTCAACAATAACACTTAATGCGTCGCAGTGCGGAGGTTAGGGCTTCTGTCAGTGACACATCACATGCAGTATAGATATGCAGCTAGCGCTATACTGCTTCTTGTTACAGCTAACAAAGGCTTATCAGGATGAGAGGTTCAGAGAGCCACGGCGGTTGCCAGGCTGGTGGGTATAAGCGGCACTCACTAAGTGCATTCAGAGGATGCCTTGAGGGTGTTGTGAGCTAAATAGGGTACGATCCACACCCTACCTGCCATTCACGTTGAGAAATCAGAGCCCTATTGTGAGCTGGTTTGAGAGGCTTGGTGGGAGACACTTGAGGGTGCGAGAAGGTTTATCTTTACCCTAGCAGTGTGTGTGTTTGTGTGTGTGTGTGTGTGTGTGTGTGTGGGGGGGGGGGGGGGGGTGGCGGGGGTGGGCGGGCTTTTGTGAAAATAAATCCGTGCGCGCGTGGGCATTATATTTATTATAT